>CM053596.1:8289503-8332062 GCA_028646575.1 Pseudocheirus occidentalis | reverse complement strand
ACAGTCATTACATTTATAAGGCTTCTCTCCAGTGTGAACTCTCTGATGTACAAGAAGTTGTGTAGAAATTCGGAAATCTTTCCCACATGCTTCACATTTATAAGGCTTCTCTTCTTTGTGAATCCTCTGATGGACAATAAGGTTTGAGATTTGCCTGAATGTTTTCCCACATTCATTACAGCAATAAGGCTTCTCTCCAGTATGAATCAGCCTGTGCTTCATAAGTGAGGAGCTCTGTCTGAAAGATCGCCCACATACTTTACAATGGTAAGACTTCTCTCCAGTGTAAATCTTCTGATGTACAGTAAGTTTTTCCTTGTGATTAAAGGCTTTCCCATAGTCATTACATTGATGAGGCTTCTCTCCAGTGTGAATCAGCTGGTGTCTCATCAGTGTTGAGTTATTCCTGAACCCTTTCTCACATTCATCACATTCATAAGTCTTGTCTCTTACCTGGATCTTTTGGTTTTGACCTATTTGTCTCAAATCTCTCTCCTGATCTCCTTGCTGCCTCTTTTCCTGGTTTCTCTGATCACCAGATTCCTCACCAACAGAGTTCCAAAGACCTTGCCTGCTGAGGCTTCCAACTATCAGCCCCTTGGGTGATTCATCTTCTGATATAATGTCCACTGGTGTTCCCTCTGTGGTTGCAGTCCTAGTATCCATGTCTGAAAGAGATTAAAATAAAGTGTAAATGTCCCCAGTTCCCAGATCTTTTACAATCTAGATCCATGATGTCTTTATCCATCCCTCTGTTCACAGGGCCATCAATGAAGTCTAGGCCTGGGCACCTTTCCCATGAAGCACTCTCATACCCTCTTAATTGGCCTTCTCCCTCTTTGCTCTCTCCTTTTCCCATCCATCTTCTATAGGGTTGTCAAAGTCACATTCCAAAGGCATAGGTTTCATTGTAAATGTGTGGCCACCATCTCTTCAGTGGCTGCCTATTGCTTGAAAAATGATGACCTCAAAAAAGAAGGAATCTAAGCGTCACAGTAGATAGAGGGTTGGTCATGGAATCAAGATCTGAATTCAAATATGGCTTCAGACACTTTCTACCTATGTAACCCTGGGCAAGGCACTTCGCTTCTCTGTACCTCAGTTTTCTCACCTGTAAAAGGGGGATTTTAACAGCAGGCTCTTTGTGAGGATCAAGGGAGATAACATCTGTAAAATACTCAGGCCAGTACCTGGAACTTAATAGTACATAAATACCTCTTGGTGTTCTACTGTTCTTCCAAAGTAGGGATCTCCCTACCATTCTTAACCTGGGAATCTCTTAGAGAAGACCTCTGTGGCTGAGATGGACTTGCAATAATAATGAAGGTGACCAGATCAGCTCCAGGAGGGAGAAGAGGCTGCAAATGGAAAGGAATAACAGGGTATAGAGATCTTAGCACTTAGAGAACAATGTGAGGTTTCAGACCAGTACTAGGTGAGGACAGGAAGAGGTTCTGACCCTACAGACAATGTGACAACATCAGTTTTGGGGAGGATCTATGGCTTTGAGAGGTTGTTTCCAAATTCTTCAAGTCTATGTGAAAAACAAGGACTACAGACCTATTGTGTGAGACCCCAGAGTGGCAGAGATCAGGTGGGATGAACCACTCCATTGGGCAGTTTCTCAGTCAATCAATCAACAATCAATAAGAATCTATTAAACTTACTAGGTGCTAATCTCTGATAAACACAAAGTAAAACAAAACCAGTTCAAACTCTTAGCACCTAGACTGGTATAACAGCCTTCTCATTGCCTCCCTGACTCAAATCTCTTCTCATTACAATCCATCCTGCACATGGATACCCAAGTTATTTTCCTGAAACATGTTTCTCAGCATTGGACTAGTATAAAATGCAAACCCTTCCTTTAGCTTTTAAATTAATTCCCAGTCTGGTGCTAACCTACCTTTCCTACTTTACTGGACTTTGCTTTTCCTCATATAGTCTTTAATATAATCCAGCTGGCCTTTATTTCTCACAGAAAAAAGTCCATCTCCTATTTCTGTGCCTCGAATGCACTCCATATTTCTGTCTCATAGAGTCCCTCTCTTTCTTGGGAAACAGGTCAGGCAGTACCTTCTGTCTCTTTCCTAATTGTCATCATTGCCTGTGCCTTACCTACCTAGCAATTTTGCCGTGATTAACATGATATCTATTATATATTTCCTTTATTTTTCTGTTTGATCCTTTTTCCCTGTTGAAGCCTGTAGGGATTGTTTCCTGCTCTTTACCTGTATCTCCCTGTTTGGAACACGTTCTGCCTGTGATAAAAGCTTGTGGAATAATAGAAAGTTAAAACAGCTGGGCTGCTGCTGAACTCCAGGGCTCCTGATCTGCTGGGCTGCAGGTTGATTATCCTCCCCCAGACCTCTATCTTCCAGCCTCTGATTGCCTCTGAATTTATACCCCAGTGGTCCACAAGTCTGGCTCCTCTCCTGAGGGAAGGTAGGATATCATCAAAAGGAGATGGGAACTCCTTGTTTCTACTCTGAATCACAGATGCTCAGGAACAAAGTCCAGGGAGGGGGAGACTTACTCTTACTAGTTTTAAATTTCTTTGTCTAATTGAAGAGTGAATGGAGGCTGGATTTGGAGAGGGTAAGGAGAGGAATTCTGCCTTCAGGGACCCCTCCCCAAGAGAGGCTACCTCTGGACATCTTGGCCACAATAGCCACTGGAGTGTTGTTTTACCACAAAGAGCCCAAGACAAGGAAAGGGTATAAGAGGCACATTTTCCCTCCTCGTAAACATAAAGAGAAATTTATTTCCACTTAAATCTGACATTACTTAAAATCATCAGTTTATAATAGCTATGGAAGAGATGTTAATATATTAATTTGTTGTTGATTTCTAGCCTGCTCTTTATCAAAATCAGCCTCATTCTCTGATGCCAATCAAAAAAGTCAGGTCCTTAATACTTCTCCAAGACTCTGGAGACTTTCCTAATTTTTATTGGGTTGGGGAGAAGACCAATAATTGTACACCTCATGGAGATAGGAGTGAGAGTGAGATTTTTTTCTCACCTCCCTCCATTTAAGCCATTGGAGGCTTAAATCACCCCCAAAGTACTCCTAAGTACATGACTCACATGACTCCCAACAGTTGTGCTCATTGCCTGTCTCCTGCCTACCTAGCAATCTTGTCTTGATTAAAATTATATCCATTATATCTTTCCTTTATTTTTCTGTTTGACCCTCTTTCCCTGTTGTAGCCTGTAGGGATTGTTTCATGCTCTTTACCTGCATCTGCCTGTTTGGTACACAATCTGCCCTTGATAAAAGCTTGTGGAATGTTGAGTTAAAACAGTTCTGAATGAGGTACCCAAAGAGGTTTAGGGTTGCCTGAGACCCCAAAATTCCAACATGCTAGGTCCTTTGGAAACAATTCCACTCAAGTCTTCTCAGCCAAAGAAAAGTAAAGTTTATTCAAAGTTCATTTAAAGTTCACCATATGGGGTAGGCTCTTAAGGGGTCAGTCTATGCTAGGTCATTCTATGACACTCTCAAACAGAGCAAATCTATGCTAAGCTATTATATGGCACTCTCACACCCATGGACAGAAGATTCAATCAGACTTCAAGGGGTTTCCCAGAGCCTGTACCTCAAAGATGCAAGGAGAGCTCAAGGGGGCTCCCAGAGCCTACACCTCATCAGTTCCTGCCTTTTGGTAGTTTCCATTCTAAGGCAGAGGCCTAATTTACATTGAAATAACTAAGTACATGGAAGAGAAGGAAAGTTTAACTGAGAAGGGAGGGCTCAATCACCTGGAGCCATCTGGAAAAAGTTCAATGCAAGGAAATTCAAAATTACTAAAAAAAAAAAAAAAATTCTCCCTCAAGGGAGGGGACTCACTGTCACTGCTGGTGCTCCTGGTGTTCTCCAGTATCTTTCTCTGCCCACTGAAACTCAACTCTTCCACTTGGCTGCTACCAGAAGCTTGACTGGGCTGCTGGGCTGCTTCTGAAGTCCTGGGCTCCTGATCTGCTGGGTTGATTCTCCTCCCCCAGACCTCTATCTTCCAAGCTTTGATTGCCTCTGAGTTTATACCTCAGTGGTTCACAATTCTGGCTCCTCCTCTGTGGGAATGTAGGATATCACCAAAAGGAAGTGTGAACTCCTTGTCTCTACTCTGTATCACAGATGCTCAGGAACAAAGTTCAGGGAGGGTGGAGACTTACTCTTACTAGTTCTTTGTCTAATTGAAGAGTGAAGGGAGGCTGGAGTTGGAGAGGGTAAGGAGAGGAACTGTGCCTTTCCTGGGTCCTGGGGAAAGTTTTCCACTGAAATCTTCTCAGCCAAAGAAAAACAAAGTTTATTGAAAGTTCAAGTTTGCCATATGGGGTAGACTCTTAAGGAGCCAGTCTATGCTAGGTCATTTGATGACACTCTCACAGAGTAAATCTGTGCTAAGCAATTCTATGGTGCTCTCACACCACATGGAAGGGAGATGGGATTCTATATACAGAAATGTTTTGGGAGGAATCTAGTGGTGGTCTAGAGGAGGAGTTTGGGGAGGGTCTATAGGAGTCTAGATGAAGTCAGACTCCAGTAAGGAGTGATCAAGGGTGGGAAGTTGCTGGAGGCTACCTGGAGACCAAAGAGAATGGTGGGCCAGGCCAGTTCAAGGGTGGGAACAGGAACATTAAGGGTGGGAAACTATTGGAACAAAGGAGGGCTAAAGACTTGGGCAGAGCCATAACTTAAGGCCTATGACCTCAGGCAAATGCCTTCCCTGAGAAGATTTACTTTCCAAGAGCCTGTACCTCAAAAATTCAAGGAGAGCTCAAGGTAGGGTCCCAGAGCCTGTACCTCAAAGATTCAAGGAGCTCAAGGGGGCTCCCAGAGTCTACACCTCATCACTGCAGTCTTGGCCACAATAGCCACTGGAGTGTTGTTTTACCACAAAGAGCCCAAGACAGGGAAAGGGTATAAGAAGTACATTTTCCCTCCTTGTAAACATAAAGAGAAATTTATTTCAACTCAAAATCTAACATTACTTGAAATCATCAAAGTGTATAATCACTCTGGAAGAGATGTTAATATATTAATTTGTTGTTGATACCTAGCCTGCCCTTTATCAAAAGTCAACCCCTTTCTCTTGATAGCAATCAAGAAAGTCAGGTCCTTAATAATTCTACAAGACTCTGGAGACTTTCCTAATTTTGATTGGATTGGGGAGAAAACCAATTGTACACCTCATGGAGATAGGAGTGAAAGAGAGATTTTTTTCTCCCCTCCCTCCATTTAAGCCAGGGTGGGGCTTAAATTATCCCAAAAGTACTCCTAAGGACAAGACTTCCATGACTCCCAACACCAGAGTATTGTTACCCACCTTTAAAAAGATGCTGTCCTCACTTTTGGAAGAGGAAGAAGAGCCTAGGGGCTGGAGGATGACCTTGATGTATATATTGTGCTTTGGAGGACCTTGAGAAGACTCTGAATTAATTCCCAATATCTTTGCAAGCTCTGTAAGAAGGGGAGACCTTTGAAAACCAAGGAGACCTCAAGAATATAGTTATAGGCACCTTGACTTTTTTATTTTTGCTTTTTTGGGGGGGGGGAGGGCAATTGGGGTTAAGTTACTTGCCCAAAGTCACACAGATTGTAAGTATGTCAAGTGTCTGAGGTCGCATTTGAACTCAGGTCCTCCTGACTCCAGAGCTGGTGCTCTACTCACTGTGCCACCTAGCTGCCCCTCACCTTGACTTCTAATGACTCTTTTCCTTGTTGAAGCTTTCTTGGTTAGCTTGACAGGGTACAGGCTCTGGGAACCTCCTGGAATCTTCCCATTTGAGGCATCTGCCTGAGGGCAAAAGCTTTTCATGATCACGAGCCCCAAATCTCTGTTACTCTTGACCTAACCTAGCTACCCATTGTTGTAATGGCCAGCAGAGTAGTATTTTCAGCTTGTTTCAGCTAAAGTGTATTTTAGAATTTCCTTTGATTCTATCAAGTCTTTGTTGGAAACAGGACCCATTGTGTTGCCCTTAAAAAGGCTAAGGGAGTTTAGAGACCTTCTCTGCCCCTAACAAACCTAAGATCATCACCTGGAGTCCAAGGTGAGAGCAGCTTGCCAAAAGAGAGGAACAGGAAGGGTGGAACAGGAAGGAGCAAAGCAGAAAAATGGCAGAGCATGAGTAGGCGCCAAGCAGAAGTGGGAGGGAGAATGCTGGTGATGTTGGCACTCTGTCTGTTTGTTCTGTGTGTGTTGATGTTACTTTGTCAGAGTGAAGCCCTCTGTTTGTTGAAATAGGACTTTACTGCTTTTACAGAAGTCTTGGGTCTTTACTGTTGACTTGTGCTTGATTTCTCAGACTGAGGCTTTGTTGCATGATTTGGGTTATTTGTCAGACAGAAAGTGAGTTGAGATGATAGTGCTGGCAATGTGTGTAAATATTGTTGTAACTCTGTGAAGCTTAATGTGTGTAAATATTGTCTCCCTTAAGCTTTGTCTTCCTAGGAACAAATTTTTTAGGGCAGTCCCTGTAAGCTGAGGTATGAAACAGGAGTGGAGAGCTGCCTATCCACAAATCTAGACAAGAGTTGTTGTGTAAATCCATGCAAGGGCTAGGGAGAGGTGACTAGCTGAAAATTCAAGGAAGAGTCATGTGAGTCCAGGCAACAACTGGGAGAACTGCTTACCTGTGAATCCAGGCAACAACTGGGAGAGCTACCTGAGTCCTGTGCATTGACTTATGAGAGTATGACTTATTGTGACCTAGAGATGGATGGTGTTTTTACTTTCTGCCACCACCCTAGGATAAATGACTTATGGATGATTGGAAGCCAGACTTCACTTGGTAGATGGTGTTTGTACTTTCTCCTACTCCTTAAAGGATGACAGGTTCCCTGAAGATTTGACAAACTGGCATACAATAATTCAAGAGTGTCTGCAGGGGTGGTTCCTACATCCCTCTTCTGGTGTGTTAGTAAGTACCTTTTCTTGGTACATTTTATAAAGCTCTTTAATTGGAGTACCATCTATTCTTCTACAATCTATCCCAGCTCTCAACAGAGTAATAAACATTTCCTTTCTTTTCAGTTTCCTTTGTCTCTGAATCAACTTGTTATTTACTCCTCTTTCTTGAGGAAATGTATCTTTTCCACATTGCCCTAAGTCACTTAACTGTGAAATCTAATCCAGTACCTACAAAAGAATGTGCCCTATTTCCTCAATTAGTAGAGTCAGAAATAGGTGCTTATAAACAGGAGGAGCCATCTTCACTATGAGATTTCTATGAGGAACTGCTAAGGGGTTAATGTGATATACACTTATATCTCCAACCATCAAAGTACTTTTATTACCTTTTCCTTTAGCTTTTTCCTACAGTCTCTCAGCAAGTACCAGGGTCTATCTCCATCAGCTCACTTAGAGTCAGTAGGATATGGCTTATTGCATCTCTCTGCAGCTAAGGTTAACAGATTAGTTGTGTTGTTACCTCCTTGCATATGCTAATGCCTAAAATCTTGCTGTACAAAAGGATTCTGACCAATATCTATGAATTTCAAGCAATCCCCACAATCTACCCACTCTCCTCAGACCCCTCAATCACTGATTCTCACCCTCCAAGACCCTAACTATTCTCCCATCCTTTGGGGGAATTCACTTAATAAATCAGTAGCCTCTTGTTGACTTAAATACTCACTTATCTCCTTGAACTCTGTTTAGCCCTCATGGTTCTGTTGCTTTCTCCTTAGCACGGGGCAAACTTCTGCACTACAAGCGTCCTCATCTAAATTTGTTCCATTCTCCTCCCACACATTGTCCTAGCAATCTTTGGGGCAACTATGCCCAGGATGTAGTGTTGTGTAGTTGTGGGTTAATTCTCCCTCCCCTAGAGTCTCAGGGCCTGAGAGTTCTTCAGGTGCTGGCTCCCCTAAGAGTCAGGGGGTGAGTAGATGCCCACATTCGAGGCTGAGAGCCACACAGGTTTTTGGGGTCTCCATGGTGACACGTAACACTGCATAATCTTGCTAGGGACTCCAAAATGTGCCGAAAGAAGCCAGTGAGACCCTGAGTGCATATTTTGGAAGTGGATTTTATTTAGTGCGCCCTGTTCGGGGCTACATCTTACCTTGCCCAAATCAAACAGGTCTGACTAAGGGGAGATCACTGATATATAGGGTCCCCCCCAACTCTCAATGGTCAGGGATTGCATAAGAGGTTTACAGCAGGGATTGGTTAGTACGCATTTTAAGTCTCGCCAGCAGGGAAACCTTGGGGGGCCCTGTAGCCAACTTCCATGAGGAAACAGGAAGAAGATGGCTGGCTAGGGCAGAATGGGGGGGAGGGGAAAGGATCAAGGGAGCCAGGTGAGGCCAAGTACAACAGTAGAAAAAGCTGCATGCACATTCCTGTTGTTACTTTTTCACTTCCTTTTTGCTAAATGATCAGTTGTTTGTTCTACCATTTGAGACCCTCCAGCTTGCTCTTCTGAAGGAGAACCTTAACCCTGTGGCACAGAAAAATTACCACACACACAAATCAATTCCCTTTTCTTCTGAGGTTTCTCCTCCAACAGCTTATCTCTACTATAACACATAAGACAATAACTTGTTATCAAGACCCAGCATCTTCTACAAATCCCTGCCAATTCTTTCCCTGGTTATACTGGTATTCCTTGCAAATATCTTTCCAGATTTCTGTGCTCTCCCTTCTGTAGCCTCACTTCCCACTTTTACCAAAGCCCTGTGCTTTAGCAAAGCCCATTCCTTTGCTAGGGAGGAATAAGGTAAATCCTCCCAGCCTGGGATAGCCATTTCTCCCTCTAAAGCTGTCCTGCCTCCAAATAAAGGTATCATATTGTGTGATCCCATTCTCCTTGTCAAACGCAATGCCAAGCCAAAACTAACAATACAGACAATGTGTAAGGAAAAGCTGGTGTAGTTGTAAATTACAGAAAGTAACAGTCTTTCCATACGGAGGACAGAACCAAAACATTTATTCAAATACCAGAAAGTAGAATCCAAAACCAGAAAGCCAAATCCATCATAGCAACCAAGAAATTAGTCCCATAACCAATGCAGGAAAAAACCAGCATCCCCAAACCTTCCCCTCTGTTAGGCCTTTAAAACAAAACAGGCCCCATCAAGAAAGAATGCCCCTCTCTCACTCAAGTTACTTCTCAGCCTCCTTCCTGTTCCACCCTTTCAGCAAGCGCCTCCCCCTGTGGCCTTCATGTGATTACATTTGACCTATTGAGGGCAGGGAGGGTCTCCAAATTCCCTTAGACCTATTAAGGAGCATAGAAAATCTTCAGATCCCCATTATCATTACATGAGACCCCATACAACGATACAAAGAGAGATATTACAACAAAGTTTTAGAAAATGGAATGTATTATTTTCATACTTATTGATAGGTGAGCAATTTATGAATAAATAAGATGGAGAGCAGCGTGAGGTATAAAATGAACAATTTTAGTTACATAAAATTAGAAAGGCTTTGTACAAATTAAGGTAGCCAGGGTCAGCAGGAAGGCAGAAAATTGGAGATAATTTTGTAAACAGATTCTCAGATAAAGGTCTTGTATCTCAGATATGTAAAGAAGTTTGTCAAATTTATAAGATTATGGGTCGTTCCTCAACTAATGATTGATCAAAAGATATGAAAAGGCCATCTTTTAATGAAGAAATCAAAGCAATTTATAATCCTACAAAAATGCTCTACATCTTTGATTAGAAAATGTATATTAACCTTGGAATGTCATTTTAGATCTATCAGATTGGCTACAATGACTCAAAGGGAAAGCAACAGATTTTGAAAGGGATGTAGAAAAATTGGCATAAAAATTTATTGTTGGTGGAACTACAATTCAGCTGATTATGTCAGATTTTTAAAAAATCACTTTATTCCTCTATCCACTGGACATTTTTGACTGATTTCATTCAGAGAGAAGAATGAGGCAATAAGGATCCAATTATGTTTAATTCTTATTCTTACAGTTCCTAAATGTATCTCAGTAATGCCACATTTTAAGTGCATTTTGCAGTAAGGGCTGATCTACTCATAGATGGTCAGACTTCCCAACTACCTCTCTGAGAGAACACATGTGACTTTAAAGAAGCCCACACTGTAATTCAAATTAAGAGAAATGTGCTAAGGTCATTGACTGCATTTCTGAAGAACCTCCATTCTGAAGCTAAGCAGGATTCAGTTTTGCTGCCAATCACTTCTTTTACTGGAAACCTTCAGGTTGCCTCTTCCTTGCTCTCCTCCTCCTACCTCCCAAAGTCCCTAATCTTTCCTCCAATAAGGAATCAGTTGAGGGAGTGATGGGGAGGAGAAGCTCTCAGAGCTAGCCAGCCTGGTGGGTGGTGGCCCAGGTGCAATCAGAGCCCTGGGGTGGAGTTTGGGGGCTTGGGAGGGGTCTAAGACAGGAGACAGTTCATCCCAGTCTCGAAGGCAATCCAGGTGACGGAGGGCTGGGTTTGGGGAGGAGAGGCAGGTAGGGTCCTGAGCTCTTGATGCTGAGAGTGATTGGAGGAAAGGGCTCATCCTGGGGCCTCAGAGGATGGGCAGAGGGTGGGAGGACCCTCCCCTAGGGAGTTGGGCTGAGATTGGGCTGCCTTCTTCCTTCCCTTCTAGTCCTGATCTTTGCCTTCCTCCCTCAGAGCTGAGGTCCTGCTGAAAGAATTCCATTCAAGTCTTCTCAGCCAAAGAAAAAGTAAAGTTTATTGAAAGCTATGGGATATACTCTTCAGGAGACAGTCTATGCTAGGTTGTATTATGGAACTTTGACACAGAGCAAGTCTATGCCAAGCTATTCCGTGGTGCTCTCACAGAGCAAGTCTCTGCTAGGCCATTCCAAGTTGCTCTCACCCAGATGGAGGGAAGATGGGGTCTTATATACAGAGGAATCTAGGGGTGATTTACAGGAGGAGCCTGGGGACTGTCTTCAGGAGGAGTCAATGAGGTCTGACTCCAGCAATGAGTTTGGAGAGGGACTTCAGGCAGAGTTAATGAGGTCAGATTCAAATAATGAGTATGGGGAGGGATGTCAGGTGGGATTAATGAGGTCAATGCAAGGGTGAAGTGATTTTTTGATAGGCAAGGGGTTTCCCAGAGCATGTACCTCAAAGATTCAAGGACAGCTCAAGGAGGGGGTGGTCCCAGAACCTACACCTCATCAGTTCTGCCTTCAGGCCAGGCCCCCAAGAGGACACAAATTTCTGCCTGCCCTCAGAACCTCACTTTGGATACAGAAACCAAAATTCCTTCCTGTCAGCCCTCACCAGAACCCACAGCCCCTGGGCTGCTTCCCTTTCAGATATCTTGAGGGATTCCAGGCGTAAGCTCTACCAGAGACTCCCTGGAGTCCTCCCCAGCTCCTATTTAGATGCCAGGACACAGTCCTCTTGCTTTCCCAGGCTCAATATCCCCCTGGGGCCTTTCTGTCACTGCAGTGTCCCTGACCTCCTTGCCATGAGCTGGGTTAGAATGTCTTCCTCCCAGCCTCACCCTGTGCTCCCCTTCCCCAGGCCTCCTGCTCCACTTTCCTCTCTTTTTTTAGAGCCCTCAGGCCCCCTGCCATGGGGCTGAATCCCAGACTGGATTTGGTTTCCTATCCTCAGGCTTCCCCTGTTCATTCCTTGCTGGTTTCATCCCAGAGTCCTCTCCATCCCCAACCTTCTTAAAGCTTCCCTCCTTTATAGATCAAGTCTAGTTAATGCCTGTGTTAGTTGGGGGACAGGGAAGCCAGGGAGGACAGAGGACCAGGTGGAAGGAGAGCTTTGATTCAGGAGTCATTGAAGCTCTGCCTGGTCTCATCCCACCTAGGATCTGAGGCCCCTTCTGACTCTTGGTTCTGTGAAGGAGGGTGGGAAAAGGAAAGGGGACAGAAGAGAAGCAGCAGGAGATGGAGGGAAAGAGTCTGCCTCTTTAGACCACCTTCATTTCCAAATGGGCCCTGCCTGCCTTCTCCCTCCCTCTGTTTGTTGGTCTTTGTAACTCCTATGGGTCCTCTGTCTCTGTAAATCCCTGCAGGCCATCCTGCCCAGGATGAAAAAGAAAGTGCCTCTGCTCCTCTGGGATCCTGAAGCCTGTTTGGGATGAAAAACTCCATCTGAAATTTAGTCAAAATCACAAAGTTCTCATAGGATAAGAACAGGAATTTATTCTCTTCCCTTGAGAGAAGAGCAAGACCATAAGTGGTCATGAGGAACAGACACTCAGTGTGTGGCAAGCCCGGTTTTTAAACCCCAACACAGCAAGGTCATATTTCCCCCATTGTCCCTTACTCCCTTTGGTTGGGGGAGTGAGCTCCAGTTGTCCCTGATGCCCAGTGACCAGGAGGAGAGGCCCACAGAGAAGGGGCCCTGTGGCTTGAGGAATAACTGAGAAATCAAAATCTAAACATTCTAGTATGTTATAGAAAGTTGCCTCTAAGATTCTTTGAGTAATCTTTACGAACTAAAAAGAAAGCCTGGCATGAGGTAAACACTATGTAAATGAACTATTGTTACTTCTTTAAGTGACTGTTGTTACTCCATAAGGGATAAGTGTATATTGAGTTTTAGATGTCCTTCGATGTGATTAATAGAGTACTAAAGGAGATAAGATAAGAAAAATCATCTTGCAACTTAATTTTAAAATACATTCCATTGAATCCAGGCCCAAGGCTCTGTCCACTGCATTACCAACTGGTTTTTATTTTCTAGATAAAGGAATCTGTGCTGCTAGCCTCTGTCTGTGAGGGAAGCAAAATAACCATAATTTTCTGACTGCAAATGGGCTTCCAAATGATCTCCTTCCCATCCCTCACTAAAGTTCAAAACAATACATACAACTGAACAGTCCTGGGAACAATCCTGTGACCATTCCTTCATGCTTCCTTTCCCTAAAGAGCACTAAATTGCCAGAGTCTCCCTTTCCTCATCCCTTCCTTGCTGCTTGTGCCCAGAACTTCCAGTTTTCCCATAGAAGATCTGTTCTCCCATTTTGAGCAAGGGGAACCCCCATGGATACTGGAGCAGGAAGGCCCCCAAACCTCCTGGATAGTTGAGTGAGGTGAGAGTAGGTGCTTCAGGGCTATTTTCACAAAGGTCAGAGTGAAAGGATTTGTGGGTCAGGAAGGCCTACTTACATTTCCTTTTCAGACAGTCTTTAGTAGTGGTATCCTGGGCAAGTCATTGAACCACTGAACCTCTGTTTCCCCATCTGTGAAATGAGCCTGGAATCTATGGCCTTTAAGTTCCCCAGAAGTGATAAATCTATGATCCCATAAAGAGGAGACATGGAGCTCTCCTGAAAGTATCTCAAAAGGCTTGTCTGACTTGTACCCTTTTCTTAGCCTTTCATCTCATCAAAAAGCATTTTAAGCAGCTGCTATGTGTCACATCCCATGCTAAGCATTGGGCATATAAAGAGATACAAGGCAGATACCTTCCAGGAAATCCACAGCAGAGGACCCTCCAGCAGCCTTTGTGTTCTCCAGCAATTGGTCTGGTCAGGTCCCATCCAAGTTACAACCAGAAAGATGAAAGGAGACAGAAAACATGACTGGGGCCAGAACCTGCAGTTGACCACTGGGAGAGAGACTAGATTCCATATATTGAGGTGGGAATTAGGGCCTGATATTGATGCTGGGTCCAGATGGTTAATCAATAAACATCAATTAAGTGCCCATTAGGTTCTGGGAAACATGCTAAACTTTGGGGTTGAAAGAAAGTCAAAAGACAGTCCCTGTTGTCAAGGGCTTCATGATCAAGTAAATAAGAAAAAAAAAAAGGAAATGGTTCGAGAAGAAGCAACAAATCAAGAACTTCAGTCTTAGCAGATCCAGGTCAGAAAAGATGTTTTGGTATGGAGGTGCATTCAGTTCAATGGACACATAAGTAGATACAAAGAAAGAGGGGAACAGCAGTTCAAGAAGGGGAGCACAATAATAAGTCATAAAAACAGTAGTTCTGTTGCTCATGACTCAGCTCCCTGTCAGAATTTCAAGTTGGAGAGGAGTGGGCAAGTTTGTGGCGGAACAGGGGCCCTAGCTGTGGAAGAACCAGAGTACAGACCAGGAGGACAATGACCAGACCTTTTCCTAGACCGCAGCACTTTGGAAGCACCCCAAACCTAGAGGCCCATAGTCCTATCACAAAAGAAGCAGAATGTAAAAATTCAGAAATTCACACCAGATGTTCCCCACCTCAGTCCCACCTTCATGGTGAGAGGAGCCCATGTCTAATATGCAGTATAAGGTCAGAATGAGACTGGGTAAGAGACAAAACAATAGCAACATCAAAGGACCCGAGTGTAAGGAGCTACTTTGGTATCAAGAAAGCTCAAGACTCAAACACAGACGATGACAGTGACTTGAAAACATCTCCAAGCTAAGGCTTAAAGTGGGATGGGGGCATATCCATTGGACACAAGCCCAAAATACCTAGACTCTCCCATATGAGAGAAATGTTGAGCTAAAGAAAGAGATTTTTAAAAAGGAGTACTTAAAAAAATGTAATGAGTGTTAGAAGAAAAATGGGAAAAATGAATAAGGGAAATGGATGAAAATGATGTTAAAATAATTAACAGTCTAGCAAAAGAGCCATAAGAATATTGAAAAATATACTCCTTAAAAATTATAATCAGTCAAACAGTAAAAGGTATAAAAAATTAAATGTACAAAATAACTCCTTCAGAATGTGAATTGATCAAATTTAAGCCAATGACTCTTTGAAACGTGCAGAAACAATAATGTATCACCCAACTAAAACAAAAGAAGTATGAAATATTTTATAGGAAAATTAATTGACTGGGAAAAGAGATTAAGGATATATATTTTAAGAATGCTTAGAGAACTTGAATGCTACAATCAATGAAAGAATTAACCAATCACCTCTTGAAAAAGATCCCCAAAAGAAAAGTCCTAGGAATATTATAGCCAAATTCAAGAGTTCCCAGGTCAAGGAGAAAATACTAGAAGCAGCCAGGAAAAAACATTTTGAGTATTTGAAAACACAATCAGGATTACACAAGACCTAGCAGCTTCTACATTAAAGGATTAAAAAACTTGGAATATGATATTCTAGAGGTCAAAGGAGTTAGGATTAAAACCATGAATCAAGTACCTAGAAAAACCAAATATGATGTTTTAGGGTAAAATATGGTCCTTCAATGAAATAGGGGATTTTCGAGTATTCTTGATGAAAAAACCAGAGCTGAACAGAAAATATGACTTTCAAATACAAGAAGCAAGAGAAGGTAAACAGGAAAAAGAAATAATAAGAAACTTATTAAACTTGAACTATATACATTCCTACATGGAAAAATGGTAGTTATAACTGATAAGCCTTTCCTCAGTACAGTGATAGTCGAAGGGAATATATATGTATGTATGTATGTATACACATATGTATGTATACACATATGTATGTATAGGAGGGTGTGTGTGTGTATAAAATATATGTGAGTAGGTGCATATGTATGTACATATTTACATAGACAGAGAGTAGAGGATCAGTTGAATAGGAAGGAATGATATCTAAAAAATTAGAATGAAGAGGTAAGAAAGGAATATATTAGGAGAAGGAGAAAGGGAGAGATAGATTAAGGTAAATTATCTCATAAAAAAGAGGCAAGAGAAAACTGTTACAGTGGAGGGGAAGATCAGGAAGGTGAAAGGGAATGGGTCAACCTTACTCTCATTGAATTTGGCTTAAGGAGGGAATAACATAAAAGACAACTCTACAAGTCTCAGAATGGATGGAGATACCTACACTCAGAGAAAGATCTAGAAAGACCAGAGTTTAAATGGAGACTGAAGCAATACAAGCTATTGTTCTCTTCCATGTTTTTTTTTCTCTTTCTTTTCACATTATTCGCTCCATTGGTTACAATGCTTCTATACAACAAGACTATTGTACAATCTGAAACTGTTTGCAGATCCCATACATTATTGTACGCCACCATGGGGGAGGGGGGAGAGAACAGAGGGGAGAAAATCTGAAACTCAAATGATTCTGTAAATTAATCTAGTAAACTAAAAGTAAATAAACAAGTCAATAAATTGAAAATAAAAAGGAGGGGAAAACATACACACTTAACTGGATATCTTATCCTACAGGAAAATATGGGGGGAGAAGATAAGGGGGAGACAGAAGGGAGGGCTGATTGGGGAGAAGGCAGTGAGAAGCAAGCTCTTTTGAAAAGGGACAGGATCAAAGGAGAAAACAGAATAAATGGGGATTGGGACAGGATGGAGGGAATTATAGTTAGTCTTTCACAATATAAATACTAAGGAAATGATTTCAGTAACTACACATGTACAACCTGTATTGAATTGCTTATCTTCCCAGTGGAGGTGGGTCAGGAAGGAAGAAGGAAAAGAATCTGGAACTCAAAGTTTTTTTTTTAAAAAAATGTTTTAAAATGGGTTTTTTTGCATACAACTGGGAAATAAGATATACAGACACTGGGGTATAGAAATCCATCTGGCCCTACTAGAACATTGTGGGGGCTGAGGGAGGATACAAGAGAAGAGAATAGGGAAGGGGTATTCAGTAGGCTCACTATTTTGGGATGCGGGGTAGGAGAAAGATGGAGAGAAAAATATGTAGGTCAAAATCTTGTGGAAAACTAAAAATAAATAAATTGAAAAAAAAGAATTGAATCTCTTTTGAGGGGAGGGACTGTCATATTGGCTTGTGCAAAAAAAAAAGAGAAAGAATGTGACTTTGGAAATTCTATACAAGATGGATGGGAAAGGGAGAGAGCATGGAGGAAGGAGGCCAATTAGGAGGGTATTTCAGTGCTTCACATGAGAGTGTCAGGACCTCACCTTCAATGACAGCCATGTGAAAAGAGAAGGACAAAGAGATTATGGATCTAGACTGTAGAAGATCTGGGAACTGGGGAAATTTACACTTCATTTTCATATCTTTCAGACTTGGAGACTAGAACTGAATCCACAGAGGGAACACCAGTGAAGGGTATTTCAGAAGACGAATCACCCAAAGGACCAATAGTTGAAAGACACAGAAAGCAGGGTCTTTGAAACTCTCTTGATGAGGAATCTGGAGATCAGAGACACCAGGAAAAGAAGCAGCAAGGAGATCAGAAGAGAGATATGAGACAAATAGCAAAAAACCAAAAGATTCACTTAAGAGATAAGACTTTTGTATGTGATGAATGTGGGAAAGGCTTCAGTACTCCTTCAAGTTTTGATGTTCATGAAAGGATTCATACTGGAGAGAAACCCTATCAATGTGAAGAATGTGGGAAGGATTTCCAAATTTCAACAGCTTCTTGTACATCAAAGAATTCATACTGGAGAGAAACCTTTTAGACTCAATGAATGTGTGAAGTCCTTCCTTGAAAGATCAAGACTGACTCAGTACCATAGGATTCACAATGGAAGGAAGTCTTACAACTATAATAAATGTGGGAAATCCTGCCCTAACAGTCAAAGTTCCTTTTACATCAGAGGATTCATAGTGAAAAAATAATCTTACAGATACAGTGATTGCGAGAAATTGTTCATTTGAAAGTTCAAACTTTATTCACTATCATACAATTCGTACCAGAGGAAAGTCTTAAAACATATCAACAATATGAGATATTACCTCATATTTTTAGTCTTATTACACTTCAGACTATTCATGTTATGAAGTATACATACACACACACACATACATAGATACATACATATAATTGGAAGGTTTCCTGCCTCCTCAGACCCTCTTACAGACATCAGAAGATACCTATTGGAAAGTAGCCTTATAAATGTAATAGATGTGATATAATGTTTTAACAGCACTTGTTAATCCTTGCTAAACACCAGAAAATTCCCATCAGAGACAATCCACAAAAACTAAATAAATAAGGGGAAATCCTCTCATGTTAACTCACCAGTAAGAACTCCTACTACTGACAAGTCTGACCTCTCATCCAGAACTGAGTGTAATGAGTTTCCCTGGTACACATCTAATGGATACATTTCTTTGGTGGATTTTTGATCCATTTTGCATCTCAGTTTTGGAAACAGGGAATTCAGATCATTCATAATTATTGTTCTGAGTAATAAATGTGATTTTCCTCTTATTGTCAATGTGACTAGATTCAAAGAAATGTAGTTCTGGGACTCTCTTCTTTTGGAAAATGCTTCTTTGCGGCCCAGGTCATGAGGAAGGGTTGAGGAAAGGGGATATGCATTATTTAGTTCCTTTTGTCTCCAAAGCAACCCTGAAGGGTTAGTGCTTTCATTATCCCCACTTTGCAGTTGAGAGAACTGAGGCAAGCAGAGCTTGAGTGACTAGCCCAGAGTCACATAGCCAATGAGTGTCTGAGCTTGGATTTGAATTCATGACTTTTTACTTCAGCCTGAGCACTCTCCCCACTCCAATAGCTCTGTCTCTTAGAAGTCAGCATTCTTGACCTTGCCACATTCAGACGCAAACCCACATTTCAAACCCACTCATACTAGGTGTGATCTAGTCAAAACTTTACACAATTTTCTAGGTGCAAAAGCTTTACCCCAATCTCAAAGAGCCTCTCATCTTCAAAGAGGGGAATGTTGTTTAGTCAATAAACATCTAGACCGGGCCTGCACAGCTTGTAAACTTCTTCAGACACAGAGAGGTTAGACTAGTGCCTGACACAGCTTGGTTGGTTGCCATGTGTCACTGACAAATAGTAGAGTAAGTAGTGGCAACCCTTCATTTTTCATAGCTTTTGGAAATGCTTCAATAGTCCACAAACTCTGTCTATATGCTGTGCAGGCCTGATTCTGACAAGGTGGCAGGAACTGGGCTAAGTGTTGAACATTTTAAGAAAAGAAGACGTAGTCCTTGTCCAGGTCGTGCTTGTAGAGTGAGGTGGTCCCATAGTGCACAGGGAACCAGCCCTGGCATCAGCAAGACACAAATTCAAATCTGGCCTCAGACACTTCTTAGCTGCGTGAGCCTGAGCAAATCAATTAAACATATTTGTTTCAGTCTCCTCATCTATAAAATAAGCTGGAAAAGGAATGGCAAACCAGTCCAGCATCTCTGCAAAAAACAACCCCAAATGGGGTCAGGGAGAGCTATATATACCTGCCAACACAGCACAACAAGAAACACATGCCCTCTAGGAGCCCATAATCTAATGAGGGAGACAGCAAGCAAACAGATAGAAGCAGACAAATGGGACCCAGAATAAACAGGGTGGCCGGCTTGTTTGTGTCCTTTGTTCCCCAGGAGGACCAAAATGACTTCATTTGTTGGGATCAAGTTCCAGGTGTCTGACTGTGGCTGATCAGACCTCTGAACTCAGAAGGCTGTACCACAGGTTGTTCACAAAATGTCCAGTGATCATTTGGGGCAGTGACTCTAAATTTGCACATCTCCCATTTCTTAAGAGGTGCTGCAATTCCTCCCACCAGGAGGTGAGCAGATTTCTCCTTAAAAGGCAGCTCAGTCCCCCAGGGGTCCACTGCAGCTCTAGTCCAGTGAGAAAAATACCCTATGATGTAGGTCACTTGTGTGCATGGATGTGACTCCAGCTCCCACTATATCCTCACCTGCCACTTCCTCACAAGAGAAACCCAACCAGGGGAGAAGCAAGGGAGCAATGCCCAGAAGGAAAGAGGGAGGCAGCAGCTGAGCAGCTTCTCTTGGAATCCAATCCCTAGCAAGCCCTCTTAAGTACAGAGCCCAGGCTGCCTGGGGGCAGAGACACAGCTGATTGCCCAGAGGAGCAGAAGACTTCTAAACTCCTCCCACTGCCCCCTGCCCACCGCCCTGCCCTTCGCCTCTGGGCATTGGCCCAAGGGCCAACTGCTAGACTTTGGTTATTGTCCAGCCTTGGCCACACTTCCCTCTGGCCTATCACAACATCAGAGGCATTCCGGGAAGCCAGAGATGGCTTTGGTCTACATGACCAGGCCCCAGTGTGGGGACCCGGGCAGGTACTGTTGGAGAGGAGCACCAGAAGACTTCTGAGAACTGGGAGGAGTCGCAGTGAAGCCAGCAAAGAACTGGAATCTCCTGAGCCACAGGGAATGGACTGGCCCCCAATGCTGAAAACAGAAGGAAGACAGGCAGAAAATGGGTAAAGAGCCAAACCTTTCTCTGCTCCAAATGCCTCCTGATCAGACACTGCACCCTTAGATGGAAGAAAGCCCAAGAATGGACATGTTTTCCCATGTTAAAAAAGAATAAAACAAAACGAAAGGAAAAATTTAAACGTAAGAAAACCAAAATAGCAAAACCAAGACAACCTCAACCCCAATACAAAAGAAAACCTTGCAAAGCCTTTGGAAAGACAGATTTAGTTTCCTGAGGAGTTCCCTGTGGTAGAAAACATTGTGGGAACTCCTGGGAAAGAGCAGAGCAGAGAAATTCTCAAGCCAGAC
The DNA here is from genome assembly GCA_028646575.1 of Pseudocheirus occidentalis. Lineage (NCBI taxonomy): Eukaryota > Metazoa > Chordata > Mammalia > Diprotodontia > Pseudocheiridae > Pseudocheirus > Pseudocheirus occidentalis. The sequence goes on along the minus strand of CM053596.1, from coordinate 8,311,736 downwards.
TTGGGACCAAAAAGAACTGAGAGGGAGACTTTTTGTGACTGTCACCCCTCTGTCCATCTGTTCTGTCTGTTGATGTCACTTTGTCAGAATGAATCATTTTGTCTGTGGAAAGACGACTTTACTGCTGATACAGAAGTCCTGGAAGAGGGCTTGACTACAGTTGACTACAGTAAAGTCCCCAGTCCTGGGACTTTACTGCTGAGTTGTGTCTGATTTCTCAGAAAGATACTTTGTTTGTTGGTTTCTGTGACTCTGTCACAATGAAAGTGAACTTAGATGCTAGTGCTGCAGTATGTGTAAACTTTATTGTCCTAGAAAGAGAAACTTTGAAGGGTTTGGAGTGGAGCATCCTTATAAAAGAGGGGTGGAGAGCTGCCTAAGTTTGAATCCAGGCAAGAACTGGGAGCAGTCAGCCAATGGAGGAAGAGCTGAGGGGTGTGGAAGCTGCGAAGGGCTGAGAGCATGGTTAGACATTGAAGATGCCAAGGTCAGCCATGACCAGTTGTCTTGACTCTGCCCTGCCACTGGACTGTGACATCTCAGGAATAGAGAGTAAGACCAATGGCTTGGTATGACTCTTCCACACTTAAATGCAGTTTAGGCATGAATCCAAAGACATCACCCCACCATTTTACCATTATGCCAGTCTCAAAGTCCTGTGGCCACGGACAAGTGAGGAAGCAGCAGGTGTGGCTACACTGGGAGCTGGAGTCACAATCCTGCACATAAGAAACCTAGATCATAGGGTTGTCTTCTCACTGAACTGAAGCTGCAGTGGGATTGGGGAGGCCCCTGGGGGTCTGAAGAGCCTTTTATGAATGAATCTGCTCAACGGTGGGGGGAATTGCAACAGCTCTTAAGAAAGGCAAGATGTGCAAATTTAAAGCCACTGCCCTAAACATTCACTGGAATCTTTGTTCCCGGACAGTGGCAATGAGGCCATTTTGGTCCTCCTGGAGACGCGTGGACCCCAGCCAACCAACCAACCAACCAACCAACCAACCAACCAACCAACCAACCAACCTGTTTATCCTGGCTCTTGTCCTTCTGTTTCTTTGTTTACTTCTTGTCTCCATCATTAGATTGGGATCTCCTCAAGTGTGTGCTGTTCTTGTTCTTTTGGGGTGGCAATCATCTCTTTCTCTCCCTGACTCCACTGGGGGATTTTCTTTGCAAAGATACAGCAATGGTTTTCCATTCGTTCTCCTGCTCAGTTTTCTGAGGAAACTGTAGCAGAGATGTATAAAAGACTTACCCAGGTTCACACAGGTAAGACTTGTCTGAGGCTGGATTTGAATTCAGGTCTTCCTGACTCCAGGGCAGGTGCTCTGTGCATTGTGGCAACATGTTGCTCCCCATGCATTTTTGGGAATAGGAACTATATTTTCCTTTGACCATACCCCCAGCATTTAAGCCAGCACATTTTCTAAATGAGACCTGCACAATATATGGTCAGAGCTTGTGGCCTGTCAATGGATTTCCAGCAGCCTGCGAAAAATGTAGCAATGCCACTGCTCACTCTCCCCTTTGTCAGTGTACAAGGCAACCACCCAACCAGCCACAGGCTCTTGTCTAACCTGTTTGTGTCTGAAGAAGTTCATTTACTACGTGACATTCACCTTTGTGAAGCCGAGAGCCTCTTTCACATTGGGAGGGAGCTTTTGCACCCAGGAAATTGTGTAAAGTTTGACTTGATCACACCTAATATGAGAGGGTTTCAATGGGTCATTTATATGTGAGAAAGTCAGGAAAGCTGCCTTCTAAGAGACAGAGCTGTTGGAGTGCATAGAGTGCTTGGCCTGAAGCAAAAAGCCTCCAGTTCAAATCCAACCTCAGAAACTCACTAGCTATGTCACCCTGGGCTAGTCAAATAACCTCTCCTTCCCTCAGTTCTCTCAGCTGTAAAGTGGGGATAATAACAGCACTAATCCTCCAGGGTTGCTGTGGGGACAAAATGAAAGGCACTAAATAATGCATATCCCCTTTCCCCCAAGCCTTTCTCATGACCTGGGCCACAAAGAAGCATTTTCCTGAAGAACGGAATATCTCAGAATTACATTTCTTTGAATTGAATCTCATTAGCAATAAGAGGAAAAATCACATTTATTATTTAAAAGGATAGGCATGGATGGTCTGAATTTCCTGCTTCCCAAATTGAGTTGTGGAATGAATAAACCCCCCCCAAACAAAAATGCACACATTACACGGGGGAAACCCATTTCACGCAGTTATATATAAGAGGTCAGGTTTGTCCACAGCAGGAGTTCTTATTGCTGAGTTAATATGAAGGCATTTTCCCTTAATTATGAACTTTCTGTGTATTCTATCCAATAGGAATTTTCCAAAGTTTGGCAAGGATTCAGTGTTGTCCAAACATTATAGGATATTCTTTATATTTGTAAGACTACTCTCCAATAGGAATCTTCTGATGTATATAAGAGTCTGAGGAGGCAGAAAGCCTTCCAACTGTATGTGTGTGTGTGTGTGTGTGTGTGTGTGTGTGTGTGTGTGTGTGTGTGTGTAGGTATGTATATGGGTGGTTTTTTGTAATATGAGTAAAGTATAATAATGCTGAAATCTGAGGTAATTTCTCACATTCTTGACATGTTATAAAGTTTCTCTCTGCCATGAATTCTATGATAGTCCATAAAATTTGAACCTTCACTGAATAATTTCCCACAATCACTGTATTTAGAAGATTTTTTTTGTTCAGTGTGAATCCTCTTATGTGTAATTAAATTTGACCTGTAAGAGAAGCGTTTCCCGCATTCATGACATTTGTAAGGCTTCTCTGCATTGTGAATCCTGGTGTGCTGAGTGAGCCTTGATTCTTCAGTAAAGGATTTTCCACATTCATTGCATTTAAAAGGCTTCTGTCCAGTGTGAACTCTCTGGTTTACAAGAAGGCGTGTAGAAATTTGGAAATCTTTCCCACATTCTTCACATTTATAAGGCTTCTCTCCGGTATGAATCAACCTGTGCTTCAGAAGTGAGGAGCTGTGGCTGAAAGATTGACCACATTCATTACAATGATAAGTCTTCTCTCCAGTATGCATCCTCTGATGTACGGTAAGGTTTCCCTTTTGAGTGAAGGCTTTCCCACAGTCATTACATTTATGAGGCTTCTCTCCAGTATGAAGTCTCTGATGTACAAGAAGCTGTGTAGAAATTCAGAAATCTTTTCCACATTCTTCACATTTAAAAGGCTTCTCTTCCTTGTGAGTCCTTTGATGGACAATAAGACTTAAGTGTTGACGGAATGTTTTCCCACATTCATTACAGCAATAAGGCTTCTATCCAGTATGAATCAGACTGTGCAGTATAAGTGATGAGCTCTGTCTGAAAGATAACCCACATTCATTACAATAACAAGACAATTCTCCAGTATGAATCCTCTGAGGTACAGTAAGGTTTCCCTTGTGATTGAAGGCTTTTCCACAGTCATTACATTTATGAGGCTTCTCTCCAGTGTGAACTCTATGGTGTACAGTAAGGTTTCCTTTTTGATTGAAGGCCTTCCCACAGGCATTACATTTATAAGGATTCTCTCCAGTGTGAAGTCTCTGCTGTACAAGAAGGTGTGTAGAAATTTAGAAATCTTTCCCACATTCTTCACATTTATAAGGCTTTTCTTCCTTGTGAATCCTCTGATGGACAATAAGACTTGAGCTTTGCCTGAATATTTCCCCACATTCATTACAGCAATAAAGGTCCTCTTCAGTATGAATCAGCCTGTGCTTCATAAATTAGGAACTCACTCTGAAGGACTGGTCACATTCAGTATAATGATAGGACTTCTCTCTAGTATGGATCCTCTGATGTACAGTAAGGTTTCCCTTTTGATTGAAGGCCTTCCCACAGTCATTACATTTATAAGGCTTCTCTCCAGTGTGAACTCTCTGATGTACAAGAAGCTGTGTAGAAATTCTTTCCCACATTCTTCATATTTATAAGGCTTCTCTTCTTTGTGAATCCTCTGATGGACAATAAGACTTGAGCTTTGACTGAATGTTTTCCCACATTCATTACAGCAATAAGGCTTCTCTCCAATATGAATCAGCCTGTGCTTCATAAGTGAGGAACTCTGTCTAAAAGATTGTCCACATTCATTACAATGATAAGACTTCTCTCCAGTATGAATCCTCTGATGTACAATAAGATTTCCCTTTTTATTGAAAGCTTTCCCACAGATGTTGCATTTATGAGGCTTCTCTCCAGTGTGAACTCTCTGATGTACAAGAAGTTGTGTAGAAATTCGGAAATCTTTCCCACATGCTTCACATTTGTAAGGCTTCTCTTCTTTGTGAATCCTCTGATGGACAATAAGGTTTGAGCTTTGCCTGAATGTTTTCCCACATTCATTACAGCAATAAGGCTTCTCTCCAGTATGAATCAGCCTGTGCTTCATAAGTGGGGAGCTCTGTCTGAAAGATCACCCACATACATTACAATGGTAAGACTTCTCCCCAGTATAAATCTTCTGATGTACAGTAAGTTTTTCCTTGTGATTAAAGGCTTTCCCATAGTCATTACATTGATGAGGCTTTTCTCCAGTGTGAATCAGCTGATGTCTCATCAGTGTTGAGTTCTTCCTGAAACCTTTCCCACATTCATCACATTCATAAGTCTTGTCCCTTACATGGATCATTTGGTTTTGACCTATTTGTCTCAAATCTCTCTCCTGATCTCCTTGCTGCCTCTTTTCCTGGTTTTTCTGATCACCAGATTCCTCACCAACAGAGTTCCAAAGACCTTGCCTGCTGAGGCTTCCAACTATCAGCGCCTTGGGTGATTCATCTTCTGATTTGATGTCCACTGGTGTTCCCTCTGTGGTTGCGGTCCTAGTATCCATGTCTGAAAGAGATTAAAATAAAGTGTAAATGTCCCCAGTTCCCAGATCTTTTACAATCTAGATCCATGATCTCTTTGTCCATCCCTCTGTTCATAGAACCATCAATGAAGTCTAGGCATGGGCACCTTTCCCCTAAAGCACTCTCATACCTTCCTAATTGGCATCCTCCCTCTTTACTCTCTCCTTTTCCCATCCATCTTCTATAGGGTAGTTAAAGTCACATTCTAAAGTCATAGGTTTCATTGTAAACATGTGACCTCCATCTCTTCACTGTCTCCCTATTGCCTCTAAAATGATGATCCCAAAAAGGAGGGCATCTAGGTGCCACAGTGGATAGAGGGTTGATCATGGAATCAAGAAGATCTGAGTTCAAATATGGGTACAGACACTTTTTACCTATGTAACCCTGGCCAAGTTACTTCACTTCTTTCTGCCTCAGATTTCTCACCTGTAAAAGGGGGATTATAATAGCAGGCTCTTTGTGAGGATCAAGGGAGGAAGCATCTGTAAAACAAGTAGGCCACTACCTGGTACATAATACATACATAAATACTTCTTGGTTTTCTACTGTTCTTCCCAAGCAGGGATTTCCCTACCATCCTTAACTGGGAATCTCTTAGAGGAGACCTCTGTGCCTGAGATGGAGTTGCAATAACAATGGAGGGGACCAGATCAGCCCCAGGAGGGAGAAAATGCTGTAAATAGAAAGGAATAGCAGAGTGTAGAGGCCTTAGCACTTAGACAACAAGGTGAGGTCTCAGACCAGTACCAGGTGAGGACAGAGGGAGGTTCTGACCCTACAGAGCATGTGATAATACCAGTTTGGGGGAGGATCTATTGCTTTGAGAAGTTGTTTCCAAATTCCTCGAGTCTATGTGGAAAACAAGGACTACTGATCTATTGTGTGACACCCCAGAGTGGCAGATATCAGGTGGGATAAGCCCACTCCATTGGGAAGTTTCTCAGTCAATCAATCAACAATTAATAAGAATTTATTAAACTTCCTAGGGGCTAGGCTCTGATAAACACAAAGCAAAACAAAACCAGCTCAAACTCTAAGTATCTAGACTGGTGTAACAGTCTTCTTATTGCCTTCCTGACTCAAATCTCTTCTCATTCCAATCCATCCTGCACATGGATACCCAAGTTATTTTCCTGAAACATGTTTCTCAGCATTGGACTAAGATAAAATGCAAACTCTTCCTTTAGCTTTGAAATTCACTCAAAGCCTGGTCCTAATCTATCTTTCATACTTCACTGGTATGAAATATTTTCCCTCATATACTCATTGATGCAATCCAACTGGCCTTTATTTCTCACAGAAAAAAGTCTATCTCCCATTTCATTGCCTGGAATGCACTCCCTCCTTATTTCTGTCACATGGAGTCCCTCTCTTTCTTTGGGAAACAGGTCAGGCACTATCTTCTCTCTTTTTCCTAATTGTCCTCATTGCCTGTGCCCTACCTGCTTAACAATTTTGTCTTGATTAAAATGATATCTATTATCTATTTCTTTTATTCTTCTCTTTGATCCTCTTTCCCTGTTGAATCCTGTAGGGATTGTTTCCTGCTCTTTACCTGTATCTCCCTATTTGGAACACAATCTGTCCATGATAAAATCTTGTGAAATAATGAGTTAAAACAGTTCCTGCCTTTTGGGAATTCCCATTCTAAGGGAGAGGCAACATTTACATTGAAATAACTAAGTACCTGGAGGAGATGGAAAGTTTAACTGAGAAGGGAGGGCTCAAGCACCTCTGGGGCCCTGTGGAATAAGTTCAATGCAGGGAAATTCAAAATTACTAAAAAAAAACATTCTCCCTCAAGGGAGGGGACTCGCTGTCAATGCCGGTGCTCCTGGTATTCTCCATTATCTTTCTCTGCAGACTGAACCTCAACTCTTCCACTTGGCTGCTATCAGAAGCTTGACTGGGCTCCTGGATTCCTGGGCTCCTGGGCTCCTGTTCTCCTGGGCTGCTGCTGTGCTGCTCCTGGTCTATTAGTCCCCTGCTGATCTCCTGGGCCAGCTGCGGCTTCTGCTCCAAATGGGGTCAGGAAGAGTTATATACACTTGCTAACACAACACAACAAGAACCACACACCCTCAGGGAGCCCACAATCTAACGAGGGAGACAGCAAGCACACAAAAAGAAGCAGACGTATGGGACCCAAAATAAACAGGCTGGTTGGTTGACTGGTGTCCTCAGTTGCTCACCAAGACCAAATTGATTTCATCTGTTGGAATTAAATTCCAGGTATCTGACTGGTTGATCAGACCTCTAAGCTCAAAAGGCTCTACCACAGGTTGGTGGCAAAATGTCCAGTGATCATTTGGGACCTTGGTTCTAAATTTGCACATCTTGACTTTCTTAAGAGCTGTTTAAATTCCTCCCACCAGGACATGAGCAGATTGCTCCTTAAAAGACAGCTCAGACGCCCAGTGGTCCACTGCATCTCTAGTCCAAAGGGAAAATTACCCTATGATGTGGGTCACCTTTGTGCAGGGCTGTGACTTCAGCTCCCAGTGTATCCCCACCTTCTGCTTCCTCACTTTCCTGTCACCTCAGGATTTTGAGATAGGTATAGTGGTAAAATGGTATTGGTGATGTCTTTGGCTTCATGCCTAAATTGGATTGAATTGTGGCAGAGTTGTACCAAGCCATTAGTCTCACTGTCTCCTCCTGAGACATGACAGTCCAGTTGCAGGGCAGAGTCAAGAGGACTGGTGATGACTCAAGATTCCATGGATGACCTTGGCATCTTCAATGTCTAACTAAACTCTCAGCTTCCACACCCCTTAGCTTCTCCTCCACAGACTGACTGCTCCCAGCTCTTGCCTGGATTCACCCAAGTTTTGCCTGCACATAAACTTCGGCAGCTCTCCACTGCTCTTTAATAAGGACTACTCCACCGCAAACTGTTCAAAGTTTCTCTTGCTAGGAAAACAAAGTTCACACATATTGTAGCACTATCATTCCAATTCACTTTCATTCTGACAGAGTAACAGAAGTCAACAGAAAAAGTTTCTGGCTGAGAAATTAAACACAAATTAACAATAAAGGCCCCTCACTTCTGTAAACTGCAGTAAAGTTCTCTTTCAGGACTTCTGTATCAGCAGTATACTCTTCTTTACACAGACAATATAGATGGACAGAGTGGTGAAAATCATAAAAAGTCTCAAGGGTCATGGCTGCACCTAGGGAAGCTCCCCTCCCTAGCATGTCTGGCTAGGAGCAGGTTTCCTGGTCCACCGCCTCATTGCAAGGACCAAGAGAATGATGGGCTCCGGGCCCTAGGGGAGACTGAGGGTGATTGCACCTCCTTTCTCTAAAACTGTCGGTGGTCTTGTCCAAAGAACAGAAGAAGTATACATAGCCCAGATGGACAGGGATGGGGCCTATCGGACTTGCGGGAATCTTCCTGCACACTCACTGTGACAAGTCTCTTGGCTGCAAGGAGACAGCAGCTCTGCACCCTTGCAGCCTAGGCACCTCGGGCCGGGTTTAGGAGACCCCAAGACCAATGGATGCAGGGTAATGGTTTCTGAGGCTGAAAGAGCTGGGCCCTGTCAGGAAAGGTCAGGTAATGGTGGGGAAGGTGGGGGCGGGGCAGCAGAGAAGAGGGTCCTGAGGTGTAAAACTGGGAGGAGGGGACAGAAGGGACCAAGGGATTAGTACCTTGTCAATTGAAAGTGCCCGGCACAAGAGGGCCTGGGTGTGACCAGTGTAATATAAAAGGGCTACAGCAGCTCCTTCTCAGGGATTGGCACTGAGATCAGAGCTTGCAGTTAGAGCCTCTTCAGCCTAGGACATGGAAAAAGGGATTTGCACCTTGTCAATTGAAAGTGCACCAAGGCTCTCTTGACTCCACTTTTCTACTGATCTCTTTCCTCTCTTCCCTTCTCTCCTCTCCTTTTCCTTTTTTCTCCTTTTTCTTTCGTTTTATCTCTTAGCCTTGGAAATGTGTTAATCTTCTAATGATAGAACAATTGTGATCTTTATTAGTGGACAAAGTACTTACGTGGATTAAATAAAAGCTTAAGACATTGCCCCACAGACTCACGAGCTCATCTGGACCCGGCGGGAAGAGAGACTGGGGACGGGAGGTGCTCGCGCCTGTGCTGGGACCTCCATGGCGGCTGTGTTTGATATCGACCTGGAGACCCAAGAGGGCAGTGGGGGCGACAGCGAGCAGGAGGTCAGCCCCGCGGATGTTGATGTGGATTTGGAGTCCCAAGTCCGTGGGGCACTACGGAGAGGTGGAATTGTCAGAGACCTGTGTGAACCCTGGACCTGAACTCATCGGCCCCCACTCTTTTGAGCTCCTGCGAGTCCTGGGCAAAGGAGGCTTTGGCAAGGTGTTCCAGGTCTGGAAGCTGCAAGGTACTAACGCGGGGAAGATATTCACCATGAAAGTATTGAGTAAAGCAAAAATTATGTGCAACGCTAAGGACATAGCCCACACATGGGCTGAATGAAGCATCCTGGAGGCTGTGAGGCACCCCTTCATCGTGGAGCTGGTGTATGCCTTCCAGACTGGCGCCAAGTTCTATCTCATCCTGGAGTGCCTCAGTGGAGGAGATCTCTTTATGCAGATAGAGCGGGAAGGCATCTTCATAGAGGACACAGCTTACTTCTACCTGGGGGAGATCACCCTGGCCCTAGGCCACCTCCACTCCCAAGGCATCATTTACCGGGACCTTAAGCCTGAAAACATCATGTTTAGCAGCCAAGGCCACATCAAGTTGACAGATTTCTCGCTCTCTAAGGAGTCTATCCACGAGGGCTCAGTCACTCACACATTCTGTGGCACCCTTCAGTATATGGCTCCCGCGGTCTTCATGCACAGTGGCCACAATCGGGCTGTGGACTGGTGGAGCTTGGGAGCCTTGATGTATGACATGCTCACAGGACAGCCACCCTTCACTGCAGAGAATCTCAAGAAAACAATGGACAAGATCTTGAGAGAGAAGCTGGCACTGCCATCCTACCTCACTGTAGATGCTCAGGACCTGCTCAAGAAGTTTCTGAAGAGAAACCCCAGCCAGCAGCTCGGGGATGGACCTGCGGATGCAGCAGATGTGCAGAAACACCCTTTCTTTCACAAGATCAATTGGGAAGACCTGTTGGCCCATCAAGTAGAACTCCCCTTCCAGCCTTCCTTGCAGTCTGAGGAGGATGTGAGCCAGTTTGACACAAGTTTCACGAAGCAGACCCCTATGGACAACCTTGATAACACCACTGTCAGTGAAAGTGCCAATCAGGCTTTCTTGGGCTTCACCTACGTGGCCCCTTCTGTCCTGGTGGACATCAAGGAAGGCTTCTCGTTCCAGCCCAAGCTGTGCTCCCCTGAAGGCCTCAACAGTAGTCCTCAGACGCCAATCAGCCCCCTAAAGTACTCACCCTTTTAAGGGTTCCGACCTAGACCTGGCCCAGCAGAGTCCATGGAGCTACCCCTACCCCAACCTCCACCTCCACCTCCAGTCAGCTCAGCCTCTATTCCCATCCGGAGGCCCAGGGGAAAGAAATCCAAGAAGGGTAGGGGCCATTCTAGATGCTAGAGAGGGGATGACTTTGGCTGTCATTGGCTGCCCCTTGCTTCACTGGAATACTTAACCAAAATCATCCCTTTATGTCTTGGAAGAAGTATTTCTTGTCATTGGCTTGGAAGTGCTGTAGGCCCCTTGGGCCAGGCTGAGCAAAGTGCCCTTAGAACCTAGGGCTCCCATTTTGCCCAATATCATGGGCAATGACCTCTACTGGGAATATGAGGGAGCAGAGCTCAGGGAACACTGAGTGTCCACCTCCCAGGTCCTCAGCTGCTTCTGCTGTGTCTTTTAGGAAATTAAATGTTTAAATTATGGCAACAACAGAAAAAAGACATTGCCTCAACAAATGTCCATTATACCTATACCAATATGTATGTAGACACCTATCTATCTATAAAACAACCCTAATATTCAACCTACGAACACAAACTTATTATTCTGTTTCCCCTTTCCCTTTCCCCACCTATCAATGTTTTGCTGAATGAATAGTAATTAAATAAATAAAGAAAAGAAAAAAAGAGGAAAAAAGGGGATAGTGGGAAGAGGGCCAGGGGGAAAGGGTTTGATACAACAAGGTGGCAGAAGCTTCTTCTCAGGCATATGGAGCAGAGAGCAGAGCCTGTAGTTGGAGCCCCGACCTTTGCATTTTGGGGTTGCCCTGGGGCGGCCTGCTGCCACTTTCCACTGTCCAGAGGAGACGCCTGGCAGCCAATGTGCGCTCAGACTCTAGAGTCTGCCACAGACCCATAGAGAGGACGGCAAATGCCAGTTGGGAGCTGAATGCAAGTCAATCACACAAGAGACTCCGGTATCACCACAACTGCCCACCCCCTCCCTTGCCGGGACACTTTCTCACACCGTGACCAAGTCAAGGTTGTGTGGCATGAAAAGGCCGTTCCAACTTGAATCAAGAAACCAGAGTCTTCTCCTGATAACATCGGGGAACCTTGATTCTCTTTAAGGGGGGGGGAAATAAAGATCGTCCCACAGAGGGAGCATAAGGGAGAGAATGCTCCCAACATGGCCTTTGGTTCCGCCCAGTGCCGGTGCCCCACTCTGCAAAACTCCCTTTGAAAACTATGGTGCAAAACTCTCTTTGGCTGCCAGAGGAGGCTCACAGCCTGAAGCGGGCAGGAGGATGAGGCAGCGAGGATGGATGGTGATCTTTGAGGAGAAACTTAGATTCTCCTTAACTGCAGGGGGATAAAGGTGGTTGCCAGCAGGGAGCATCAGGGAGAGGAGGTGCCAACCTGGGGGCAAACCACAGTCAGACACTCCAACTAGTGTGGGGTACCTTTAGAACATGAGAGGTGGGAATTGATGTAAGAGGCCTCAGAGATTATAACAGAGTAAAAAAATGGTCACTTTCCCTCAAAAGGAAAGAGTCTGAATGTTGAGGGAGAAACAGCTGCTTATTCTCCAAGGAATGATACATAAACACAAGACTAGAGTAAAGAGACTTGACCAATCATTCAGTAAAGTCAGAGGTGAGTAAAACATTATCTGTGCTTAGTGATTTCCTGTTAAGATGTACTGGAATAGGTATTTATTGACATGAAAATATAACAATCTATTGTTTTACCATGGAATATAGCCAAAACAGAAACCCTGAAGGACTTGTCCAAGCACATGACCACTACTGCTTTCCAGTGATCAACAGGGGCAAAAATGCTACTGTCAGAAGGAACTTTAACATCAATGCCATAGATTACAAGAAACTGAAGACCAAAGACATAAGATCATAAATGGTATTTTCCTCACTGTTGCCTATTGAAGGAAAGGGGAATAGAAGAGCAAAATGACTTGAGAAGTTAAGAGATGGTAGTAGATGAGCATCACATTTGGATTTCTGAACCATAGCTTAAAAATAAAGGAAGGACAGGCCACTGACTTGGACTGGAGTGAACCTGACCAAGACTATAAAAAAAAGTTTTCCTGGTTTCTTTCAAACCTAATTAAATGGTTTACAAAACTAAAGAGAATGGAAGAGAGAGAAAGCTGCCAATGTGTATCAACCAAGACACATATCATACTATGGAGTAAAGACACCCTGAAATAAACAGGGAGCAAAATTCACAAAAGGAGTCAAATAATCAAATGTACCAAGGTTACAGAATGAGTGAAATTAACTTTAGGTCCCAGTGTAAGACTTGAAGGATGAAACTCATTACTGACTTGAGATGAGTAACCCTTGCTTTAAAAACAAAACAAAACAAAACAAAACAGGAGAGTAAAAATGGAGATTCTGTGAACTTCATTAAGGTGAAGAAATAAAACACAAACGAAAAGGAGTCTGATGAAGTATGGTTAAGAGCATTTAGTTAAAGATGCATATAGGGAAAAACAGAAATAATTCTGCCATTTAAATGCTAATAAGTTCCATAACTAAACTATCTTGTATTAACTTGGTACAATAGGAATGGGAATTTGAAGATCTTTCCCTTTAATAGGCCTAGGGGGGAATTTGAAGACCTCCCTTGCTTTGAAAGCAAACTCTGCGCCTAATGGGCTGAAGGCAATCACTTGGAGCCTGTGATGAGAGAATTTGCTGAAGGGTGCAACAGAACCCATAGGAAACTTCCCTGCTTTGAAGATAAACTCTGCCTTCTAACAGGCTGAATGTGATCACATGGAGCCTGTTATGGGAGGAGTTTGTTGAAGGGAAGCAGAGCCCCCAGGAAGCTTGGAGTCAGAGCTAGCCAGATGGTGGGGGACAGAGGGGCTCAGGCAAAGAGATATCGAGGTTTGTGAGTAAATAATTGAAGTGGGGAGGAACTAGTTAAGTAGAAATCTCAGTGAAATAGTCAGGTATTCTGTAACATTAAAGAAATCTCATAAACCCTGAATATCCAAGCTGAACCAGGACAAAGCAGGCCAATAAACTGGGAATGAACCCTAGATAGAGATTAACCAGTGCTAAGGAGAAGAATGCACTGTGCTAGACAGAAGAAAGCACTCAAGTAATCTGTCTTGTTTCTTTCTTTCTTTTCTTTTTTTTTTTTTTTTTTACCTGAAACTGCATTCTTATTGTACCTAACTCCTCATCCATAATACTTAGGCAACTGCAGTATCTGGGTTCCCATGTCCAGCTCTTGGTTAATCAATACTTAGGTAATTACAAGCCCCTGGTTCCCATACCTCACTCTTCATTCATCAATAAGGTGTATACACTCCACCTGATTACAAAGAACATATCCCTGACCCTGGTTGTCATCTGTAATCAATTAACAAACCTTAACAATCAAGGGATATGGTATAAAATGTTCTGTCTTTTTGCAATTCGGGGCTGATCCTTTATTGACTTGGGACAGCCAGTCAGCTGACTAAATTAAAACCCCTTAAAACTTTTAATTGGATTCTGTGGTCACTCTGTTACAACTCACTAAAATCTTTCTGGGTCATAACATAATGACCTTGTTTTGGTTTGTGGGAAAACTGAAGAATGCCATGGATTTTCAAACCTTAAAATGCTATATAAATTCTAGAAGTTGCTGTTGGTACTATTGTTGAGTACTCTGATGCTGAATGGATGTTATGAATAATACATACAGCCTTACATTAAAATAGGCAAAAAGAATGCTGGAACCATGGTAAATGGAGCAAGGGGGGCAGTAGAACTGGATGATGAATTACATGGGAAGCAGTGAAGCAGAAGATGGGAATGGTAGGAAGATATAAGGTGGTAGAAGGCTTTAAAGTTAAACAGAGGATTTTCTATTTGATGCAGAAGATAATAGGGAGCCACTGCAATGTATTGAGTAGAGAGGTGACATGATCAGATTTGTTAGGAAGACAGTTTTGGCAGCTGAGTGGAGAATGGAATGGAATGGAAGGAAACTATTCTAACAGTCCAGTAAAGAGGCTAGGAGGGAGGGCCTGGACAGAGTGGCAGCTGGGTGGACAGAAGGGGGCTTATGTAAGATACATGGTGAAGGCAGAAAATGGTAAGACTTGAAAACAAAATGGCTATGTGAATGAGTATGATATGTAAGGGGTTGGTGATGCTAAAATTTTGAGCCTGGGTAACTAAGAGACTAGTGGTGCCCTTGAAAGAAATAAGGAGGTGAGGAAGAAAGGTGGTTTGGGAGAGAAGTGGAAGGCAATGAGTCATGTTTTTAACGTGAGAAGTTTAAAATGTCTAAAGGATTTTGAGATATACACAAGGTAGCTGATGTTGTGAGACTGTAGTTCAGAAGAAAGATTAGGGCAGGATAAAGAAATCTGAGAATCATCTGCAGACACATGATAATTGTACTTATGACTTCTGATAAGAAGAGAGTCCAGCATAGAGCCTTGGGAGAGGTGAGCACTCACAGTTAGTGAGTATGACTTAGATAAAGATTCACCAAAGGAAAGTGAGAAAGCAGTCAGAATTTGGGGCAATGCCATTAAAACCTAGCAAGAAGAGGAGAAAGCATTCATAAATAGAAGGTGATAATGTCAGTGGCAGCAGAGACTTCAAGAAGGATTAGGATAAAGACAAGGCTTTAGGGTATGATAATCACGGATAACTTTGGAGAAAGCAGTGTCAGCTGAATGATGAGGTCAGAGGACTGCCGAATGTTTAGAATCCAATCAGAAAGGAAGAAGCAGACACTTCCATTTGTAGACCTTTCTCAAAGAGTTTAGCTAGGCAAAAGGGAGGAGAAATAGCAAGATAGCTAGTAGGGATATTAGAATCAAGTGAAGGTTTATTAAGGGTGAGGGAGATGTGGACATGTTTGTGAGCAAGAAGGAAGCAATCAGGAGATATGGAGAAATTAAAGATAATTGAGACTGGAGATGAGAGAAGAGATAATCTGCTGGAGAAGATGTGATGGAATGGGATAATTTGTGCATGTAGAGGGGTTTGCCTTGGGAAGAAGAAGGGCCATTTCTTGCTTTAAGACAGGGGTGAAGGAGAAGGTGATGGAGGAAGACATCGGAGTGACAGAACATGGAAAGAAGGATTTCTCATAGAGTGGTTTGAATTTTATTTGGTGAAGTACGAGGCCAAATCCTCAGCTGAGAGAGTTGAGTAAGAGGGAGTCATGGGAGGGCTGAGGAAGGATGAAAAGGGTCTGGAAGAATTTGTCTGCTGAGTTATAGTCTGTTAATTGAGGGAGGTATGAAGAGGATTGCCTTGGTAGAGTGCCTACTTGAAATTATTAAATCTACTAAGAAATTATGAAAGGTGAACCAAACAAAAAGGTTGAAATTTCATGAGCAGATGTCAAGTCTTAGATTTAAATTTAAAATATTAACTGCTTAAATATAAGATTAAGCAGGCCTGATTTGACAACAGGTGGAAATTAAAATCATTATTTTAATTGACTATGAGTTCAACAAAACACTTTGGTACCTGAAAAAAAATCTAGCTCAAGCTCAGCTTAAGATAGTAAGTAATATAACAGACAATATCATCTAAAGATATTGATCATTGTACTTCATAACAGAAAGACCTCTATACTTGGAATTTAGTTCTATTTTTGTTCAACAGAGATTAAGACTGGTGTTCCTGTCTCCTGGACATTCATGTATTCACCTGGAGAGGTGCTTCTTGGAAGGTCTTTCTTCAACATCCTTGATCCATCTCCTCTTTCTAACTGGGAGATCACTACTGCCTTACAAATTGGAAACACTGCTCATGGAAAAAGAAATGGAGGGTTTCTAGATTTGTAGAATCTCATCAGAATTCAATCCTAATTTCTTTGACTTCTGAGAAAGAGGGAAGCCTAGGAAGCTGAGGAATGGACAAAGCATCTCTGAACCACCCTCTGTATTGGGATCACAGGAAGTATGGAACAAAACCAAGGACCTGTTTTGGCTTAAAAAGAAAATAAATTCATCTGAACCATTTCATGACTGCTGTTAGATTTTTTACTTGGGGTGGGATGTTGGGGATATATGACTTGAGGGAACAGAGGATGAGAAACTAAACAGCCTCAGAAACAAGACAATGACACTATGGATTTTATCTTTATGGCCCAAGTCTTGTCATGTCTCCTTATTCTTTTTTGTTTGTTTGTTTGTTTGTTTTTAGAGGTGAGAAGGCAGGGCAGTTGGGGTTTCTGACTTGCCCAAGGTCACACAACTGGTAAGTGGTGAGTGTCTGAGGCTAAATTTGAATTAAGTTCCTCTTGAACTCCCCTCCAGGGCTGGTGCTCCATTCACTCACTGCACCACCTAGCTGCCCCATGTCTCCTCATTCTTGAACAGTTCATAACAGCTAACCTTAAACTTAGAACATTTTCTTCATTTTAATTACAGTCTAAGGTGTCTTCAAGAACTTCCTGATGGACATAGAGAGAACCATCCTTACCCAAGGAGATAAGGTTATTATAATTCTCCAGTATCACATCTTTGTACAGGTCCCTCTGGGCTATATCCAGGTGTTCCCATTCCTCCCAGGTACTGTCCAGGATGATATCATCAAAGTTTATTGTTGGTTGAAATATCCAACATATTCATGCTAACTGGGAGAAGGTCTCATCCCATGGTGTTTCTCACAATGTGGAATTTGCTGCTAGTTTAGGGACTCTCTTTCATAGCGCTCGGGACTTGGAGCATTCCAAGAAAAAGAGTTCAGGCTCTCAGGCTCTGGTATGTGCCTCACTTTAAAGTAAACTCTGGAGCACATCTATGGTTCTGCCCTATGGCTCAAGGTCACCCTTTGATAACAGTTGCATGTATTTTTTGCCTCTGAAACTATGTATATGTCTTAGAAACTGGCTACTCCACATCCACATCAGTAGTCAAAATCTACATATGGGCAGTTACATATAGAGTAGCAATCACTCATAACTACCAATGAGTTACATCTACTGGATGCCTAATGACCTTGCTTTTATTTGGGTCCTAACATATAACTCTGAAAGACATGCCAGTGATGTGGAAAGAGTATCGAATTTGGAGTCAGAGAAAATGGGGTCTACTTTAGGCTCTGGTATTAAAGGATGTTGTGACTTCAGCTAACTCACTTAACTTTTCTCTAAACTTCTGCTCTTGTGAGATAAGGACTGGACTAAATTAACTCTGAGGTCCCTTCCAGTTCCAAACCTATCACCCTATGCTTCTCAGAATTCAATTAATGCAATATTTTAAGGGCCTAAATTATATAAGCAAAGACAAAAGCAAAAAACCAGTGCTGCTCTCAGAGAGCTTACATTCTACCAGTGGGAGTGTGTGTGAGTGTTTGAATACATGTACCAAAAAATCTCCCCAAATTTGAGCCACCTCACCCAGAAGTATAAGCAAAAAATTGGCACGGCAAAGAAAGAACAGGAGCCAAGCAATATTTATTTTGCTTAACTATTTGATGTAAAGGAGGATTTTTTGCAGTAGAAGTTGGTGGGATATATCAGTGATATTTTTAAAAGAAGAAAAGAATAATAAAATAGAGTGATATGAAGTGAAAGAAGATTTATGGCTTTCCCAAATCTGGAAGCTGTCTGGATGCTTTTGCTGTATCAGCAGCAATTGCTTGTCTTCAATGGAATAATGGTTTGGATCTATAGCTACCAGGTGAGAGAACAGGCAGGAAGGGTTGGAGGAAGCTGGAATCAAGGAATCAAGGAGGAGGCTCCAGATTACAAAGTTTTCAACAAGAAATAGATACTTGAGCACATAGATGATGTCTCTGCTGAATGAAGGCAAGAACATCATAAAATTAAGGTATATTATGCTTCAAAACTGAAGAGGTGCTTAGGAATATGATGCCTAAGAGATGGATTTGAATTTCTCTACCTGACATTCAACCTTTGTGTAACTGAGAGCCTGTTTCACATCGGGAGGAACCTTTTTCACCTAGCCAATTGTGTAAAGCTTTGACTAGATCACACCTAATATGAGTGGGTTTGAATGAGTCATCTATATGTGACAAGGTCAGGAAAGCTGCCTTCTTAAAGATAGAGCTGTTGGAGTGCATAGAGTGCTTGGCCTGAAGCAAAAAGCCTCCAGGTTAAATCCAACCTCAGACACTCACTAGCTATGTGACTCTGGGCTGGTCACCTCTGCTTCCCTCAGATCTCTCAACTATAAAGTGGGGATAATAACAGCACTAAACCTCCAGGGTTGTTGTGGGGACAAAATGAAAGGCACTAAATAATGCATATCTCCCCTTTCCCCCAACTCTTTCTCATGACCTGGGCCACAAAGAAGCATTTTCCTGAACAACAGAATGTCTCAGAATTACATTTCTTTGAATTGAATCACATTAACAATAAGAGGAAAAAAATCACATTTATTATTTAAAATCATAGGCATGGATGGTCTGAATTCCCTTCTTCCCAAACTGAGTTGTGGAATGAATAAAAAGCCACCAAACAAAAATGCATATATTACACAAGGGAAATCCATTTCACACAGTTATAGATGAGAGATCAGGTTTGTCCACAGTAGGAGTTCTTATTGCTGAGTTAATATGAAAGGATTTCCCCTTAATTATGAACTTTCTATGTATTCTATCCAATAGGAATTCTCCAAAGTTTCTCAAGAATTCAGTGTTGTCCAAACATTATAGCATGTTCATTACATTTATAAGGCCAGTCTCCAATAGGAATCTTCTGATGTATATAAGAGAGTCTGAGGAGGCAGAAAGCCTTCCAAGTGTACGTGTGTGTGTGTGTTTGTGTGTGCGTGTGTGTGTGTGTAGGTATGTATGTGGGTGGTTTTTTGTAATATGAGAAAAGTATAATAATGGTGAAAATCTGAGGAAATTTCTCACATTCTTGACATGTTATAAAGCTTCTCTCTGCCATGAATTGCATGATATCCATAAAGTTTGAACCTTCACTGAATAATTTCCCAAAATCACTGTAGTTAGAAGATTTTTTTTAGTGTGAATCCTCTGATGTGTAACAAAATTTGACGTGTAAGAGAAGCCTTTCCCACATTTATGACATTTGTAAGATTTCTCTGAATTGTGAATCCTGTCATGTTGAGTGAATCTTGATCCTTCAATGAAGGATTTTTCACATTCATTGCTCTTAAAAGGCTTCTCTCCAGTGTGAACTCTCTGATGTGCAAGAAGCTGTGTAGAAATTAGGAACTCTTTCCCACATTCTTCACATTTATAAGACTTCTCTTCCTTGTGAATCCTCTGATGGACAATAAGACGAGCTTTGACTGAATATTTTCCCACATTCTTCACAGTAAAAGGCTTCTCTCCAGTATGAATCAGCCTGTGCTTCAGAAGTGAGAAGCTGTGTCTGAAAGATTGCCCAGATTCATTACATTGAAAAGATGTCCAGTATGAATCCTCTTATGTACAGTCAGGTTTCCCTTTTGATTAAAGGATTTCCCACAGTCATTACATTTATGAGGCTTCTCTCCAGTGTGAAGTCTCTGATGTATAAGAAACTGTGTAGAAGTTAGGAAATGTTTTCCACATTCTTCACATTTAAAAGGTTTCTCTTCCTTGTGAGTCCTTTGATGTACAATAAGACTTGAGCTTTGCCTGAATGTTTTCCCACATTCATTACAATGACAAGACTTTTCTCCAGTATGAATCCTCTGATGTACAGTAAGGTTTCCCTTGTGATTGAAGGCTTTTCCACAGTCATTACATTTATGAGGCTTCTCTCCAGTGTGAACTCTCTGATGTACAAGAACATGTGTAGAAATTGGAAAATCTTTCCCATATTCTTCACATTTATAAGGCTTCTCTTCCTTGTGAATCCTCTGATGGACAATAAGACTTGACCTTTGACTGAATGTTTTCCCACATTCATCACAGTAATAAGGCTCCTCTCCAGTATAAATCAGCCTGTGCTTCAGAAGTGAGGAGCTCTGTCTGAAAGATTGCCTGCATTCACTACACTGATAAGACTTCTCTCCAGTATGAATCCTCTGATGTACAGTAAGGTTTCCCTTTTGAGTGAAGGCTTTCCCACATTCTTCACATTTATAAGGCTTCTCTTCCTTGTGAATCCTCTGATGGACAATAAGACTTGACCTTTGACTGAATGTTTTCCTGAAATGGATTATCTTTTTGGCTGTGGGTAGCTATTGCTGCAGCTGCAGCTTTTTACTTTGATAAGGGTTATCTTTTTAGGGTCAGGGTGTATAGGACTTAACTATACCTACCTCAGCAGGCCTTGGCGTCCCCGGCTCCCACTTATTCTGGGAGAATCAGCTGTACAGAAGACTCTGGACACAGGACTTGCTTCTAGCTTTTATTGAGAGTGCATTCTTTTTCCCTGGTGTGGCTGGATCTGCTTATCCTTCTCCTTCTCTCTCCTCTCTCCTCCTCTTGCTCCACCTCCAGGGCCCCTTGGGGCCCCGCCCCTGGCTGTGCCCTCACCACAGCGAGCCAATTGTGCACCACCCCTAAGGTAGAGAGGTCATACCTCCTTTTCCACATATGCCTTCCTCCGACATGTGCAATCCTACTTTTTGCAGATAAGCGCAGTCCTTGCATTCTACCCCCAAGTGATCACATGCACTCCTGTTAGCTGAGGGTCAGTCCAACCCACATTTCACAGTGAAGTATCAACGACCCTCTTTAGCAGTCTCCACCCCACGTGAGGTATCAGAGACCTAACATCTCCCTTTTTCTTGTTTTGCGATTGACCGCCTAGGGGGAGAAGATCAGCTTTAAGATGCAAGAGGCTACGTTTCAGGACCGCCAGAATCCAACGCCACATACAACAGAGAATTACTAAACCAATACACAAATATATACTAGAAGCAATAAAGCTTATTAAAGATGTCCCAGATACTTTCCAATTTAACCAAGATAGAAAATCATTAGCTGTAGAAGAAGGCATAGTAAAATTATTGACAAAAGAATGAATGTCTCTTACTAACAATGCCAGCTGTTCTATATCTGAAGTAGTGTTATTAGACAGAAATACACCTTGTAAATGTTCTTTTACTTTTTCCCAACTACTATTGAATGTATTGGTAGCAATTACAGGTAGGCGAGTCACACAAACCCATGGTTTATATTTATAATGACATTGCAATGATGACAGCAATTCTTGCAAAGTTAATTCATCTCCCAACATAGCCACCGCCTCTTCCAAAGGTGTAACTTCTTTCCGAAGGGAATGATCAATGTGAACCTGCACCTCCCATGCCTTCGTTTCTTTTTCCATATGCTTATCAGGTATCCATTTCCCTTCTGTGTCCTCCACTCCATCTGGAACAACATAAACATTTTCCCACATTCATCACAGTAATAAGGCTTCTCTCCAGTATGAATCAGTCTGTGCTTCAGAAGTGAGGAGCTCTGTGTGAAAGATTGCCCAGATTCATTACACTGATAAGACTTCTCTCCAGTATGAATCCTCTGATGTACAGTAAGGTTTCCCTTTTGAGTGAAGGCTTTTCCACAGTCATTACAGTTATGAGGCTTCTCTCCAGTGTGAACTCTGATGTACAAGAAGCTGTGTAGAAATTGGGAAATCTTCCTCACATTCTTCACATTTATAAGGCTTCTCTTCCTTGTGAATCCTCTGATGGACCATTAAACTTGATCTTTGCCTGAATGTTTTCCCACATTCATTACAGCAATAAGGGTCCTTTCTAGTATGAATCAGTCTATGCTTCATAAGTGAGGAGCTCTGTCTGAAAGATTTTCCACATTCATTACAATGATAAGAGTTCTCTCGAGTATGAATCCTCTGATGTACAATAAGCTTTCCCTTTTGAGTGAAGGCTTTCCCACAGTCATTACATTTATAAGGCTTCTCTCCAGTGTGAACTCTCTGATGTACAAGAAGTTGTGTAGAAATTCGGAAATCTTTCCCACATGCTTCACATTTATAAGGCTTCTCTTCTTTGTGAATCCTCTGATGGACAATAAGGTTTGAGATTTGCCTGAATGTTTTCCCACATTCATTACAGCAATA
>CM053596.1:8273246-8289003 GCA_028646575.1 Pseudocheirus occidentalis | reverse complement strand
TGGCCTACTTGACATCACTGTCTGGCATCTTGAAACTGAATAAAGCAGTATTGGGAAGCCTAGTGACATATAGTTAAATTCTTTGTCTTATTACTCTATAAAACCTTGCTCATGGTATCAATAAATGGATTGCTTTGACAGTCTTGCCTGGCCTACGATTTATTCTATAGCTCCACAATGTATTCCACACTTTCAGAGTCTGGAAATCACTTTAGAGCTGGCCTCAGAAGCCTCTGAGTGTTGGTTCACAAGTTCACTATACTATGCAATTAGATTCTTAAAGTTTTTCTCAGCAGCAATCCTCAGGAGGGCTGTTCAAGATTGATTTGAAAACCCCCAGGTGGTGGAGCAGGCCGACACCAACACCAGGATGCCTATATGGTTAAGGACAGCCAGGGAAAGCAGAAGGCTGTAGCTCTGAGAAACACCATGTGCTTTGGCACGGCTCGGGGCAGACAGGGGTACTGCAGTAGCTTCAGTGCTGCCCTAGAAAGGCGTCCTCGGGCAGTTTTACCTCCATATGCTTCAGTGTGATTCCAGGAGGCACATCCTTCAGGGGACAGACCTCTACAAAATTCAGGGTAGACCCAGGGAAATGTAGAAAAACCCCACCAGGCCTCAGAACAACCCAGACCCACCACTTGGAATGCAGCTTAGCAACAGATGAGCAGTCAGATCCCCAGGACTGCAGCAACAGCCAATCTCCCTCCCCAACCCCTGTGCCCCCCATGTTCTCTGGTAATATGTACCTGCTGGTATACATGTCAAGTCAACTATCTGCACACAGTAATTCCTGTTCTGGCACCATTGTTCAAGCTGTATACAATTTCGTTCTCACAGAGACTCCCTTCTTTATAGTTTTCTCCTATGAAGAACTGACTTCATCCATTTCTTTTTAGGAACCTTTTTATTTGTATTATTTGGTGGTGGGGGTGGATAAGAAGTTTTCTCCCAGTAGGAGACCTCAGACTCAGTCGCTGAAAGCTTCCTAGTGAATGAAGTAAAGACCCAGATCTCTCTCTGTCTCCCAGGCTCTTTTCCTGCTGCCTTAGGGTTGAGGCACCCACCCTATCCAGGGAAACCTCTGGAAGCTGTTTATCCCCAGTGACATGGAGCCTGGTGAAAGATCAGACTCTGGCCTCCAGGCCACACTCAGGTCTCCCTTGATCAGTGCAGTTTGGTGCTTAGTCGGGGTTTCACAAAAGGTTGCTTGGAGATCCATCACTCAGCTCCCTCCTACTCCTGCAGGTATCCAGGGTGATTTGGAGGAAAAGACTTTGCAATCCTTCTTGGAACCCCAGGAGCTAGTTCTGGGAGAGAATGCCAGCCTGGGTTAGTGGAACATGGCCTGAGGCTGGACACAGGGAGCCTGGGGTATGTGACCCTAGAACAGTCCCACTGTGGGTCTCAGCTTTCCTCTGTATACTCATATAGGACACTGTACTCATGTAAGGGTGTGTCCTACTGAGACTTCAAGGTAAGTCATTATCTTCCCCTCTGCTCCTTCCCCTCATCTCCCAGGAGCCCAGACTTACAAGCTCTAGGCCATCCTTGATGTCTCTCTATGGGAAGAGTCCTCTCCAATTTTCCTATCTAATCTGTCCCACCGTCTTTCACACCTGGATTATGGCAGTGGCTGCTGAGGGGTCTGCCTGCCTCCAGTCTCTCCCCAGTCCAGTCCATCCTCCATCCAGGCACCAAAGGAAATTTCTCAATCCCTAAGGTTTAACATATCTTTTGGTCGATACACTGGCTCCCTATTTCCTCCAGAAATCAATGCAAAATGCTCTGCTTGGCATTTGCCCTTCCTGGCCTACGCCCCTCCTTCCTTTCCTGCCTTTTTAGGCCTCTCTTGGCCACCTCCTTTCCTGTGGGCATTTTCTCTGGCTCTCCCCTTGCCTGGAATGTTCTCCCTCCTCATTTCTAGTTACTGGTTTCCTAAGTTTTCTTCAAGCCCCAACTAATCTGGAATCTTCTGCAGGAAACTTGTCCCAAGCCCTCTTAATTCCAGTGCTTTTGTTCTCTTAATTGTTTCCTGTTTACCCAGTACCTCTGGTGTGAAGTCTTTGGAGCCCTTTTCAGGGCTGCTTTCCACTTTTTGGTGCTCACCTGTTCCACCCACGTCTCAACTGTGGCTCCATGAAGCTATTAGCATACCCATTGGCCACATTTTGCTAAACCATTTAGGTCAAAAGGCTAAACCAGTTTGAGTGTAAGGGAGGGGTCTCACACCCATTGTTGACTTAGGGGGGTGTCTACCTCATGTATGTGAGAATGGGTGGTGGAATGGGTGGATGAGAACAATCTGTTCCAATGGCCATGAAGGCAGCTGGAGCAGGCCCTGTGGAATACTGAGAGCTTGGTCAGAATTCAAAGATGCCAAGGTCATCCCCTGAATCCTGAGCTGTCACCATTTGTCTTGACTCTGTCCTGCCACTGGCCTCTGACACTCTGGAAGAGAAAGTGAGTCCAAGGACTTCCTGTAACTCTGCATCACTCAAATCAAATTTAGGCACACATCAAAAGCCATCATCCAGACCATTTTAACATTACACCTATCTGAAAGTCCTCTGGTGAAAGGCAAGTGAGTTAGCAGCAGGTTTGGACACACTGGGAGCTGGAGTCACAGCCCTGCACACAGGTGACCAAGACCACAGGGTCATCTTCTCACTGGATGGAAGCTGTAGTGGGTTTCTAAATTAGGCCTGCACAACATATGGTCAGAGCTTGTGGCTTGTAAACAGATTTCCAGCAACCTGTGAAAAATGTAGGGTTGCCGCTGCTCCCTCTCCCCTTTGTCAGTGAAACAAGGCAACCAACCAACCAGTCACAGGCTCTTGCCTAATCTGTCTGTGTCTGAAGAAGTTTACAAGATGTGCAAGTCTGGTCTAAATGATTATTTACTACCTGACAGTCACACCTTGTGAAGCTGAGAGCCCCTTTCAGATTGGGAGGAAGCTTTTGTACCTAGCAAATTGTGTGAAGCTTTGACTAGATCGCACCTAATAGGAGTGGGTTTGAATAAGTCATGTCTGTGTGAAAAGGGCAGGAAAGCTGCCTTCTAGGAGACAGATATGTTGGAATACATAGAGGGCTAGGCCTGAAGGAGAAATTCCCAAGTTCAAATCCAACTTCAGACATTCACAACCTATGTGACCTTGGGCTAGTCAAATAACCTCTGTTTGCCTCAGTTGTCTCAACTGTGAAGCGGGGATAATGACACTAGCCCCCCAGGGTTGCCGTGGGGACAAAATGAAAGGCACTAAATAATGCATATCCCATTTCCCCACCACTTCTCATTACCTAGGATACAAAGAAGCATTTTCTTGAAGAAGAGAGTATCTCAGAATCACATTTCTTTGAATTTAATCACATTAACAATAAGAAGAAAATTCACATTTATTATTTACAACAAAAGGTAAAAGTGGTCTGAATTCCCTGCTTCCCAAATTGAGATACAGAAGAAATAAAAACCCCACCAAACAAAAATGCAGACATTATGCAAGGGAAACCCATTTCACTCAGTTCTAGATGGTTTGTTCTCAGTAGCAGTTCTTGTTGCTGAGTTAATATGAAAGGATTTCCCATTATTTATCAACTTTCCGTGCATTAGGAAAGTCAATAAATATGAATCAAGTGTAATAATGTTGAAAACCTGAGGTAATTTCTCACATTCTTGACATGTTGTAAGGTTTCTCTCTCCCATGAATTGTATGATAGTCAATGAAGTTTGAACCTTCACTGAATAATTTCTCACAATCAATGTATTTGCAAGAATTTTTTTTCAGTATGAATCTTCTGATGTCTAATGAAATTGAACCTGGAAGAGTAGGCTTTCTCACATTCCTTGCACGTAAAAAAGGCTTTTCTCCAGTGTGAATTCTTTGATGTACAAGAAGCTGATAAGAAGTATGGGAACGTTCCCATATTCTTCCATTTATAAGGCTTCTCTTCCTTGTGAATCCTCTGATGGACAATAAGGTGTGATTTTTGACAAAATGTTTTCCCACATTCTTTACAGTGGTAAGGCTTCTCTCCAGTATGATTTTGAAGGTGTTGTAAGAGAGCAGAGCTCACTCTGAAAGACTGTCCACATTCATTACAATGATAAGGCTTCTCTCCAGTATGAATTCAGAGGTGACTTATGAGAGTGGAGCTCACTCTGAAAGATTGCCCACATTCATTACAGTGATAAGGCTTCTCTCCAGTATGAATTCGAATGTGGTGTATGAGAGTGGAGCTCACTCTGAAAGATTGCCCACAGTCATTACATTTATAAGGCTTCTCTCCAGTGTGAATCACTTGGTGCCTCATCAGCATTGAACGTTGCTTGAAGCCTTTCCCACATTTATCACATTTATAAGTCTTATCTCTTACATGGATCTTTTGCTTTTTAGCTATTTGTGTCAAATCTCTCTCCCAATCCCCTTGCTGCCTTTTTTCCTGGTTCCTCTGATCTCCAGGCTCCTCACCAACAAAGTACCAAAGAACATGCCTGCTGAGTCTTTCAACTACCAGCCCCTTGGGTGGTTCATCTTCTGAAATAGCATCCACTGGTGTTCCCTCTGTGGTTTCAGTCCCAGTCTCCATGTCTGAAAGAGATTAAAATAAAGTGTAAATGGCCCCATTTTCTAGTTCTTTTATAGTCTAGATCCATGATTTCTTTGTCCTTCCTTCTGATCACAGGGCCATCAATGAAGTGGAATCCCTGACCCGTCTCACCTGAAGGACTGGCACATCCTCCTAACTGGCATCCTTCCTCCACTTTGTCTCCTTTTCCCATCTGTCTTTTACAGTTACCAAAGTCATGTTCCAAAAGCTAAGGTTTCATTGTAACCCTGTGGCCACCATCTCTCCAGTGGCTCCCAATTCCCACTAAAATGATAGACCCAACCAGGAGGGCATCCAGGTGGCAGAGTGGATAGAGGGCTGGGCATAGAGTCAGAAAGAACTGAATTCAAATGTGACTTCAGACACTTACTAGCTATGTAACCCTGGGCAAGGAAGACACTTCACTTCTGCCTGCCTCAGTTTCCTCATCTGTAAAATGGGGATTAAAGGAGCACTTTCCCAGGCTTGTTGCTATGAGAAAATAAAGTAGCATTTGTAAAACTCCTAGGTCAGTGCCTGGCCCAGAGTAAATGCATAAATGCTTGTTGGTGTTCTGCTGACCTTCCAAGGCAGGAATGTCCCTAACACCCTCAACCTGAGAATCCCTTAGAGTAGATCTCTGTGACTGAGATGGAGTTCCAATAATACGGGAGGGGCCCAGATCAGCCTAAGGAGGGAGAAGAGGCTGCAATGGAAAAGACTAGGATGGGATAGAGGCCTTAGGAAATGAGACAGAGAGAGGTGAAGTCTCAGACCAGCACCAGGCAAGCACAGATAGAGGCTCTGACTGTGTAGCATTTGATAAAACCAATTTTTGGGAGGATCTGTTGCTTAGAGAGCTTGTTTTCCAAATCCCTCAAGTCCATGTGAAAAACAAGGACTAAAGGTTGAATGTGTGAGACCCCAGGGTAGCAGAGATTAGGTGGGATAAGCCCACAACATTAGGGAGCTTCCTAGCCAATCAATCAATAAAATATATTAAATGTACTGGGTGCTAGGCTCTGATAAACACACAGTAAAACAAAGCCAGTTCCAACTCTTCATACTGTCTTAACTTAGCTCGTTTAGCATAATAGACTAGGTGCTCACTGTCTCCCTGTTTCAAATCTATTCTCATTCCAATACCTCCTCCAAATTGATGCCCAGGTCATTTTCCTGAAACACAGTTCTCACCATTGTTCTAAGATAAAATATGATCTCCTTCCTTTAGTTTTTAAATTCATTCACAGCCTGATATTAACCTACCTCTCCCACTTCATTGGACGTTACTCCCCCTCACACCCTCTTTGGTGTAGTCCAACTGGCCTTTTCTCTGCTTCTCACACAAGAAAGTGCTTCTCTCACCTCCATGCCTTTGCACTGGACCTATCCTATGCCAGGAATGCCCTCCCTCACTATCTCTGCCTCATAGAATCCCTTTCCTCCTTTCAAAACAGGTCAGACATTACTTTCTGTATCTTTCCTGGATCCCCCCGTGCTTGAGCCCCCCTCTGTAGCAATCTTGTGATCATTACCATTATATAGATACTATATACATACATATACCTTTGTACATATATAAATACATTTAAACATATGTGTATAGACATGTATGCATGTATCTATGTGTTTATGTATTTTTTCTTTGTGTTCATTTTTGCCAGTTGAAAGCTGTAGGGATTGCTTCATGCTCTTTATGTTTATCTTTGAGTCCCGACCACACAGTCTGCCCTTAATAAAAGCTCATGGAATTATTCCTTGAAACATCTCATGCCTTCTGGGAGTTCCCATTCAAAGGGAGACATAATATTTAAATTGAAATAATCAAACATATGAAGGAGAAGGAAAGTTTAGCATAGAAGGGAGGGCTTAAGCATCTTGGGTCATCTGGAACAAGTTCAATGCAGAGAAAATAAAAATTGCTAAGAAAATTCTCCCTCTAGGGAGGGGACTTACTGTCACTCGCTGTACTCCTGGTGTCCTCCATTAGCTTTCTGTGCCCGAGCTTCAAGTCTTCCACTGGGCTGCTGTCAGAAGCTGTTCAAATCTGGTAGGTGGCTGGTCAGCTGGTCTGCTGGTCTGTTGGTCTGTTGGTCTACTGGGCTCCTGGACTCCTGATCTGGTCCCTACTGTTTGATGCTTCTTCCCTGGGCCACTATCTGCCAGCCTCTATTTGCCTCTGAATTTATACCCCAGCAGTTCACAGCCCTGGCTCCTCCCTCAGGCGGGCAGGATTTCACCCCAAGGAGGTGTGAACTCTGTCTCTTCTTTGATTCACAGATGATTAGGGAAGAAGTTCAGAGAGGGGAAGACTTACTCTTACTAACTTTCAATTTCTTTGTCTAATTCAAGAGTGAAGGGAGGCTGGGGGTGGGGGAGATGGTAAGGAGAGAAATCTGCCTTCAGGGACCCCTCAGCAGGTAAGCTACTTTTTGCCATCTTGGCCACAATAGCCTTGGTTGGGTTGATTTGCCACAAAGAGTCCCCGGCAAGGAAGGGGTATTAGAGATTCATTTTCCCTCCTTGTAAACATAAAAAGAAATTTATTTGCACCCAAAATCTGACATCACTTAAAAATCATCACAACATATAATTACTATGGAAGAGATGTTAATATATTAAATTGTTGTTGATATCTAGCCTGCTGTATCAGCAAGCACCCCAGCATACCCAGGATGGCTCCATATATATATATATATATATATATATATATATATATATATATATATATATATACATAATTTACCTAGTTCAGGGGGAAAAAGTCAGCACCCTGAACTTCAGAAAATATAAACAGATCAGCAGACAGGCTTTCAACCATCCTTACCTAGTTAGTTATCAGAAAGGGAAGCACCAACATCTGGGTTTTCAAAGCCAGGGGGCTCAATTGCTGCCCAGAGTCTCATCTGACCAAATCACACAACTCTTCCCAAAGTGAGCCCCAAAGCAAAAAACTCCCATCAGGGCATATATAACCTTCTCTTGGATCACAGAATGTCACAGCCCTCTTGACCCACTGCCCAATCACAAAGTAATAAAGCATGGGCAATCCTGAAGAACAAGCCTCCAGCCACAGACTCCATGTGACCACATTCAGCCTATTAGGGGGCAGAGTGTATTTTCAAATCAGGGAAGGTTCTTAGAGTCATTTAAGCCACTTAAGTAAAGTTGTCTAGGGGCCGGGAAGATCTTCAGATTTCCATTCCTGTAACACCTGTCCTTTATCAAAAGTCAACCACTTTCTCTGATAGCAATCAAGAAAGTCAGGCCATTGACACTTCTCCAAGACTCTAGAGACTTTCCTATCTGTGACTGAATTGGTGATAAGATCCAGCTGTTCACCTCATGGAGGTAGAAGTGAGGGAGAGACTTTATCTCCCCTTTCCCCCATCAGCCATGATATCCTTTTGTCATCCTCAGAGTCCTCTCATAGCCATGACCCACATGACTCCCAGAAGCAGAGAATTGTTCCCCACCTTCAAAAGGAAGTTCTCTTCCCTGTTGGCAGAGGAAGAAAAGGAGCCTAGGGGCTGGAGGACAACTTTGATTTACCTATTTTGCCTTGGAGGACCTTGAGAAGACTCTGAATTAATTCTCAATATTTTTGCAATCTCTTTAAGAAGGGGAGACCTTCTAAAAACAAGGAGACCTCAAGAACAAAGTTCT
Organism: Pseudocheirus occidentalis; assembly: GCA_028646575.1. Lineage (NCBI taxonomy): Eukaryota > Metazoa > Chordata > Mammalia > Diprotodontia > Pseudocheiridae > Pseudocheirus > Pseudocheirus occidentalis. Next base: position 8,280,747 of record CM053596.1, on the reverse strand, counting down.
GGGCACCTTCACTTCTCAGGACTCTTTTCCTTGTTGGAGCTTTCTTGGTGAGCTTGATGGGGTACAGGCTCTAGGAACCCCTTTGAATCTTCCCACTTGAGGCTTTTGTGTGATGGTAAAAGCTTTTCATCATTACTAGGACCAAATCTCTGTTACTCTTGACCTAATCTAGCCCTCCAGTGTTGTAATAGCCAGCTAAGTAGTACTTTCAGCTTGTTTCACCTATTCAAGTGCATTTTAGAATCTCCTTTGCCTCCATGAAGTCTTTGTTGAAAACAGGACACACTGTGTTGCCCTTAAAAAGACTAAGGGAGTTTAGAGACCTTCTCTGCCCTAAATAGATCTAAGGTCATCCCCTGGAGTCCATGGTGAGAGTAGCTGGCCAAAGGAGAGGAACAAGAAAAGAGGAACAGGAAAGGAGCAAAGCAGAGAAAAAAAGGTGGAGCATGAGCTGGCACCAAGCAGAAGTGGGAGGGAGCATGCTGGTGATGTTGGGACTGTGTCTGACTGTTCTGTCTGTGTTGATGTTGCTTTGTAAGAATGAAGCATTCTGTCTGTGAAAGAGAATCTACTGGTGATACAGAAGTCCTAGGTCTTTATTGTTGACTTGTGTTTGATTTCTCAGACTGAAGGCTTGTTGCATGATTTGTGTTACTTTGTCAGACAGAAAGTGAGTTGAGATGATAGTGCTGGCAATGTGTGTAAGTATTGTTATAGCTCCTTTAAACTCTGTCTTCCTAGGAAGAGAAACTTTAAAGAGCAGTACGTGTAAGCTGAGATGTGAAACTGCAGTGGAGAGCTGCCTACCTGTGAATCAAAGGAAGAGTTGTGTGAATCCAGGCAAGAGCTGGGAGAGTTGACTAGCTGTGAATCCAGGCAAGAGTTGTGAGAATATAGGCTAAAGCTGCCTATCTTGGTCCTCTGCATTGACTTATGAGATTGTGACTTATTGTGACCTAGGGATGGATGCTGTTTTTACATTCTGCTTCCACCTTGGGATAATTGACTTAAAGATCATTTGAAGTCACTCTCTAGTTAAGATGAAAAAAGACTTTCCTTGGGTGCTCAGTATTGACTGATGACACTGTAACTTACTGTGACCCAGGGGTGAATGGTGTTTGTAATTTCTACTAGTCCTTAAGGATGATAGGCTCAGGGCAAAAAGCTGCCTGCATATGAACGTAGGCAAGAGCAGGGAGCATGGAAGAGGAGCCATGGGGGTTGGAAGTAAACATTGACTTAAAATAATAGAGGACTTTACTTGGGTAGTCTATATTGATTGAGGAGATTGTGACTTACTGAAAGATATGTTTTGTTTAAGACTATGTGGCCGACTTAGTAAAAAGTTTCTTTGATGGTGTCTGCACAGGAGAAACATCACATAGCTACTGGCTAAGACCATGTATCCTACAAACAATATGTCTCTAAAGGTGGGCAGGAGAGCAATCGCTAAAAGCACGTTTTCCCAACAGCAATATAGAAGATCTACTTCCCTAATGTGGCTGTTGCTGTCATTCCTTGGGCCTGTAACATACATTGGTACATAAATACCTATGAGCAGGGTGAGTATGCAGCACAAGCCACAGGTGAGTCTGACATACTTTGCTGTTTTGGACTTGAGTGTGGCCAACCTAGAGTTGTTGGAACTGATGATTACTGCCTGAAAGGCACTAAGGAGGCAGGTGGTATATGGAAAAGCCCCCTTATGACTCTTTGTATGTAAAATGACAGTTTACACCCATTATTTCCCAGGAAATACACTGTCCTAGAAGAACATTGCTTCTGGGATCCCTTTGACAGTAGCATTACAGCACTGGTCAAAGCCAGTTGGGCCAGAATGGTATCAGTGGGCCTCTGCTTGTGCCTGGTAGACTTAGTCAAGTTGTTAAAGGAGAGTTCTAAGGAGTTCCCCAGAACCCCAACTTCAATCTGACAGAAGGAGATGATCCTTAAGACATCGCCTTGTAGAAGCATGCTCTTGGTGTGGTCAGGAGTATTGTAGCCAGAGGTTCCTTTAGATAAGTGGGGGGAAAAATCATTTGTTAAGCACCTCCTCCTGCCAGGCACCCCCTGAGTACTGTAGACTTTATCTCTGTTGGTCCTCACAAAAACCATGTGAGACAGGTGCCATTGTGGTCCCTGTTTTAGAGCTGAGGGAAATGATGCTGAGATGGAATGATTAGCCCAACTCACAGGGATAATAAGGGTTAGAGGCTGGATTTTTCCTCAGGGCTTTGTGACTCCAGGCCCACTGCTCTATCCATTGCATGACCTAGCAACCTCTTAGAACAAGATACAATAACCATGGAAACAATATGCATTGCCCACAACAGAGCAATCCAATAATCTATCTCTGACAGTGGTGAAAAAGTTTAGAATCAATGGGATCCAGTGTCCCAATCTAAGTGAAGCCACAAAACATGGATAGGCACACATAAATGCACAGGGAAGCAGGATCATCTTTGTCTCCCAAAGGTCCAAAGGGAGTTCACAGTTAAAGAGAGCATGAGGAAACTGGTGTTGGTTTTGGGAACAAAGCTAATCTACTCAATAAACTTGCATGTGTGCCAAAAGATGTGAATGACAGGCTCATGACAATGCAATTGGCACTTGTAGGTAAATAGCACATCACCATCATGAATGTCATGACAAACCCTGATGAGGAAAAAGAAAAATGTTATGAAGACCTGGAGACCCTTGTCATCCATGTTCCCAAAGAAGACAAGCCTCTAATTCTGGGGGATTTTAATGCTAGAGTAGGCTGATAATACCAGGCAGTGCAGGGAGTCCTAGGGAGAAATGGAGCTGGAAACAGTAACAGCAACTGCCACTCACTGCTGAAGACCTGCGCATCTCATAACCTTCTCATCTCCAGCAGTATCTTCAGTTTCCCTAAATGCAATAAAATTTCACTGATGCACCCTCTCAGCAAACCTTGGCACTTAATAGACAACATCATTGTAAGAAGAGAAAGGCAGGGCATGAGAATGAGAGGCAATGTGTGGAGCACAGTGCTGAACTCATCCTAGTTGCTTTTCCTCTGGAAGCTAAATATTCCATTCAACAAAAGCAGTGATCCCAAGGAAAATGACTACCAGAAAAATTAATGCCAATAGATTAGAGTGCTTCTCTGAGTGGGGGCAGTTTTCTGCACACTTTGAGGGAAAGCAGAGCCAACAGATGGTTGCAACAGTAAAGCAGAAAAGGAGTGGGCAGCCCTCAGAGATTTGCTGTACAGCCCTGCATTTGCTCTTCTGGATCAGAACACTCACATACACTAAGACTGGCTTCACAGAATGTTCCAAAGCTGCTAAATGAAAAAATAGGACTCAATAGGACTTACAAGCAAGATAGTTCTTCCATCTCTAAGAAGGCAGTATTTAATTTTATCAGAAGCAAAATACAAACAAAGCTTAGAGAGAAGCTGCCTTCTGGGCTCAGCAAGAATGCAGTTGAAACATAGTTTTATTCTGATAGTAACAACCCAAAGAGCTTTGATAATACTGTAAAGCAGGGCACCTAGGTGGCACAGTCCACTGGACTGGAGTCAGGAAGACCTGAGTTCAAATCTGGCCTCAGCCACTTAACTGTTACTAACCATGTGACCTTGGGCAAGTCACTTAACCCTAATTGCCCTGCCTCCCCCCTCCAAAAAGCAAAATTAAAAAAAAATCAAAGAAATTCAAGTTAGTTGAGTTAATATCTCAGAGATCCACCTGATGCCAATGAAATTGGATAAAAAAATTTTTATGTGAAAAATTTACCTATACTTGATGTCATTGATTGTTCTAATAAATTAGTTTTTGTCTGGATAATGGACAGTGCTCTCATGCTTAATAGACAAATAATCACCAAACTTTTATGAAAAAAAATTGTTGAAAACTTATAACACGATTGCTTTCTTTTTACCCTTAAAGCAAAAACAATGATTAAAATTGAGATTCATTAAAATTAAATTGGTGTAAAATGTCCTTAAGTAAACTTAAACTCCCAAAGTATTAACAAATATAATTTCTTGTTAATTGAAGAATTCTTAGCTATTACAAATTTTTTAGTCACAAATGGTATTGTTATTGAGTCATATTGGTAACAGTTAAGAAGATGATCACAGTACTTTTAAAAGCTATTAGTTTTAGAATCCTTTGAAAATGGTAACATTTTATGGTGAGTCTTAAGTAGTTTGTATAACTTTCTGTACTTATTTTAATTATTGGTGAAAAATAATATTAGATTTTCCAGTAAGCTGACACAAAAGAGTTCATATCCTTTACTGACTACTTGTTCACATCATAGAAATTTGCTATAGAAGGAAAAAAAGTAGGAATATGTGAATTAAATATAATCTTAAGTGCTTTTTCTCTTAAACAGCAATTTTAACCAATCACCACTTAGAGTCAATTATGGGTAATTTTATTCACATAGAGCTGTAATAAACAATTAAGATTTATCATATTTTTATCAAACAAAATATCATTTATCAAGCAATAGATCTATCATACGTAAGAGATTTCATTTTACATTTTTGTACATTATTTCTATATATTGTACATAGCCTTGTATATTCATTGTTTAGGAACTACGTAATTAAAACAAGTTCTTCTCACTGGCTGATGACCTTTCTTATAGAGACAGTTTCCAGGGACCTTTTGCAGTTTTACAAAAATAAGGAGAATAAGAATCAACACCTAGGGAGGAGCTGATGGTGATGTCCCTGCCTTGCCAAATCTCGTACATGCAGGAGGAATGTTCTGAATGGGGAAAATTAATCCAAATAAAGTTTTCACACTGTCTCCTCCTTTCCTCATACAGTAATCAATAAATGATTTTAGGTTTTATTGTTAAAACAGTAATTTTATTAACAATTTTACAAATTTTGTAAATGATTTAGCTGTAACCACCTCTTTAACTACAGGTAATGGTGTAAATGCCTCGTTTTCTATACGACAGTTATAAACATTATAAGACAGGATTTAGCAGAACTGATAAATTGATATAGCTATTTTTACACACTTTCCCCCTCTATCTTCCAGTTTCAACAAAATTCAGATTGTAATTTTGCTTTATCTAACACTATTTCTGGCTAATAATTATTGTTTATTTTTTACTATATAATAGAATGTTACTAAAACTTTGGAAGACCATAATAACACATGGACATTATGACATTATTTGCATTTCCAAATCACCACTTGAAAAAATTACTGATAGAAAATTGGGCTTATCCAGAGATTTTTCTCCTCTCCCCACAATTGTAGAGCCTTGTTGTGGATTCAGGGGTTTAAAAGGAAAGGTTCATTCGTTTGCCTAGAAATGTGGGCTTCATGGTGCCCCAGGGATGTTGCTAGTGAGGTTCTTGATATAATTAGTATGCTTCCTCCCTTTCACCAGATCAGAGAGTGAAACTAAAACTTCCTCTTATTCTTCAGCTCTCTCTCTTCTAATCTGATCTGGGACTAGAGGCTTTAATACATTTTTGTAAAGTGTTTTCAGGTGATTTAACTTTTACTTCAGTAAGCCTCATTTCTGTATTTATTCCTTAAAAACTTCTTTGAGAGTGAAAGCTTTTACCTTGCCATTCCCAGTGAGTGGGGACTCTGGAAAAGATCCAGTGGCACCATATCCCCTCTTCCCTGTATTGGAAAGCCCAAAACTTCACCTTTGAGGTGCTTCTTTTTCAGATCTTTGTATATTCCCAATTTGCCTTACTGCCAAATAAGATAATAAATTCTGACTTATCTTTAGCATCAAGTTAGGAGTAACACTTACACTTTTCACATTTCCAAAAATAACCAGAATGAGTTCAATTGACTTTCAGTCGCATTCCAATACAGAAAACTTTCCTATTTTATGTGATACATGAAATGTTTAAATGCTCTTTAATGTTCTTCTTTGATCTGAGGGGGAAAATCTCCTTTAAAAATTTATTTATCACTTCCTCCACACTGAAACTTGGCCAGAGTTGGTATGGAGGAAAAGAGATTTTCAATCCCTTTACTCTCAAAACTATTATTCACACTATTTGTGCAAATAGTTTAGAACTTTCTTAAACTTCCTACTCATGCTCCTCTGTTTGCTACATGCTTAAACTTCCTTGCCTTTGCTTTTATGTACTTACATGGCTGCAGATACCTTATTTCTTACTAATTCTGATATGACTCTTCTGTTACACTTTTCAAGTTGCCATAACCATCATATAATCTAAACAAGAAAATATTTTTATTTCTCTTTTTCTCTTCTCTCCTGACAACTGCCTGTATTTAAGACAGAGGGACAGAAAGAGATAATGACATTCCAAGGAAAGTCTAACAGTCCAATTGCATTTTAAATCTTATAGGGTGTCAGATTACTCATACTCACACTCATTCACATAGAGACACAAAAACAGAACAGATAGATACAGAAAATTATCAGAGATTCCTTGCACAAATCAAACATTTGCTTGGCCTCCAGATGGTAACAGAAGCCAGGTAAGACTGACTTTGAAATTTTTCTTCTTATCTGTTTCTACATCTTCAGACTGTGTAGAGACCACTGCATCACACTTAACTGTTCAAGCCATCTTTGGCACTTTAATTTCTAATGTGAAACATGTCTTTAATATATCCCATAGAAAAAAGGCTGAAATGGGGAAATGCTGGGGTCCTTCGTCTTTTAGTCTTCTACCTGCCTGAGTTAGAGTTGACCCTCGACTTAAATGCATTTGGTTCTGGAGATTTTTTTCTTAGGGAGTTCATTTATGACTTGTTCAATTTATTTTTCTGAAATGGGTTTAAGTATTTTATTTCCTCTTCTGTTAATCTGGACAATTTATATTTTTGTAAATATTTATCTATTTCACTTAGATTTTAAATTTGTTGGCATGCAGTTGGGAAAAATAGCTCCTTATTATTGTTTTAATTTCCTTATCATTGGTGATCAACTCACCCTCTTAATTTTTTTTAGTCATTCATTTTTTTATTTGTATTCTTGTTTACATCATTCTTGAATTACAAATTTTCTCCCCGTCTTTCCCCTGACCCAACCCTAAAACAGCAGTCCCATTGTAAAGCCCCTCCCCTGCTCTGCTCTCTTACTTTCTGGTAGGGCAGGGAGGGTCTTCCTATCCCAGCCCCTTTATATCTTAATTCCTAGTTGCAGGTATTGCAGAGCATCAAATTCTAGATTCTTTTGATTCCTCTCTTGTCACCCACCCCCACTGGAAGGACAATTCAATACAGGCTGTGGATGTGTGATTATACAGGACATCTTCATAGTGGATATATTGTGACAGTGATCATCTGTCTCTCCTTCCTATCCCTCCTCCGCCCCTTGTTCTGTTCTCTACCCTGTCCCTGTCCCTTTACTGAAGTGTGTGCATCCAGCATCCCTCCCCCAGACCCTGCCCTCCCCTCTGTCATCCCCCCTCTCATCCCCACGCCCCCTACTCTCCTGTGTGGCATGATGCCCACTTTAGAGTTTATGCTATTTCTTCCCTAAGCCAAATTCAATGAGAGTAATTGAA
>CM053596.1:8236988-8272746 GCA_028646575.1 Pseudocheirus occidentalis | reverse complement strand
TTGTCCATCAGAGGATTCACAAGGAAGAGAAGTCTTATAAATGTGAAAATGTGTGAAAGAGTTCTGAATTTCTACACAACTTCTTGCACATCAGAGAGTTCACACGGGAGAGAAGCCTTTTAAGTGCAATGAGTGTGAAAAATCCTTCATTGAAGGATCAAGACTCACTCAGCACAACAGGATTCACAATGCAGGGAAGTCTTACAAATCTTATGAATGTGGGAGAAGCTTCTCTTATAGGTCAAATTTCATTACACATCAGAGGATTCACACTAAAAAAAATCTTCTAAATACAGTGATTTTTGGAAATTATTCTGTGAAGGTTCAAACTTTATGGACTATCATACAATTCATGGCAAATAGAAGCCTTATAACGTGTCAAGAATGTGAGAAATTACCTCAAATTTTCAGCATTATTATACTTTACTCATATTACAAAAGACACACACACACACGCACACACACATACCATTGGAAGGCTTTCTGCTTCCTCAGACTCTCTTATATACATCAGAAGATTCCTATTGGACAGTACCCTTCTAAATGTAAAGAATATGGTATAATGTTTGGACAACACTGAATCCTTGCCAAAATTTGGAAAATTCCTATTGGATAGAATACACAGAAAGTTCATAATTAAGGGGATATTCTTTCTTGTTAACTCAGCAGTAAGAACTCCTACTGTGGACAAACCTGACCTCTCATCTATAACTGCGTGAAATGGGTTTCCCTGGTGTGATGTGTGCATTTTTGTTTGGTGGGTTTTTATTCCTTCCACAACTCAATTTGAGAGGCAGAGAATTCAGACCATCCATGCTTATAGTTTTAAATAATAAATGTGATATGTCCTCTTATTGTGAGTGTGATTCAATTCAGAGAAACGTAATTCTGAGTTATTCTGTTCTTCAGGAAAATACTTCTTAGTGTCCCAGGTCATGAAAAATGGTGGGGGAAAGGGGATATGCATTATTTAGTGCCTTTCGTTTTGTCCCCACAGCAACCCTGGAAGTTTAATGTTGTTATTATCCCCACTTTACACGTGAGAGAACTAAGGGAAGCAGAGGTTATTTGACTCACCCAGGGTCACAGAGCTATTGAGTGTCAGAAGCTTGATTTGAACTGGAGGCTTTCTGCTTCAGGCCAAGTACTTTATGCACTCCAGTAGCTTTGTCTCTTAGAAGACAGCTTTCCTGACCTTGTCACATATAGATGAACCATTCAAACAGTTGTACCAAGCCATTGGTCTCATTGTCTCCTCCTGAAATGTCAGAGTCCAGTGGCAGGGCAGTCAAGACAACTGGAGATGGCTTAAGATTCCATGGAAGACCTAGGCATCTTCAGTGTCTAACCATGCTCTCAGCCTGCCACAGCTTCCACATCCCTCAGCTCCTCCTCCATGGCCTGACTTCTCCCAGCTCTTGCGTGGATTCAAACTTAGGCAGCTCTCCAACCCTCTTTTATAAGGACTGCTTGACTACAAACCCTTCCGAGTTTCTCTTTCTAGGAAAACAAAGTTTACATGTACTGCAGCCCTCCATTTGAATTCACTTTCTGAGAAATCAAACACAACTCAACAGTAAAGTCCCAGGTCTTCCATAAAGTGTAGTCAAGCCCTCTTCCAGGACTTCTGCATTAGCAGTAAAGTTGTCTGTCCACAGGCAGAATGATTCATTCTGACAAAGAAACATCAACAGATAGAACAGATGAGCAGAGTGGTGAAAATCACAAGAAGTTTCCCTCGTAGTTCTTTTTGGTCTCAGGTCTGGCTTGAGCTTTTCTCTGCTCTGCTCTTTCCCAGGAGTTCCCACCACATTTTCTGCCACAGGGGACTCCTCAGGGAGCTAAATCTGTCTTTCCAAAGGCTTTGCCAGATTTTCTTTTTCATTTGGGGCTGGCCTTGTCTTGGTTTGGCTGTTTTGGTTTTCTTAGGTTTAGGTTTTTCCTTTTGTTTTGTTTTCTTTTTCTTGAACATGGTAAAACATCTTGATTCATGGGATTTCTTCCATTTAAAGCTGCAGTGTCTGATCAGGAGCCATGTGGAACAGAGAAAGGTTTGGCTCTTTAGCCCTTATCTGCATGCCTTCCATCTCTTTTCAGCCTTGGTGGCCGGTCCATTAACTGTTGCTCATGAGATTCTAGCTCTTTACAGGCTTCACTGGGACCACACCGAGTTCTCAAAACTCTTCTGCTCTCCCTCCCAAACTCTTTCTCCTTTTTTTCCTCACAGTGGGGCCTGGCCATCTAGACAAAGTCCATCTCTGTTAAACCTTTGGCTTGTTTTTCTATTCTTTGTCATTTTTCTCTTCAGTTCTTGTCTTTGGGGTTTTCTGTGTTGTGTTTTGCTTTGGATGGCGGTAAAAATCCATTCTTCGGGGTGATTCTTTTCCCCTTCTGTTGTGGAGACACTTTTGTGTCCAAAGGACACTTCATGCCTCCCTCTTCCTTTGGAGCCTTTTTGGGCATCTCCTGTTTGCCCATGCCTGGCTTCCCTACTGTGAACCTTTGATTGTACATTGTGGGGCCCCTTGTAGCTGGGCCTGTGTGAGTGTGCCCCATTGGGCATCCTGGAAACCTTCTCAGTTTCATAAATACCCAAGGGAAGTGTGGCCATTGCTGGAGAATGGCCAAGATCTTGCACACAGTCCCTACACCGGTGCCCAGCCCAGTGCCTGTAGTTTGTCGGCTATAGAAAGAGCTTAAGTGTCAAGGAGCTGCCCACAATCAACTTTGGCCTACCTGGGCAGGCCAAGCTCTGCATACAAGACCCCTAGCTAGGCCTTGGATTCATTGTCTGCAATTCCCTCCTATGCTCATCTTTTCCCTCCTTTTCAGGACATTTAAGCTCTTTCCTGAAACCACACCATGTATTCTTTCTTCTCCCTCTCCCCCCCCTCCCTCCATCTCTCTCCCTCCTTCTCTGTCTCTCTCTTTCTCTGTCTCTCTCTGTCTCTCTCTGTCTCTGACTCTGTCTCTCTCTGTCTCTCTCTCTCTTTCTCTCTCTCCCTCCCTGTATCTGTCTCTCACTTTCTTTCTTTCTCTCTCTTTGCCCCTTCACTCTTACTGTAAATTTTCACTCTCTCTGCCTCTATGCCATGCCCCCATTACTTCTCTCTCTCTGCCCACTCTCTCCAATACTCCAGAAGAAGCTGCCACCAGCCTTTTCAACCCCTTTTTGTGTGTCCTTATCAAGGACAGGTTCAATCCCAGGAGGACTTTGATTTTTGCTTTTATGTTTCATTTTCTGGCAGGGCTTTCTCTGTTTTCACGTTTTGGTTTTATAAGCTTTTGGTTGTTTGTTTTCTCTTGTTTGTTCTTTGTGTAAAGTCGACCATTCCAGAGCTAAGGGTCAACATGGTTTTTCACCATCTTTCAAGGCTTGACCAGCCTCCCACTTTCAATATAACTCTGTCTCTCAAAAGTGCCTCTTTGCCTCCTCTGACCTTGCTGCTCCTTCCAAATCCAGCTCTTTTTCACCTCTTTCCTAGACTATGGAAATGTCTGCCCTTTGGGTGTTTTGGTCTGTATTCTCTCTCCACTGCAATTCATCCTCCATTCAGTCACTTACTTGATTTTTTAAAAATATAGGCTTGATTATTTCACAGCCCTCCTCCCCAGCTCAATAAACTCCTTTGGCTCAGTATTGTGTTCATGAGCCACTTTGCACCTCATTTTCCATGTACCCTTCTACGAAGTTTCCCTTGAATCCTGGCTTTTCCATGAGCAAGACCCTCCATTTCACCTCTGGACATTTTCTCCAGCTGTCCCGCATCCCTCAATTTTTTTCCCTTCTCTGTTCTGACTACTGACCTCTCTGGCTCCCTTTAAGTCTCAACCAACAATGCACCCTCTACTGTAAGCTTTCCTCATTCCATTTCAATTCCATTGCCTTCATTCTTCAATTTTCTCCTCTTTGTAAGGAATATGCCTTATTTGAATATATTTGTTTCCATGAGCTCTCTCCTTTTATATTGTGGTCACCTTGAGGACAGGCACTCTCTTTTGCCTCTTTTTCCATTCCCCACAGTATGGCACTGTGCCTGGCACAGAGTAGGTGTTTAATAAATGTTTGTTGGTTTTTTGAATTATAGCACATATACAGACTCATGTTGGTGTCATTTTTAAAAACATCTAAGTTTTTTTTAAATTTCCTTAAAATATATTTATTTTCCCCCAATAACACAATAAAACATTTTTAAATATTGGTTTCTTTTAAAGTTTTGTGTTTGAATTTCTATGCTTCCCTCCGCTCCTCTCTTTCTGAGATGTTAAGCCATCAGGCATAAATTATACATGTGCAATCATGTAAAACATTGCCATGTTGGTCTTTATGTACAAGGATGCTAGAATTCAAAAAATGCATGGAAGAAAGTGCAAAATAGCATGCTTCAGTCTGTATTCAATATTATCAGTTCCTTCTCTGGAGACAGATAATATACTTCATGATTAGTCCTTTGGGATTGTCTCTGATCACTGTGTTCCTGAGAATAGCTAAGGCATTCACAATTCTTCATCAAATAATATTGCTGTTACTTTGTGCAAAATCATCCTGGTTACACTCACTTCACTTTGCATCAGTTCATGTAAATCTATCCATGTTTTTCTGACATCATCTTGGTCATCATTTTTTAATAGAACAACAATATTTCTTTACAATCATATACCAAGTTTTATTTAACCATTCCCCAATTTATGGGTACTGCTTCAATTTCCAATTCTTTGGCTCCATAAAGAGCTTCCATAAATATTTTTGCACAGATAGTTCCTTTTCCCTTCTCTTTTTCATGTATTTGATTTGCAGACCTAGAACAGGTAGTTCTGGATCAAAGGGTGTGCAGAGTTTCATAGCCCTTTGGTTATAGTTCCCAATTGTTCTCCAGAATAAGCAGATCAGTTCACAACTCAGTAGGTGGTGTTACCTCCACTTTAAAGACAGGAACACTGAAGAAGAGAGAGAGTAAAGGATTTGTGAAAGGTCACAATTGTTTGAATCCTAATAAAGTTGCCCCCAGCCCTAATAGCCTAACTTCATTATAGGCCTGGTCCTACTGAGCAGCAGGCCCAGTGTACCTACCTAGCTATCTCTCCCCCACTCCCAATGTCCTCACCTCTTTTTATATGCCTTACAGCTCAATAGAGGAACAAGTGTGTCCCTGAACTCTTAGTTCCCACAGAAACAGCAGGTTTGTCCATGTGATGGGAACCTAGCTGTTGTCCCAACTAGGTTATTGCCCCTAGACCCATTCCCACAGAAACTGGTGTGCTCTTGTATTCAACCACAATCATATCATCTATCTAGCCCTAGAGAATACCACAATACCTAACTATCTGTCTTAACCAGACTGTACCACAATAGCTAGCTAGTTGGAGGGCCAAATGACCAGAATGTTTAACCACTGAATCATAGAGGTAACCCCTCCTCCATTACTTAATCCCTTAACAAACCCCTCCTGCCGTTTTAATAGTAATAATATTCATCTATTTTACATAATTTTCTGTTTTGTAATTGGGTCTTTCCCCTATAAAAATCCACCGTACTTTCGCTAAAGTTGGTGGTTCCTCTTGGAACTTAGCCTGCTTCAGGAGAGGGGTAAATCTTAATAAATGCCTATACTTGGATTAGAGGTGGTCTGGCTCTGAATTCTTTGAGATGGTTCCACCACAAGACATAATGAAACCAGAACCGTTTTGGGGTGGGCAAAGCCCTCACTTCAACAGTTTTTGGCATCCCTTGGTTTAAATCTCAACACAACCAGTAAGTGTCAAGCTGGGATTGAACTCAGGTGTTGCTAGCATTGTCCAGAACTATATTTCCCAGAAGGCCATGGGTTTGGGCTCCCCAAAGTCCACCACTGGAACGTTAGTGAAGGCAAAATGAGCCTGGTCAGTGGGATGCCCCGGGCTCTGAGCTGCTGTGTATGCCGCAGGACCCAGCCATGGACTGGCCCCTGGTTGGCCACCTGCAGCATCACCTAGAGCGCCTATGGCTCCATAGCCCAGTTTTGGTGTGCCCCAGAGCGCTGGTTGGAGTTCGCCAAGGTATGGGGGGCCTTTCCGAAGACACTGCACCCCTGCTTGTCTGGGATCTTTCTCCTTCTTTCCTATGCTCTTCTTCTCCTCCCCTCCCCCTGATTCATTCACCTCCCAGGAATTGTTCTCTGTCCTGTTCCTCCCTTCCACTTTTAATCATTGCCCCAGGCCTGCCTTTCTTCTTTTCTTCCTTCTGTTGTTTATCCTTCCATTGGTTCCTTCGCATATTGTTGCAGACCTTCCTTGATTCCTCTAGACTTTTACTTCTTCCTTCATTCATCACACACTCATTCTTCCTTTGGTTGCTTGGCTCATTGGCTCACCTCCTTCATCGGCTTCTTCCATTGTTGTCCCTTTGCCAGCAGTGCATTCATTCCTTCATTTCTGTAAACTTTGTCAGTTTCCAGCCTTCCCACGAACTCTGTAATGAGGCTGGTGGTCGGTGGAATGCCCCAGCATATCAGAGAAGCCGTTCATCCAAAAGTGTTTACTAACTCTGGGAGACAAGACCAAGACTGATTGTAATACTCAACCAATAATTCCTATGTACTGTCAAAATCATTTGTTAGAAGGCTTCTGAGAAGTTTTTGTGCTAGCTAGAATAAGGAGAGAAGTCTTTGTGGAAGAGGGGGAATTTTAGATGCTTCTTAAGGATGGGTGATGTGGAAATATATTTTTATTGACTTTTTAAATTTACTTTTAGGTTACAAGACTCAGTTACAGAATCACTTGAGTTTCAGATTTTCTCTCCTCCCTTCTCCCCTCCCTTCCCCCATGGTGGCATACCATCATGTATGGAATCTACAAACACTTTCACATTGTACAATAGTCTGGTTTTGTCGAGGTATTGTAACCAATGGTGTGAATAATGGGGAAAAAAAGTAACAGAACCAAACATGGAAAAGATCAGTAGCATGTGGGTTGTTTCAGTCTCCATTTAAACTCTGGCCTTTCTAGATCTCTCTCTGAATGTAGATATCTCGTTCCATTCTGAGACTTGTAGACCTGTCTTTTAACTGTGTGTTTGTGAGAGGAGTCCAGATTTTCAAAGTTGGTAGTCACAACATATGATATGTCTGTGACTGTGTACAAATCTTTCCTGGGTCTGCTCTTCTCACTTTGCATCAATTCATATAAGCTTCTCCAGGTAATTATAAAGTCCATCTCCATCCCATTTCTTATAGCACAATAGCATTCCATCACATTCATATAACATAACTTGTTCAGCCATTCCCCAATTGATGGGCATCCCCTAAGTTTCCAGCTTTTTGTCAACACCAAGAGAGCTGCAATAAATATTTTTGTGCATATGGGTCCTTTTCCGACTTCTACAATCTCTTTGGGATACAACCCCAAAAGTGGTATTACTGGGTCAAAGGGTATGCAATTATTTATAGCCCTTTGGGCATAGTTCCAGATTGCCCTCCAAATGGTTGTGTCAGTTTGCAGCTCCACCAAAAATGAATTAGATTTCCAATTTTTCCACATCCTCTCCAGCACTTGTGATTGTCCTGTTTCGTCATTTTAGCCAATCTGACTGGTGGGATGTGGTACCTCAAAGTTGTTTTTATTTTTGTCTCTTGAATCAATAGTGATTTAGAGCATTTTTCCATATGCTTAAAGATATCTTTAATTTGTAACCTCTGAAAATTGCCTGTTTATGTCCTTTGCCCATTTATCAATTGGGGAATGACTTGTATTCTTATAAATTTTACTTAATTCCTTGTATATTTTAGAAATTCAGCCTTTATCAGAGACACTGGTTGTAAATATTCTTTACTAATTTCTGACTTCCCTCTTAATCTTGGTTACATGGGCTTTATTTGTACAGAAACTTTTCAACTTAACGTAATCAAGATTATCCATCCATTTTGCATTTTATAATGCTCTTTAACTAATCTTTGGTCATAAAGTCTTCTCTACTCCATAAGTCTGACAGGTAAACTATTCCTTGCTTCCCCAGATTATTTACAGTATCAGCCCTTATACCTAGATCATGCACCCATTTAGACTTGGACTTAGTATATGGAGTTAGGTGATGGTCTATGCCCAGTTTCTGCCATACTATATTACAATTCTCCCAGCATTTTTTGTCAAATACTGAATTTTTAACCCAGAAACTGGAGTCTTTGGGCTTGTCAAATATAATATTACTAAAGTCATTGACTACTGAGTCTTTTGTACCCAATCTATTCCATTGATCCACTACTCTATTCCTTAGCCAGTACCAGGTAGTTTTGAGGAGCGCTCCTTTATAATAGAGATTAAAATCGGGTATGGCTAGGCCACCTTCCCTAACATTTCTTTTCATTAATTGCCTCGATATTCTGGGATTTTTGTTCTTCCAAATGAATTTTGTTACTATTTTTTCTAGTTCTATAAAGTAATCTTTTTGGTAGATTGATTGGTATGGCACTACATACATAATTTGATTTAGGTTAAAATTGTCATTTTTATTATATTACCTCTACCCAGCCATGAGCAATTGATGTTTTTCCAATTAGTGAGATCTGATTTCATTTGTGTGAAAAGTGTTTTGTAGTTGTATTCATAAAAGTACTGGGTTTGTTTTGGCAGGTAGATAGATTCCCAAATATTTTATAATGTCTACAGTAACTTTAAATGGGGTTTCTCTTACTACCTCTTGCTGTTGGACTTCATTGGACATATATAGGAATGCTGAGGATATATGTGGGTTTATTTTATATCCAGCAAATTTGCTAAATTTATTTATTGTCTCAAAAAGAGTCTTACACGAATCTCTAGGATTCTCCAAGTATATCATCATGTCATCTGCAAAGAGTGATAGCTTAGTGTCTTCTTGGCCTAATTTGATTCCTTTGATTTCTTTTTCTTCTCTAATTGCTACTGCTAACATTTCTAGTACCAGACTGAATAAGAGGGTGAAAGTGGAGTTCCTTGTTTCACCCCTGATCTTATTTGAAATGCTTCTAGTTTATCCCCATTGCATATAATACTTGGTGATGGCTCTAAGTAGATGCTACCTATTACTCTAATTAAAGCTCTGTTTATTTCTATACTTTCTAGTGTTTTTATTAGGAATGGATGGTGTATTTTGTTAAAGGCTTTTTCTATATCTATTTTAATAATCATATGGTTTCTGCTAGCTTTATTGTTGATACTATCAATGATACTGATGGTTTTGCTAATATTGAACCGTTCTTGCATTCCTGGAATAAATCCAACCTGGTCAAAATGTATTATTCTAGTTGTAAGTTTCTGTATTCTTTTTGATAAATTTTTATTTAAGATATTTGCATCTATATTTATGAGGAAGATTCATCTATACTTTTCTTTCTCCATTCTGCCTCTACCTGATTTAGGTATCAGTACCATATTTGTTTCATAAAAAGAATTTGGAAGAACTCCTTCCTCACCAATTTTCCCAAATACTTTGTAAAGTATTGGAATCAATTGATCTTTAAATGTTTGGTAGAATTCACTAGGAAATCCATCGGGCCCTGGGGATTTTTTCTTAGGTAGTTCTCTGATAGCCTGTTCAATTTCTTTTTCTGAGATAGGGTAATTTATAAGAAGTAATTTACTTCCTCTTCATTTAGTCTGGGCAACTTATATTTTTGTAGATATCCATTTTACTAAGATTGTGAAGTTTATGTGCATACAGTTGGGGAAAAAGTTAATAATTATTGTTTTAATTTCTTCTTCATTGAAGGCACATTCACCCTTTTCATGTTTTGAGACTAAGAATTTGGTTTTCTTCTTTCTTTTTTTATCATATTGACTAAAGGTCTATCATTTTTATTGTTTTTTTTTCATAAAACAAACTCTTAGTTTTATTTATAAGTTAAATACTTTTCTTACTTTCAGTTTTATTAATCTCTTCTTTGGTTTTCATTATTACTAATTTAGTTTTGAATTGGGGATTTTCAATTTGTTCTTTTTCTAGCTTTTTCAATTGCATGCCCAATTCATTGATCTCAATTTTCACTAATTTTTTTCATGTATGCATTCACGGATATAAAACTTCCCCTAAGGACTCCCTTTGCTGTGTCCCAGAAGTTTTACTATGATGTCTCATTATTGTCATTCTCCTGAATGAAGTTACTGATTGTTTCTATAATTCCTTGTTCAACCCACTCATTCGTTAGGATTAAATTATTTAGTTTCCAATTAGTTTTTTGCCTACCTTTCCATGGCCCTTTATTGCATATAATTTTTATTGCATCATGATCAGAGAATGATGCATTTAATATTTCTGCCTTTCTGCACTGAATTTTGAGGTTTTTATGTCCTCGTACGTAGTCTATTTTTGTGAATGTGACATGTAATGCTGAAAGGAAGGTATATTCCTTTTTATCCCCTTTCAGTTTTCTCCAGAGATCTATCATGTCTAGGCTCTCTGAAATTCTGTTTGCTTCCTTAACTTCTTTCTTGTTTATTTTGAGGTTAGATTGATCAAGTTCAGAGAGGGTGAGATTGAGGTCTCCCACTAGTATTGTTTTGCTATCTATTTCCTCCTGTAATTCCCTTGACTTTTCCTCTAGGAATATGGATGCTATATCACTTGGTGAATAAATGTTAAGTAATGATATTGCTTCGTTCTCTATGGTGTCTTTCATCTGGATGTAGTTTCCTTCCTTATCTCTTTTAATTAGATCTATTTTAGCTTTTGCTTTATCTGAGATAAGGATTGCTACGCCTGTTTTTTTAACTTGAGCTAAGGCATAATATATTCAATACTGAAATCTGTATAAGTATTGTGACACTGAAAAGGGATGTACACAGAAAGAGGGTGTGGGTAAAATTAGACAAATCTGAAGATTAATAAAACTATTAAGGGGAAAAAAGGCATTGTAATGGGAGAAAAGGAAAAGTAGAGGCAGAAGATGGGAAATTATGCCCCAAGAAGAGGCATAAAAACATACTAAAGTGGAGGGGTGGGAAGGAAGGAGATGAGCATCATATGAGTGTTACTCTCAGTGCTTCGAATTTAAAGAGGGATAAATACAAATGGCTAAGTTTAGAGTCTAACATGAAAAGACATGAAAATTCATAACAGTAGAGGAGAAAGAGGGAGGGAGAGGAGCAATATATGAAATGTATTAGCATTGGTTTGGGTTTAAAGAGGGAATAACATACTCTGTTAAGAATAAAAATCTATTGTACCCTACAGAAAGTAGAAGGGATAAGGGAAGAAGGGTGTAAGAAGGGGAGGAGAGTCAGTAGGGAGGGGAAGAGTAGCAAGGAGAAAGAGTAGTAAAGAGGGGGGAACACAGGGAGGGAATGCTGAGGGAGGTGGTGGTCAAAAGATAATGGAGAACACCTGGAGCACCATCAGTGACAGTGACTCCCCTCCCATGAGGGAGAATTTGTTTTTAGAAATTTTGAATTTCCCTGCACTGAACTTACTCCAGATGGCTCCAGGGGCTTGAGCCCTCCCTTCTCAGTTAAACTTTCCTTCTCCTCCATGTACATAGTTATTTCAATGTAAATGTTGCCTCTCCCTTAGAATGGGAACTCCCAAAAGGCAGGAAGTGTTTTCATTCATCATTCCACAAGCTTTTAACAAGGGCAGAATGGGTTCCAAACAGGTAGATACAGGTAAAGAGCAGGAAACAATCCCTTCAGGCTTCAACAGGGAAAGAGGATTAAACAGAAAAATAAAGGAAATGTAGAATAGATATCATATTAATCAGGACAAAATTGCAAAGTTGGTTGGCCACAGACAATGAGGACGCCCTAGCATTGATTGAGAAGAAAAATCAACTTTTGATTGAGGAGAAAAATCAACTTTGCTTGAGGAGAATCAAAGTTGCGTGATGTTATCCGGGGAAAGCTCTGGTTTTTTTGATTCAGGTTGGAATGGACCCTTTCATGCCACACGACCTTGACTTGCTCAAGCTCTGAGAAAGCGTCTCGGTAAGGATCCCGGCAGGCAGTTGTGGTGATTGATGCCGGAGTCCCTTGTGCGACGGCCTTACACTCAGCTCCCAAGTGGCGGCAAAGAAGTGGTGCAGAGGAAGAGGGAGGGCGGCTGAAGGACAGGCCTCAGTGGAAAAGTGTACAGTCACCTCGCCGTCCTCTCTGTGCGTCTGTGGCAGGCTCTAGAGTCTGAGGGCACGTTGGCTGCCCGGCGTCTCCTCCGGACAGCAGAAAGTGGCAGCAGGTGGCCCCCAGGGGAACCCCAAATGCAGAGGTCAGGGATGGATCCGCCGCTGAGGCACAGCTCTGGCACCAGCCAGTCATCCATGTCGGACACCTCCTTCTTCCGTATCCGGGAGTCAGGTTGCAGCTCGGGACACAGAAGGGCGTCTTCCAGATCTTCCATGGCTCCTGGAACAAACTGCAGAGACAGAATGGGTCCTGGATCAGGACGCGCTTCATGCCCGCTGCCCTGTGGAAGACCGCGCACTGGCATGCTGACAGCCTCCTCAAAAACGGAGCCTGAAGATAAGGCTTTAGCGTCTAGCCATTGGCATCTTGGCGGACGCTCCTGCAGCTCTCCGGCCTCCTTTGCTTTCGCTTCTCCCATCTCGCCCCTTGTCTCTGCACCTTCCATGTCCTTCCTGGCGACAAGTCCGGGGCGGATGGGGCTCCAAATGCAAACTTTCCTTTCACCGCCAATGCCTGAGAAGGAGCTGCTGCCAACTTGTTATTTCAAACCCTTTGCCCCCTGGTGCTCTTTCCACTGTCCGCCCCCCCCTTTTTTTTCTTTTCTTTATTTATTTAATTACTTTTCATTTAGCAAAACGTTGATAAGTGGGGAAAGGGAAAGGGGAAAAAGAATAATAAGTTTGTGTTCGTAGGTTAAATATTAGGGTTCTTTTATAGATAAATAGGTGTCTATACACATATCGGCATAGGTATAATGGACATTTGTTGAGGGAATGTCTTTTTTCTGTCGTTGCCATAATTCTAACATTTAATTTCCTAAAAGACACAGTAGAAGCACCTGAGGACGTGGGAGGCGGACACTCAGTGTTCCCTGAGACTGCTCCCTCGTATTCCCGGTAGAAATTTCTGCCCACGACATTGGGCAAAAAGGGAGCCCCAGGTTCTAAGGGCGCTTTGCTCAGCCTGGCCCAAGGGGCCTAAAGCACTTCCAGGCCAATGCCAAGAAATACTACTTCCAAGACATAAAGTGGTGGTTTCCGTTAAGTGTTCAAGGGAAGCAAAGGGGAGCCAATGACAGCCAAAGTCGTCCCCTCTCTAGCGTCCAGAACGGCCCCGACCCTTCTTGGTTTTCTTGCCCCTGGGCTTCCGAATGGGAATAGGGGCTGAGCTGACTGGAGGTGGAGGTGGAAGTGGGGGTGGGGGTAGCTCCATGGACTCTGCTGGGACTCTGTGTCGGAACCCTTTAAAGGGTGCATACTTTACTGGGCTGACTGGAGTCGGAGCACTGCTATTGTCGCCTTCGGGGGAGCACAGCTTGCGCTGGAACGAGAAGTCTTCCTTGATGTCCACCAGGACAGAAGGGGCCACGTAGGTGAAGCCCAAGAAAACCTGGTTGGCACTTTCACTGAGGGCGGTGTTATCCAGCCTGTCCACAGGGGTCTGCTTCGTGAAACATATGTCAAACTGGCTCACGTCCTCTTCAGATTGCAAGCAGGGCTGGAAGGGGGGTTCTACTTGCCGGGCCAACAGGTCTTCCCAATTGATCTTGCGAAAGAAAGGATGTTTCTGCACATCCGCTGCATCCCCAGGTCCACCCCCGAGACGCTGGCTTGGGTTTCTCTTCAGAAAGTTCTTGAGCAGGTCCTGAGCATCCACAGTGAGGTAGGATGGCAGTGCCAGCTTCTCTCTCAGGATCTTGTCCATTATTTTCTTGCGATTCTGTGCAGTGAAGGGCGGCTGTCCTGTGAGCATGTCATACATCAAGGCTCCCAGGCTCCACCAGTCCACCGCCCGATTGTGGCCCCTGCGTGTGAGGACTTCGGGAGCCATATACTCAAGGGTGCCACAGAATGTGTGAGTAACTGAGCCCTCGTGGATAGACTCCTTAGACAGCCCAAAATCTGTCAGCTTGATGTGGCCTTGGCTGCTAAACATGATGTTTTCAGGCTTAAGGTCCCGGTAAATGATGCCTTGGGAGTGGAGGTGACCTAGGGCCAGGGTGATCTCCCCCAGGTAGAAGCAAGCCGTGTCCCCCATGAAGATGCCTTCCCGCTCCATCTGCATGAAGAGATCTCCTCCACTGAGGCACTCCAGGATGAGATAGAGCTTGGTGCCAGTCTGGAAGGCATACACCAGCTCCACGATGAAGGGGTGCCTCACCGCCTCCAGGATGCTTCGTTCAGCCCATGTGTGTGCTATGTCCTTAGCGCTGCACATAATTTTCGCTTTTCTCAGTACTTTCATGGCGAATATCTTCCCCGCATTAGTACCTTGTAGCTTCCGGACCTGAAACACCTTGCCAAAGCCTCCTTTGCCCAGGACTCGCAGGAGCTCAAAAGAGTGGGGGCCGATGAGTTCGGGTCCAGGGTTCAGACAGGTCTCTGACAATTCCACCTCTTCGTAGTGCCCCACGGACTCCAAATCCACACCAACATCCAAGGGGCTGAGCCCCTGGTCTCTGTCGCCCTTGCTGCCCTCTTGGGTCTCCAGGTCGATATCGCACACAGCCGCCATGGGGGCTCCCGGCACGGGCGCGAGCACCTGGCGTCCCCAGTCTCTCTTACCGCCGGGTCCAGATGAGCTCCTGTGTCTGTGGGGTAATGTCTTAAGAAGCTTTTATTTAATCCACGTGACTACTTTATCCACTAAGTAAGATCACAAGTGTTGTCTCATCAGACGATTAAGATTAAGACATTTCCAAGACTAAGATAAAACGAAAGAAAAAGGCTAAGGAAGGAAAAGGAGAGGAGATAAGGGAAGAGAGGAAAGAAATCAGTAGAAAAGTGGAGTCAAGAGAGCCGTGGTGCACTTTCAATTGACGAGGGGCCAATCCCGTTTTCCCCGTCCTAGGCCAAAGGGGCTCCACTTGCTAGCTCTGCTCTCAGTGCCAAAGTCTGAGAAGGAGCTGCTGCAGCCCCTTTGTATTGCACTCATCAGGACCAGAACCTCTTGCGGCCGAGCAGTTTCAATTGACAGGGTGCGAATCCCTTGTTCCCCTGCAACCCCTCCTCCCAGATTCACACCTCAGGACTCTAGTCTCTACCACCCCGCCCCCTCCTTCACCACCACTGCCTTAACTTTCCTGATAGCCCCCAGCTCTTCCAGCCTCAGAAACAATTACCCTGCATCCATTCATCTTGGGGTCTTCTAATCCCGGCCCTAGGCTCCAAAGCTTGGAGGGTGCAGGGTTGTTGTCTCCTTACAGGCAAGAGGCTTCTCCTACTGAGTGAGCACAAAGAGTCCCGCAAGTCCGCTATGCCGCGTCCCTGTCCAACTTCCCGATGTACACCTCTTTTGTTCTTTGGACAAGGCCACCGACAGTTTTAGTGTCCCCCAGGCCCAGGAGCACATCGTTCTCTCAGTCTTTGCAGTGAGGCCGTGGACCAGGAAACCTGTTCCTAGCCCGACATGTAAAGAGGGGAGCTTCCCCTAGGCACAGCCAAGATCTTTGAGACTTTTTTTTTATGGTTTTCACCACTATGGACATCTGTATTGTCTGTGTAAAGAGGACTATACTACTGATAAAGAAGTCCTGAAAAGGAGATTTGCTGCAGTTTAAAGAAGTGCTGAGCCTTTATACTTAATTTGTGTTTGGTTTCTCAACCAGAAACATTTTCTATTGGTTTCTGTTACTCACTTAGAATGAAAGTGAATTGAAATGATAGTGCTACAATATGTGCAAAGTTTGTTTAACTAGCAAGAGAAACTTTTAACGGTTTGCAGTGGAGTAGTCTTTATTAAAGAGCAGTGGAGAGCTGCCTAAGTTTGTGTCCAGGGAAAACTTGGGTGAATCCAGGCAAGAGCTGGAAGCAGTCAGCCTGTGGAGAAGGAGCTAAGGGGTGTGGAAGCTATAGAATGCTGAGCTCTTGGTTAGACATTGAAGATGCCCATCTATGGAATCTTGAGCCATCACCAGTCCTCTTGACTCTGCCCTGCCCCTGAACTGTGACGTGTCAGGAGGAGACAGTGAGGCTAATGGCTTGGTACAACTCTGCTACGATTCAATCCAACATAGACATAAAGCCAAAGACATTACGAAGACCATTTTACCACTAAACCTATGGCAAACCCCTGAGGTGACAGGAAAGTAAGGAAACAGCAGGTGGGGATACACTCAGAACTGGAATCACAGCCCTGCACAAAGGTGAACCACATCATAAGGAAATTTTCCCATTGGACTAGAGCTGCACTGGACCCCCAGGGGATAAACTTCCTTTTAAGTAGCAATCTGCTCATGTCTTGGTGGGAGGAATTTAAGCAGCTCTTAAGAAAGGCAAGAGGTGCAAATTTAGAACCACTGCCCCAAATGATCCATGGACGCTTTGTGACCAATCTGTGGTAGGGCCTTTTGAGCTCAGAGGTCTGACCAGCCAGTCAGACACCTGGAACTTGATTCCAACAGATGAAGTCATTTTGGTCTTGCTGAGCAACTGAAGTCACCAGTCAGCCAACGAGCCTGTTTATTCTGGGTCCCATATGTCTGCTTGTATTTGTGTGCTTGCTGTCTCCCTCATTAGATTGTGGCCTCCTTGAGGGTGTGTGGTATTTATTGTGTTGTGTTGGCAGGTTTATATAGCTCTCCTTGACCCCTTTTGGAATTCTTTAGTTTTTTTTTTTTTTGTTGTTTAGTTTTGTTTTTTTGCAGGGATGCTGGACTTGTTTGTCATTCCTTCTCCAGCTCATGTTATACATGAGGAGAATGAAACAAATATGTTTAATTGATTTAGTTGATTTTCCCAGGCTCACATGGCCAGGAAGTAACTGAGGCCAGATTTGAATTCATGTCTTCCTGATGCCAGGGCTGGTTCCCTGTGCACTATGGTACCACCACACTGCACATGCACTGCTTGGCCATAGGACTACCTTTTTCTTTTCTTCAAATATTCAAAACTTAGCCCGGCTCCTGCCACATTGTCATAATCAAGCCTGCACAGCATATGGATAGAGGTTGTGGACTGCCAACAGATTTCCAAGAAGCTATGAAAAATGAAGGGTTGCCTCTGCTTAGTCTTGTACTTTTGTCAGTGACACATCCAATCAACCAACTAGCAACCAAAAAATCTGTATCAGTCTCTTGTCTAACCTCTCTGTGTCTGAAGAAGTTTACAAGCTATGCAGGGCTGGTCTAAATGTTTATTGACTAAATGACAGTCCCCTCTTTGAAGCTGAGAGGCCCTTTCAGATTGGGGTAAAACTTTTGCACATAGAAAATTGTGTAAAGTTTTGACTAGATCACACCTAGTTTGAATGGGTTTCAAAAGTTTCTCTGAAACTGGAAGGTCAGGAACACTGCCTTCTAAGAGACATAGCTATTGGAGTGGGGAAAGTGCTCATGTTGAAGTAGAAAGTCATGAGTTCAAATCCAACCTCAGACACTCACTAGCTATGCTACCCTAGGCTAGACACACAAGCTCAGCTTGCCTCAGTTCTTTCAACTGCAAAGTGAGGATAATGATAGCACTAACCCTTCAGGGTTGCTGTGGGGACAAAATGAAAGGAACTAAATAATGCATATCCCATTTCCTCAACCTTTCCTGATGACTTGGGCCACAAAGAAGCATTTTCTCAAAGAAGAGAAAGTCTCAGAACTACATTTCTTTGAATCCAGTCACATTAACAATAAGAGGAAAAATCACATTTATTATTCAGAACAATATTTATGAATGATCTGAATTCCTTGTTTCCAAAAATGAGATGCAGAATGGTTCAAAAATCCACCAAACAAATGTATTCATTAGATGTGTAGCAAGAAAAGCAATTACACTCAGCTTTGGAAGAGAGGTCGGACTTGTCAGTAGTAGGAGTTCTTACTGCTGAGTTAACATGAGAGGATTTCTGCTTATTTTTTAGTTTTCTGTGGATTCACTCTGATGGGAATTTTCTGCTTTTTGCCAAGGATTCAGTGCTGTTCGAACATTATATCACATTCAATACATTTATAAGGCTACTTTCCAATAGGTATCTTCTGATATCTGTAAGAGACTCTGAGGAGGCAGGAAAGCTTCAAAATATATGCATGCATGCATGCATGTATGTACGCATGCATATATGCATGTGTGTATGTATGTGTATACTTTGTAACTTGAATGTCTGAAGTATAATAAGGCTGAAAATCTGAGGTAATTTCTCACATTGTTGACATGTTATAAGACTTCCCTCTGGTATGAATTGTATGATAGTGAATAATGTTTGAACCTTCACTTGAACAATTTCTCACAATCACTATTTCTGTAAGATTATTTGATCACTATGAAAGCTCTGATGTCAAAGGAAGTTTGACTGTTAGGGTAGTATTTCCCACATTTATTATAGTCCTAAGATTTCCTTCCATTGTGAATCCTATGGTACTGAGTCAGTCTTGATCTTTTTCAAGGAAGGATTTCCCACATTCATTGAGCCTAAAAGGTTTCCCTCCAATGTGAATTCTCTGATGCACAAGTAACTGTGCTGAAATTTCGAAATCCTTCCCACATTCTTCACATTGTTAAAGTTTTTCTCCAGTATGAATCCTTTTATGAACATCAAAACTTGAAGGAGTACTGAAGCCTTTCCCACATTCATCACATTCAAAAGTCTTTTCTCTTAAGTGAATATTTTGGCTTTTTTGCTATTTGTCTCATATCTCTCTTCTGATCTGCTTGCTGCTTCTTTCCTGGTGTCTCTGATCTCCAGATTCCTCATCAAGAGAGTTTCAAAGACCTTGCTTTCTGAGTCTTTCACCTATTGGTCCTTTGGGTGATTCATCTTCTGAAATAGCCTTCACTGGTGTTGCCTCTGTGCATTCAGTTCTAGTCTCCAAGTCTGAAAGATATTAACATAAAGTGTCAATGTCCCCAGTTCCAAGATCTTTTTCAATCTAGATCCATGATCTCTTTGTCCTTCTCTCTTTTCACAGGGCTCTCATTGAAGTCGACGTCCTGACACCTCTCACCTGAAGCACTGAAATACCCTCCTAATTGGCATCCTTCCTCTATGCTCTCTCCTTTTCCCATCCACCTTGTATAGAATTTCTAAAGTCACATTCTTTCTCTTTTTTTCTGTACAAGTCAGTATGACAGTCCCTGCCCTCAAATAAGATGAATTTCTTTTTTTCTTTTATTCAGTTTATTTATTTTTAGTTTTCAGCATTCATTTCCACAAGTTTTTGACATACATAATT
Organism: Pseudocheirus occidentalis; assembly: GCA_028646575.1. NCBI lineage: Eukaryota > Metazoa > Chordata > Mammalia > Diprotodontia > Pseudocheiridae > Pseudocheirus > Pseudocheirus occidentalis. Next base: position 8,253,464 of record CM053596.1, on the reverse strand, counting down.
TCCCTATCTTTCCCCTACCCCAAATCCCATAATAGTAAGCCTACTGAATACCCCTTTCCTATTCTGTTCTCTCTTATATCCTCCCTCACCCCCACCCCACTAAATTTCTAGTAGGGCAAGATGGATTTCTATTGCCTTGAGCTTGTATATCTTATTTCCCAGTTGTATGTAAAAAAAACATTTTTTTAAACATTTTCTTTAAAACTCTGAGCTCCAGATTTTTTCCCTTCTTTCTTCCTCACCCACATCCACTGGGAAGATAAACAGTTCAATATAGGTTGTACATATGTTGTTACCCAAATAATTTACATAGTAATTATATTGTGAAACACTAACTATATTTCCCTCCATCCTATCCCACCCCCACACTTATTCTGTTTTCTCTTTTGACCCTGTCCTTTTTCAAAAACTCTTGCTTCTAACTACCTTTTCCACCAACCAGCCCTCTGTTCTATCTTCCCCCTTCTTATCCCCTTCCCCCTTTTTTCCTAAAGGATAAGTTCACCAGTTGAATGTGTGTCATTCTCTCCTTAAGCCAAAATCAATGAGAGTAAGGTTCACCCATTCCCTTTGACTTTCCTGAACTTCCCCTCCATTGTACCAGTTTTCTCTTCCCTTTTTTATATGAGGTAATTTTCTCTAATCTATGTTTCTCTTTTTTCTCCTAATATATTCCTTTCTCACCCCTTAATTTCATTTTTTATATATCATCCTTTCCTATTCAATTGATCCTGTACCCTCTATATAAACAAATACATATCTATGCACACACTCACATATATTTATACACCCACCCTCCTATACATACATATGTGTTCATACACACATGTGCATATGTACATATATGTAAATATTCCCTTCAACTATCTCCATACTAAGAAAAGTCTTATGAGTTATGATTATCATTTTTCCGTGTAGGAACATATATATATTTATAGTATATATATAGTTCAAGTTTAATAATTTTCTTATTGTTTCTTTTTCCTGTTTTCCTTCTCTTGCTTCTTGTATTTGAAAGTCAAATTTTCTGTTCAGTTTGGTTTTTTTCATCAAGAATACTTGAAAATCCTCTATTTCGTTGAAGCACCATATTTTGCCCTAAAACATTATACTTGATTTTGCTGGGCAGTTGATTCTTGGTTTTAATCCTAGCTCCTTTGACTTCAAGAACACCATATTCCAAGTCCTTTTATCCCTTCATGTAGAAGCTGCTAGGTCTTGTGTTATCCTGACTGTGTTTCCAAAAATCAAATTGTGTCTTCCCGGCTGCTTCTAATATTTTCTCCTTGCTCTGGGAACTCTGGAGTTTGGCTATAATATTCCTAGGACTTTTCTTTTTCAGATCTTTTCCAAGAGGTGATTGGTTAATTACTTCATTGACTGTGGCATTCAGATTTTCTAAGCGTTCTTAAAATATATATCCTTAATCTCTTTTCCCAGTCAATTAATTTTCCTATAAAATATTTCATACTTCTTTTGTTTAATTGGGTGATACATTATCATTTCTGCATGTTTCAAAGAGTCATTAGCTTTAATTTGATCTATTCTCATTCTGAAGGAGTTACTTTGTTCATCTAATTTTTTTATACCTTTTACCATTTGACTGATTATAATTTTTAAGGAGTATATTTTGCAGTATTTTTATGGCTCTTTTGCTAAACTGTTCATTGTTCAAACATCATTTTCATCCATTTTCCTTATTAGTTTTCCAGTTTTTCTTATACCACTTATTTCATTATTAAGTACTCCTTTAAAAAATCTTTCTTTAGCTCAATATTTATCTCATATGGGAGAGTCCAGGTATTTTGAGCTTGTATCCAATAGATACACCACCCACCCCACTTTAAGGCTAAGCTTAGAGATGTTTTCAAGTCATTGTCATCTTCTGTGTTTGAGTCTTGAACTCCCTTGACACCAAAGTGTCACCTTACAGTTGGGTTATTGGCTTTTGCTACTGTTTTGTCTCTTTCTCAGGCTATTTTTGACCTTATGCTGCATGTTAGACGTGGACTCTGCACATCATAAAGGTGGGGGTGAAATGGGGAACATCTGGTGTGAATTTCTGAATTTTTACATTCTCCTTCTTTTATCCTAGGCCTCTGGGCCTCTAGGTTTGGGATGTTCCAAAGTACTGTGGTCAAGGAAAAGGTCTGGTCATTGTCCTCCTGGTCTGTACTCTGGTCCTTCCACAGCTAGGGCCCCTGTTCCATTACAAACTTCCCCGCTCCTCTCCAACTTGATATTCTGACAGGGAACTAGGTCTATTTTTGTGACTGTTATTATTGTGCTCCCCTTCTTGAACTGCTGTTCCCCTCTTTCCTTGTATCTACTTATGTCTCCATTGAACTTAATGCACCTCCATACCAAAACACCTTTTTTGGCCTGAATCTGCTAAGACTGAGGCTCCTGATTTGTTGCTTGTTCTCAAATCATTTCCCAGTTGTTATTTTTTTAATTGATTGTGAAGCCCTTGAACACAGGGACTGTCTTTTGACTTTCTTTCAATCCCTGAACTTTAGCACATTTCTTAGAACCTAATGGGCACTTAATTGATGTTTATTAATTAACTGTCTGGACCCAGCATCAATATCAGGCCCTAATTCTCACCTCAATATATGGAATCTAGTCTCTCTCCCAGTGGTCAACTGCAGGTTCTGGCCCCAGTCCTGTTTTCTTTCTCCTTTCACCTTTCTGGTTGTAACTTGGATGGGACCTGACCCAAACAATTACTGGAGATCACAAAGACTGTTGGAGGGTCCTCTGCTGTGGATTTCCTGGAATATATCTGCCTTTCATCTCTTTATATGCCCAATGCTTGGCATGGGGTGTGGCATATAACAGCTGCTCAAAATGCTTTTTGACCAGATGAAAGTCTAAGAAAGAGTTCAAGTGAGACAACCCTTTTGAGATACTTTCAAGAGAGCTCCATGTATTCAAGGATCAATCACTCTTTATGGGATGATAGATTCATCACTGCTAGGGAACTTAAAGGCCATAGTTTCCAGGCTCTTTTCACAGATGCAGAAACAGAGTCCTCGGTGGTTCAGTGACTTGCCCAGAATACCACTGCTAAAGAGGGTCTGAAAAAGAAGTGTAAGTAAGTTTTATTCAATCTAGAACTAGAAACGTAAGCAGTAGTAATTAGAGAAGAAAAAGAAATCAAAAGAATCAAATTAGGCAAAGAACAGACTAAACTATCGCTCTTTGCAGATGAAATGATGATATACTTGGAGAACCCTAGAGAATCAAGTAAAAAACTTCTTTAGAGAATAAATAAATTTTACAAAGTTGCAGGATATAAAATAAACCCACATAAATCCTCAGCATTCCTATATATTTCCGATGAAGCCCAACAGCTAGAGATAGTAAGAGAAACCCCATTTAAAGTTACTGTAGACATTATAAAATATTTGGGAATCTACCTGGCAAAACAAACCCAGTACCTTTATGAACACAACTACAAAACACTTTTCACACAAATAAAAGCAGATCTCACTAAGGGGGGAAACATCAGTTCTCATGGCTGGGTAGAGCTAATATAACAAAAATGAAAAATTTACCTAAATTAAATTACATATTTGGTGCCATACCAATCAATCTACCAAAAATTTACTTTATAGAATTAGAAAAAATAGTGACAAAATTCATTTGGAAGAACAAAAAGTCCAGAATATCAAGGCAACTGCTGAAAAGAAATGTTAGGGAAGGTGACCTAGCCATACCAGATTTTAATGTCTATTATAAAGCAGTGGTCCTGAAAACTGCCTGGTACTAGCTAAGGAAGAGAGTAGCGGATCAATGGAATAGACTGGGTACTAAAGACTCAGTAGTCAATGAATATAGTAATATACCGTTCAATAAGCCCAAAGATCCCAGTTTCTGGGTTAAGAATTCACTATTTGACAAAAACTGCTGGGAAAATTGGAATATGGTATGGCAGAAACTGGGCATAGACCATTATCCAACACCATACACTAAAGTCAAATCTAAATGGATGCATGATCTAGACATAAAGGCCGATATTGTAAATAATCTGGAGAAGCAAGGAATAGTTCACCTGTCAGATTTATAGTGCAGGGAACACTTTATGACCAAAGAAAATTTGGAAAGCATTATAAAATGCAAAATAGTCAACCTTGATTACATCAAATTGAAAAGTTTCTGTACAAACAAAGCCAATGTAACCAAGATTAAGAGGGAAGTGGGAAACTGGGAAAGAATATTTACAACTACTGTCTCTGATAAAGGCCTCATCTCTAAAATATACAGGGAATTAAATAAAATTTACAAGAATACCAGTCATTCCCCAATTGATAAGTGGTCAAAGGATATGAACAGGCAATTTACAGAGGTAGAAATTAAAGATATATTTACGCACATGGAAAAATGCTCCACGTCACTATTGATTTGTGAAATGCAAATCAAAACAACATTAAAGCACCACATCTCACTAGTCATATTGGCTAAGATGACAAAACAGGAAAATGACAAGTGCTGGAAAGGATGTGGAAAAATTGGAACTCTAATGCATTGTTGGTGGATCTGTGAACTGACACAACCATTCTGGAGGGTAATCTGGGACTATGCCCAAAGGGCTATAAATAACAGCATACCCTTTGACCCTGTAATACCACCCTGTAATATCACAGTAGTGGGAAAGGGTCCCATATGTACAAAAGTATTTATTGCAGCTCTCTTTGTGGTGGCAAAAAACTGGAAATTTAAAGGATGCCCATCAGTTTGGGAATGGCTGAACAAGTTTTGGTATATGATTGTGATGGAATATTATTGTGCTATAAGAAATGGGAAGGAGATTGACTTCATACTTACCTGGAGAGGCTTATACGAATTGATGCTGAGTGAGAAGAGTAGAACCTGGAAAAATTTGTACACATTCACAGATACATCATATGTGTGATGACCAATTTCGAAAAACTGGATGCTTCTCAGCATTGCACAGTTAAAAGACAACTATACAAGTCTCAGGATGGAAGGAGATGTCTACATTGAGAGAAAGATCCAGAAAGATCAGAGTTTAAAAGGCAACTGAAGCAATGCATGCTATCATTCTTTTCGTTGTTTGGCTTTTGTTTCTCTTTTCTCATTGTTCACTCCATTGGCTATAACACCTATACAACCAGACTATTGTACAATGTGAAGGAGTTTGTAAATCCTATACATGATTGTTTGCCACCATGGTGTGGGTGGGGGATGGGGAGGGAGGGGAGAAAAATCTGAAACTCAAGTGACTCTGGAACTGAATCTTTTTTGGGGGGGGAGTTCCCAAGTTTATTGGAAAGAAGGCAAAAGTAAATATTAAACAGCTCCTCTTGGTGTTTTGAAGTTCATTCCAACTGTGGGCTGGGTAACTTGCAGGTTGGACAAACTGCCAAAGTCCAGGAGTTTCAATATTTCTTTAGTATCAGGGGTCTACTCCAATGATTTCTTGATCCAAAGCAGAGACCTCAGGGACATAGTTATCCCTCCTTTCTCTTTCTTCTTCCTGCAGTTTGATGGAGATACCTCTCACAGGGCCTCTCTGGATCCGCTTCATCAGATGAGTGACATATCCTGCGACCCTGTTTCGGAGCTTCTTGCTAGGGATGATATCTATCTCCTCGCACACGAGTTTGTTGGTGTGGAAGTCGTTGCCCAGGCGGGTGTAGTACTTTTCAATGATGACTCACGCCGCCTTCTTCACGGTCTTGGTCCGAATGCGACCCATGTTGGCTCTGGAGGGTGAAGGGTCTGGAACTGAATCTTGTAACCTAAAAGTAAACAAACAAGTCAATAAAATGTAAAAATAAAAAATAAAAAAGGGTCAATCACTCTTTATTGGATGATAGATTCATCCCTACTAGGGAACTCAAAGGCCATAGTTTCCAGGCTTATTTCAGAGATGTGGAAACAGAGTTCTCAGTGGTTCAGTGACTTGCCCAGGATACCACTGATAAAGAGTGTCTGAAAAAGAACTGTAAGTAGGTCTTCCTGACCCACAAACCCTTTCACTCTGACCTCTTGTGAAAATATCCCTGAAGCACCTGCTCTTACCTCACTCACCTATCCAGGAGGCTTAGGGTCCTTCCTGCACCTGGATCCATGGGGGTTCCCCTTGCTCAAAATGGGAGATCAGATCTTCTATGGGAAAACTGGAAGTCCTGGGCGTGAGCAGCAAGGAAGAGATGAGGAAAGGGAGACACTGGCAGTTTAGTGCTCTTTAGGGAAAGGAAGCATGGAGGAACGGTCACAGGATTGTTCCCAGGACTGTTCAGTTGTATGTATTGCTTTGAACTTTAGTGAGGGATGGGAAGGAGATCATTTGGAAGCCCATTTGCAGTCAGAAAATTAGGGTTATTTTGCTTCCCTCACAGACGGAGGCTAGCAGCACAGATTCCTTTGTCTGGAAAATGAAAACCAGTTGGTCATGCAGTGGACAGAGCCTTGGGCCTGGATTCAATGGAATGCTTTTTAAAATTAGGTTACAAGAAAAATCATCTCTCTTCTCTCCTTTAGTACTGTATTAATCATATCAAATGACATCTAAAACTGAACATACAGTTATCCAGTATGGAATAACAACAGTCACTTAAGGAATAACAATAGTTCATTGACAGAGTGTTTACCACATGCCAGGCTGTCTTTTTAGTTCTTAAAGATTAGTCAAAGAGTCTCAGAGGCAACTTTCTATAACATACTAGAATGTTTAGATTTTGATTTCTCAGTTATTCTTAGTTATTCCTCAAGCCACAGGGCAGTCATAAATAGTGACTGAAGTCTTTCCCTTTTGTACTCTAGTTTAGCAGAAACTATGACCCACTGAACATTTAATAATTTTGGATCAATTTAGGTGTGGATTTATTGATCAAGCAGGGACTACCTGGAGTATAAACTCCAATCAGGCAGTCCCTATTGGCTGTCACAGACTTGATTATATACACCAAAATCGCAAACCATAACCAGGGAGGAGCTGGCAAAAGCTATGACATACAGAAGCTAAGAGAGCTGGTGATTGGTTAACTATGTAGTCCAGGACTAATTTGGGAATGTGGCTAAAGGGTAAAGGGTGCAACCCCTGATGACATAAGAGTCCCTCCCAGAACAGGTGGGAGGGCCATAGTCAACACTTTCCAAAGTAGGGTGCAGGGTCATGGGGAAAGGGAACTGGAAAGTCCCAGACTAGGTCAGGGTCATGTTCTGGGCAGAGGGTGTGGGGACCCTGCTTGGTCAGTGGAACAGGATAGGTTGGTCTCTAGTCTTGCACCCCAGGCTAATCTTTGTACACTATAAGGAAAAATACAGAATGCTAATTGAGGAAGTAGAGGACAGGGGACTATGCCTTGGACAACAGGCCCATATTGCCTGAAGCAGCTTAAAGCTATTGTAGAATATATGATAGGAACAAAAGCAAAAGTAAAAAGGGCCTTAATGGTGGGACACAGGTAGGCCATGCTCAGGTGGTGGGCAGGTGACCTGGGATTTGAATCAGGGCACAACAAAGAGAAATAAAGGATCCAAGGATATCCTAAGAAATCGTGGACTTGGGAAACTTGGGAGAAAAGTCAAGAGAATGAGTTAAGAGGACTACAAATCTGCCATACATAGGAGAAGTCTGCCAGATCTGAAAATATCCTGATACTTTGGAAATGTAATTTATATTTCCAATCTACTACATGCACAATGTGTGTTTGGTCACTTGTACTGTAATAGGTATGTGAAGATCTTCCCTTCCCCTTAAAAGGCTAAAAACAATCATATAGAGCCTGTGGTGGCAGGGCTTTGCTGAATGGATGGAAGAGGGAGGCGTGAAGCAGGAAATGAATCAGAGCAGTTAGAAAGGATGGAGGAGAGGATGCAGGCAAGGATATAGTTAGGCTTGTGAGTGTTGTTTACAGGAAGGCCCAAACAGGGGGAAGACTTGGGGATGGGATTGCTACTTGCAGTGATAAGCTATGTTAACTTCTATGTTGCTATGATAGATTTGGTTTTCTGATGTTTGAATTTACCTTCCTGGTGTCTGAATAATTGTTTTGTTTCTCTCTTTTATATGGCAAATTTGTTATATTTTGCAATTCAAAACAACAGTGGCATTTTCACAGTAGCTGTTGGTGGTGTAAACATTGCCTTGGCAATACACAAATGGGCCTTGAAAGTTATGGTCTTCCATTTCCATGATAAGGATATGGTTCACTTTGTTAAAGATTCTGATATTTGGGAACAATTCTTCATCATGTGCATATAAATCACTTTTATATCTTGGTGAATTCTTCATTAAAACATATGACCCATTTATTTATTTGTTATTTATACTTGAAAAGGTCGTAGACCAAATTTATTGTGAAAAAACCCACAATCCTAGCAGTTGCATTATTGATAGGATTTCTGGTATCGATCCCGGCCTCCAGGCCACCAAACTTCTTGGATTCCCAGCTCCGAGGGTCAGCCACCAGCAGAGTTTGGTCATATTGGATAGAGATGTCTTTTCTTTCCTTCTTGGAGGCCTCATCCACATACTTCTGGTCAAAGGCCACTGGGCCTTTGGAGATGGACTGGTGGAAAGCATAAATCTGAGCCATGAGGCCTCCTCCTTTCACACTGACCAGATGTCTACTCCAGCAAAACATTCCTTGCCTAGTAGGAGCACAGGCTGGAGCAGCTTGTACTACAGCATGTGAGGTTCAATTATCCCCAGTGGCCACCCATTCACCTTCATCAACCCATTGCCTCTCTTGCAGTGAGCCACAGGGATGGCTGTTTTCTTTCTTTTTTTTTTTAGAGGGCAGTTGGGGTTAAGTGACTTGCCCAAAGTAACACGGCTAGTTAGTGTATCAAGTGTCTAAGGTCGGATTTGAACTCAGGTCCTCCTGACTCCAGGGCCGGTGCTCTACTCACTGCACCACCTAGCTGCCCCAGGGGGTCTGTTTTCTTTCTTCCAAAACCTGGATGGACTGGATCAGCCCCTTGTCTGGCATGCTGGTAGCGGGCAGTGCAGGCCCAGAGCTGGAGGGGAAGTGGAGGAGGAGGCCTTGAGGGCAATGGCCTAAGTCAGAGACTGGAGCTCCTCACCTCCGGGGAGCAGAAGCACAAAAGGGACCGTTGGGGATGCAAGGGCTGTTTTCCAGGATCTGGGCAGGCCTGACCCATTTATTTTCTATCTATATTTTTTTTCTTTCCTTGCTTTTTTTTGTACTTTGCTTTCAGACATTTAAAGTATTTATTGACCTTTCACACTTTTGGAGATTCCCAAGAATGAATAAATCTTTATTATTCACTATGGTCTCCTGATTGACCAATCTTCACTTGCACAGTATTCTTTCTGTGGGCTCTCACTATAGGAAGGCAGTACTTTTACTGATCAACAGCTGTTCCCTAATTGCTTCCCTGACTCACACACAACACAATTTCTTCCAAACCTCTTTCTTTTTCAAGCCTCCCACATTCATTCTTCACTACCATGGAATGGGGTTACAAACTCCAAACCTCCATTTATGGAGAAAGCTCATCTCAGACACTTCATTTCTCTCCCGGATCAATGTCTCTGGGACTTCTCTGGAAGATATCTCCACTATGACCCTCAACTGGATACTTTTGCATCACCCATATATTCCCCCTTTTCATCAGGCTTTTGTGTGTTATCTTCCTTTGTTAGAATGTCAGTTCCTTGAGACTGATTTCCACAAGTCATCAAAAAAAAGATTTTCAAAATCAATGGAAAAGACACTGAAAAATGTAAGAATATTCCAAACCCCTAGAAATAAGGAGGGAATGTAAGAATGTCTTCAAGAGAGCATTAGAGCTCAGGACGCAGCCCAGGGAGATCTATCCTGCAGATGTAAGCTTAGCAATGTGGAATAAAAAAGGGATGATCAATGATAAAGAAAAGTCAAGGAGAATGAAGACTGAGAAGGTGACCTTTATAGTCTCAGAAAGAGAAAAGTATAGAGGGAGGGTAGGTGAGGAGGAGAAAAAGAATGTAAAGGTAGAGAAAGGGAGACCTCACGTTGTAGAAGGCAGGGTATTCCACTCTGAATGTCCTTATAGGTAAAGGGACCTCACATTGAGGCCTGGTGTATTTAATGTCTGAAAAGTTGACTTGTCTTGGAAAGGAGTAAGGAGTTGTAACCATGGGGTCAACTGGCACTAGGAGAATGAACAGAGCAGGGACATAGGGATGTGATTTTCATGAAATGTAGATGGAAAAAAAATACAAGAGAGAGTACTGATCAGAAGCATGAGATGTTCCCTACTATGGAAGGGCACTAGCATTAATCCACATTATTCTAAAAGCAAGGCACAAAGGAAAAGGGGACACTACAGGGTAAATACTACAAGGTAGTCCCAGAAAGCACCTTCAGGGTGGAGGTTAGAATAGTTGCCTTGGAGAACCTGCGGCAATGTTTTAGGAAGCTTTTATTTAATCCACTTGAGTACTTTGTCCACTAAGTAAGATCCCAAGTGTTCTGTCATTAGAAGATTAATACATTTCCAAGACTAAGAGATAAAAGGAAAGAAAAAGGCAAAGAAAGAAAAAGGAGAGGAGAGATGGGAAGAGAGGAAAGAGGACAGTAGAAAAGTGGAGTTTAGAGAGCCTTGGTGCACTTTCAGTTGACAAGATGGGAATCCCTTTTTCCTCCTCCTAGGCCAACAGGGCTCCAACTGCAAACTCTGATCTCAGCACCAAATCCTGAGAAGGAGCTGCTGCTGCCCTTTTATATTACACTGGTCATGCCCAGGACCTCTTGCTGCCAGGCACTTTCAATTGACAAGGTGCGAATCCCTTGGTCCCCTCCAACCCCTCCTCCCAGATTCACACTTCAAGACTCTCTTCTCTACCACCCTGCCCCCACCTTCACCACCACTGCCTGACCTTTCCTGACAGCCCCAGCTCTTCCAGCCTCAGAAACCATTACCCATTCATATTGGTGTCTCTTAAGCCCGGCCGGAGGCTCCAATGCTCCCAGGGTGCAGGGTTGTTGTCTCCTTGCAGGCAAGAGACTTCTCATACTGAGTGAGCACAAAGAGTCCTGCAAGTCCCCTATGCCGCATCCCTGTCCAACTGCCTGATGTAGACCTCTTCTGTTCTTTGGACAAGGCCACCGGCAGTTTTAGAGAGAGGAGATGCAATCCTCCTCAGTCTCACCCAGGCCCGGGAGACCATCATCCTCTCAGTTCTTGCAATGAGGCCGTGGGTCGAGAAACCTGGTCCTAACCCGACATGCAAAGAGGGGGGAGCTTCCCCTAGGCACAGCCAAGATCTTTGAGACTTTTTTATGATTTTCACCACTCTGTCCATCTGTATTGTCTGTGGAAAAAGGACTATACTGCTGATAAAGAAGTCCTGAAAGAGAACTTTGCTGCAGTTTACAGAAGTCCTCGGACTTTATTGTCAATTTGTGTTTGTTTTCTCAGCCAGAAACCTTTTCTCTTGGCTTCTGTTACTCTGTCAGAATGAAAGTGAATTGAAACGATAGTGCTACAATATGTGTAAACTTTGTTTTCCTAGAAAGAGAAACTTTGAAAGGTTTGCAGTGCAGTAGTCCTTATTAAAGAGCAATGGAGAGTTGCCTAAGTTTGTGTCCAGGCAAAACTTGGGTGAATCCAGGCAAGAGCTGGGAGCAGTCAGCCTGTGGAGGAGGAGCTAAGGGGTGTGGAACCTGTGGAATTCTGAGCGTTTGGTTAGACACTGAAGATGCCATGGTCATCCATGGAATCTTGAGCCATCACCAGTCCTCTTGACTCTGCCCTGCCCCTGAACTGTGACATCTCAGGAGGAGAGAGTGAGACTAATGGCTTTGTACAACTCTGACACAATTCAATCCAATTTAGGCATGAAACCAAAGACATCACCAATACCATTTTACCACTATACCTATCTCCAAATCCTCAGGTGACAGGAAAGTGAGAAAGAAGCAGGTGGGGATGCACTGGGAGCTTGAGTCACAGCCCTGCAAAAAGGTGACCCACATCATAGGGGAATTTTCCCATTGGATTAGACCTGCAGTGGACCTCTGGGGGTCTGAGCTGCTTTTTAAGGAGCAATCTGCTCACATCCTGGTGGGAGGAATTTAAGCAGCTCTTAAGAAAGGCAAGAGATGCAAATTTAGAACCACTGCCCCAAATGATCACTGGACACTTTGTGACCAACCTGTGGTAAAGCCTTTTGAGCTCAGAGGTCTGAGGAGCCAGTCAGACACCTCAAACTTGATTCCAACAGATGAAGTCGTTTTGGTCTTGGTAAGCAACTGAAGACACCAGTCAACCAACCAGTCTATTTATTCTGGGTCCCATTTGTCTGCTTCTATTTGTGTGCTTACTGTCTCCCTCGTTACATTGTGGGCTCCTTAAGGGTGTATGGTTCTTGTTGTGTTGTGTTGGCGGGTGTATATAACTGTTCCTGAACCTATTTGGAGCAGAAGCCGCAGAAGGCCACCCAGCAGTCAAGATGTGCTCTATCGCCTTCCCTCCCTTTCTCTGATGTTTCTTTCATTCATTCTCGGTTTACTTGGGCTCTCTAGTATCGTGCCAGAAACCGACGGCGAAAATGGGGAAATAACGCTCTTTATAAAGACAGTAGGGTTCTCAGGAATTGATTTTATTGAAGTGTTGTTTTTTCCCCTCACCAGAATTTCCACCCGTCTGTCCCCATCATCCTTCTCTCTCAGTAAAGATTCTCAAACCAAACCAAACCAAAACCCACAAAAACCCAAAGAAACAAACAAAAAACCGGTTTTTTTTTGAAAGGAAGAAAGGAGGAGAGAAAAGTCAGGCAAATTGAGGGTAGAGTCAAATCAGAGTATCAGAGTACAAACAAGGAGTTCACACCCTCCTTTTAGAGACTTCCTACCTTCCTTCAGGGGAGGAGCCAGACTTGTGAATCCCTCGTGTATAAATTCAGAGGTAGTCAGAGGCTGAATAATAGAGGTTTGGGGATGGAGAACCAACCAGTATTCCAGCAGATCAGGAGCCCAGGAGTTCAGCAGGGGCTACTAGACCAGAAGCAGCCCAGCATCCCAGGAGACCAGTAAAACTTCTGGTAGCAGCCAAGTGGAAGAGTTGAGGCTCAGTCGGCAGAGAAAGATAATGGAGAATACCAGGAGCACCTGCAGTGACAGTGAGTCCCCTCCCTTGCGGGGGAATTTCTTTTTTTTAGTAATTTTGAATTTCCCTACATTGAACTTATTCCACAGGGCTCCAGAGGTGCTTGAGCCCTCCTTCCTCAGTTAAACTTTCCATCTCCTCCAGGTACTTAGTTATTTCAATGTAAATGATGCCTCTCCCTTAGAATGGGAACTCCCAAAAGGCAGGAACTGTTTTAACTCATTATTTCACAAGATTTTATCATGGACAGATTATGTTCCAAATAGGGAGATACAAGTAAAGAGTAGGAAACAATCCCTACAGTATTCAACAGGGAAAGAGGATGAAAGAGAAGAATAAAGGAAATAGATAATGGATATCATTTTAATCAAGACAATATTGCTAAGTAGGTAGGGCACAGGCAATGAGGACAATTAGGAAAAAGAGAGAAGATAGTGCCTGGCCTGTTTCCCAAAGAAAGAGAGGGACTCCATGTGACAGAAATGAGGGAGTGCATTCCAGGCAATGAAATGGGAGATAGACTTTTTTCTGTGAGAAATAAAGGCCAGTTGGATTACATCAATGAGTATAAGAAGGAAACTATTTCATACCAGTGAAGAGCAAAAGATAGGTTAGGACCAGGCTTTGAGTGAATTTCAAAGCTAAAGGAAGGGTTTGCATTTTATCCTAGTCCAATGCTGAGAAACATATTTCAGGAAAATAACTTGGGTATCCATTTACAGGATGGATTGGAATAGGAAGAGATTTGAGTCAGAGAGGCAATGAGAAGGCTGTTATACTAGTCTAGATACTTAGAGTCTGAGCTGGTTTTGTTTTACTTTGTGTTTATCAGAGCCTAACACCTAGTAAGTTTATTAAGTTATTATAAATTGTTAATTGATTGACTGAGAAACTCACCAGCGGAGGAGGCTTATCCCACCTGATCTCTGCCACTCTGGGGTTTCACACAATAGGTCTTGAGTCCTTGTTTTTCACATAGACTTGAAGAATTTGGAAAAAATACTTCTCAAAGCAATAGATCCTCCCCCAAACTGGAATTGTCACATGCTCTGTAGGGTCAGAACCTCCCTCTGTCCACACCTGGTACTGGCCTGAGGCCTCTCCTTGTTCTCTAAGGCCTCTATACCCTGCTATTCCTTTCCATTTACAGCCTTTTCTTCCTCCTGGGGCTGATGTTGTCCTGTCCACTGTTATTGCAATTCCATCTCAGGGACAGAGGTCTCCTCTAAGCGATTCCCAGTTAAGAATGGGAGGGTCACCACTAATTGGGAAGAACAGTAGAACACCAAGAAGTATTTATGTATGTACTATGTACCAGGTACTGGCCTAAGTGTTTTACAGATGTTATCTTCTTGGATCCTCACAAAGAGTCTGCTATTATAATCCTCCTTTTACAGGTGAGAAATCTGAGGCAGAGAGAAGTGAAGTAACTTGGCCAGGGTTACATAGGTAGAAAGTGTCTGTACCCATATTTGAACTCAGATCTTCTTGATTCCATGACCAACCCTCTGTCCACTGTGCCACCTAGATACCCTCCTTTTGGGGGACATCATTTTAGAGGCAATAAGGAGCCACTGAAGAAATGTTGGCCACAGGTTTACAAAGAAACCTATGCCTTTGGAATGTGACTAACAACCCTATTGAAGATGGATGGGAAAAGGAGAGAGCAAAGAGGGAGGAAGCCAATTGGGAGGGCATGAGAGTGATTCAGGGGAAAGGTGCCCATGCCTATACTTCATTGATGGCCCTGTGAACAGAGGGATGGACAAAGAGATGATGGATCTAAACTGTAAAAGATCTGGGAACTGGGGACATTTACACTTTATTTTAATTTCTTTCAGACTTGGATACTAGGACTGAAGCCACAGAGGGAACACCAGTGGACATTATATCAGAAGACGAATCCCCCAAGAGGCTGGTAGTTGGAAGACTCAGTAGGCAAGGTCTTTGGAACTCTGTTGGTGAGGAATCTGATGATCAGGGAAACCAAGAAAAGAGGCAGCAAAGAGATCAGGGGAGAGATTTGAGACATATAGGTCCAAACCAAAAGATCCATGTAAGAGAGAAGACTTATGAATGTGATGAATGTAGGAAAGGCTTCAGGAATAACTCAACACTGATGAGACACCAGCTGATTCACACTGGAGTGGAACCTCATAAATGTTATGACTGTGGGAGAGCCTGCAATCACAAGGCTAACCTTACTGTAAACCAGAGAGTTCACACTGGAAAGAAGCCTCATAAATGTAATGACTGTGGAAAAACCTTCAATCACAAGGGAAACCTTACTGTACATCAGAGGATTCATACTGGAAAAAAGTCTTGTCATTGCAATGAATGTGGGTTATCTTTCAGACAGAGCTCATCACTTATACAGGTTTAGTGCTGTTATTATCCCCACTTTACAGTTGAGAGATCTGAGGGAAGCAGAGGTGATCTGACCATCCCAGGGTCACATAGCTAGTGAGTGTCTGAGGTTGGATTTAAACTGGAAGCTTTCTGCTTCAGGCCAAACACTCTATGCACTCCAACAGCTCTATTTTTAAGAAGGCAGCTTTCCTGACCTTGTCAC
This sequence comes from Pseudocheirus occidentalis, assembly GCA_028646575.1. Classification (NCBI taxonomy): domain Eukaryota; kingdom Metazoa; phylum Chordata; class Mammalia; order Diprotodontia; family Pseudocheiridae; genus Pseudocheirus; species Pseudocheirus occidentalis. The sequence continues at coordinate 8,237,797 of CM053596.1, read as the reverse complement.
ATATAGTCGACACATTCAAACCCACTCATATTAGGTGTGATCTAGTCAAAGCTTAAGCAATTGGCTAGGTGAAAAAGGTTCCTCCCAATGTGAAAGGGGCTCTCAGCTACACAAAGGTTGAATGTCAGGTAGTATTTGAACTTCATTTTTTTAAATTTTTTAAAATTGATTTGTTTGTTTACTTTTAGGTTACAAGATTCTGTTCCAGAGTCACTTGAGTTACAGTTTTTTCTCCCTTTCTCCCCATCTCCCCCCCACCCCCGCCATGGTGGCATACAATCATGTATATGATCTGCAAACTCCTTCACATTGTACCCTAGTCTGGTTGTATAGGTGTTATAGCCAATGGAGTGAACAATGAGAAAAGAGAAACAAAAGCCAAGTATCAAAAAGAATCATAGCATGCATTGCTTCCGTCTCCCTTTAAACTCTGATCTTTCTGGGTCTTTCTCTGAATGTAGACATCTCTTTCCATCCTGAGATTTGAATAGTTGTCTTTTAACTGTGCGATACTGAGAAGCGTCCAGTTTTTCAAAACTGGTTGTCACACATATGATGTATCCGTGACTGTGTACAAATTTTTCCTGGTTCTGCTCTTCTCACTCAGCATCAATTCATATAAGTCTCTCCAGGTAAGTATGAAGTCAATCTCTTTCCCATTTCTTATACCACAATAATATTCCATCACATTCATATACCACAACTTGTTCAGCCATTCCCAAATTGATGGGCATCCCTTAAATTTCCAGGTTTTTGCCACCACAAAGAGAGCTGTAATAAATACTTTTGTACATATGGGACCCTTTCCC
>CM053596.1:8214534-8236488 GCA_028646575.1 Pseudocheirus occidentalis | reverse complement strand
ATTTAAAAGACAACTATACAAGTCTCAGGATGAAAGGAGATGTCTACATTTAGAGAAAGATCCAGAAAGATCAGAGTTTAAAAGGAGACTGAAGCAATGCATGCTATCATTCTTTTCGATGTATGGCTTTTGTTTCTCTTTTCTCATTGTTCACTCCATTGGCTACAACACCTATACAACCAGACTATTGTACAATGTGAAGGAGTTTGCAGATCCTATATATGATTGTATGCCACCATACAAAGGGGAGGATGGGGAGAAAAATCTGTAACTCAAGTGACTCTGGAACAGAATCTTGTAACCTAAAAGTAAACAAACAAGTCAATAAAAAAATATTAACAAAAAAAAGAAGTTCATTTACTATCTGACATTCAAGCTTTGTGTAGCTGAGAGCCTCTTTTCCATTGGGAGGAACCTTTTTCACCTAGCCAATTGTGTAAAACTTTGACTAGATCACACCTAATATGAGTGGGTTTGAATGAGTCATCTCTATGCAACAAGGTCAGGAAAGCTGCCTTCTTAAAGGCAGAGCTGTTGCAGTGCATAGAGTGCTTGGCCTGAAGCAGAAAGCCTACAGATTAAATCCAACCTCAGACATTCACTAGCTATGTGACCCTGGGCTGCTCAGATTACCTCTGCTTCCCTCAGATCTCTCAACTGTAAAGTGGGGATAATAACAGCACTAAACCTCCAGGGTTGTTGTGGGGACAAAATGAAAGGCACTAAATAATGCATATTGCCCCTTTCCCCCAACTGTTTCTCATGACCTGGGCCACAAAGAAGCATTTTCCTGAACAACAGAATGTCTCAGAATTACATTTCTTTGAATTGGATCACATTAACAATAAGAGGGAAAAAATCACATTTATTATTTAAAATCATAGGCATGGATGGTCTGAATACCCTTCTTCCCAAACTGAGTTGTGGAATGAATAAAATGCCACCAAACAAAAATGCATATATTACACAAGGGAAACCCATTTCATGCAGTTATAGATGAGAGGTCTGGTTTGTCCACTGTAGGATTTCTTATTGCTGAGTTAATATGAAAGTATTTCCTCTTAATTATGAACTTTCTATGTATTCTATCCAATAGGAATTTTCCAAAGTTTGTCAAGAATTCAGTGTTGTCCAAATATTATAGCATGTTCATTACATTTATAAGGCTACTCTCTAATAGGAATCTTCTGATGTATGTAAGAGTCTGAGGAGGCAGAAAGCCTTCCAAGTGTACATATGTGTGTGTGGGGGGGGTATGTATGTGAGTGATTTTTTGTAATATGAGAAAAGTATAATAATGGTGAAAATCTGAGGAAATTTCTCACATTCTTGACATGTTAGAAAGCGTCTCTCTGCCATGAATTGCATGATATTCATAAAGTTTGAACCTTCACTAAGTAATTTCCCAAAATCACTGTAGTTAGATTTTTTTTTGATGCTGAGTGAGAAGAGCAGAGTCCTCTGATGTGTAACGAAATTTGACCTGTAAGAGAAGCCTTTCCCACATTTATGACATTTGTAAGGCTTCTCTGAATTATGAATCCTGTCAGGTTGAGTGAATCTTGATCCTTCAGTAAAGGATTTTTCACATTCATTGCTCTTAAAAGGCTTCTCTCCAGTATGAATCCGCCTGTGCTTCAGAAGTGAGAAGCTCTGTCTGAAAGATTGCCCACATTCATTACATTGATAAGATGTCCAGTATGAATCCTCTTATGTCGAGTCAGGTTTCCCTTTTGATTGAAGGATTTCCCACAGTCATTACATTTATGAGTCTTCTCTCCAGTGTGAAGTCTCTGATGTATAAGAAACTGTGTAGAAATTAGGAAATGTTTTCCACATTCTTCACATTTAAAAGGCTTCTCTTCCTTGTGAGTCCTTTGATGTACAGTAAGACCTGAGCTTTGTCTGAATGTTTTCCCACATTCATTACAGCCATAAGGCTTCTCTCCAGTATGAGTCAGACTGTGCTGAATAAGAGATGATGTCTGTCTGAAAGATAGCCCACATTCATTACAATGACAAAACTTTTCTCCAGTATGAATCCTCTGATGTACAGTAAGGTTTCCTTTGTGATTGAAGGCTTTCCCACAGTCATTACATTTATGAGGCTTCTATCTAGTGTGAACTCTCTGATGTACAAGAAGCTGTGTAGAAATTGGGAAATCTTTCCCACATTCTTCACATTTATAAGGCTTCTCTTCCTTGTGAATCCTCTGACGGACCATTAAACCTGATTTTTGCCTGAACGTTTTTCCAAATTCATTACAGCAATAAGGGTCCTCTCCAGTATGAATCAGTCTGTGCTTCATAAGTAAGGAGCTCTGTCTGAAAGATTTTCCACATTCATTACAATGATAAGACTTCTCTCGAGTAGGGATCCTCTGATGTACAGTAAGGTTTCCCTTGTGATTGAAGGCTTTTCCATAGTCATTACATTTATGAGGTTTCTCTCCAGTGTGAACTCTCTGGTGCACAGTAAGGTTTCCCTTTTGATTGAAGGCTTTCCCACAGTCATTACATTTATGAGGCTTCTCTCCAGCACGAACTCTCTGATGTACAAGAAGCTGTGTAGAAATTGGGAAATCTTTCCCAAATTCTTCACATTTATATGGCCTCTCTTCCTTGTGAATCCTCTGATGGATCATTAAACCTGATATTTGTCTGAATGTTTTCCAACATTCATTACCACAATAAGGGTCCTCTTCAGTATGAATCAGGCTGTGCTTCATAAATGAGGAGCTTACACTGAAAGATTGTTCACATTCATTACAATGATAGGACGTCTCTCCAGGATGGATCCTCTGACGTACAGTAAGGTTTTCCTTGTGATTGAAGGCTTTGCCACAGTTATTACTTTGATGAGGCTTCTCTCCAGTGTGAACTCTGTGGTTTACAGTAAGGTTTCCCTTGTGATTGCAGGCTCTCCCACAGTCACAACAATTATGAGGTTTCACTCCAGTGTGAATCAGCTGGTGTCTCATCAGTGTTGAGTTATTCCTGAAACCTTTCCCACATTCATCACATTCATAAGTCTTCTCTCTTACATGGATCTTTTGGTTTGGACCTATATGTCTCAAATCTGTCTCCTGATCTCCTTGCTGCCTCTTTTCTGGTTTCCCTGATCATCAGATTCCTCACCAACAGAGTTCCAAAGACCTTGCCTACTGAGTCTTCCAACTACCAGCCTCTTGGGGGATTCATCTTCTGATATAATGTCCACTGGTGTTCCCTCTTTGGCTTCAGTCCTAGTATCCATGTCTGAAAGAGATTAAAATAAAGTGTAAATGTCCCCAGTTCCCAGATCTTTTACAGTTTAGATCCATGATCTCTTTGTCCATCCCTCTGTTCACAGGGCCATCAATGAAGTCTAGGCATGGGCACCTTTCCCCTGAATCACTCTCATATCCTCCCAATTGGCCTCCTCCCTCTTTGCTGTCTCCTTTTTCCATCCATCTTCAATAGGGTTGTTAAAGTCACATTCCAAAGGCATAGGTTTCTTTGTAAACCTGTGGCCACCATCTCTTCAGTGGCTCTGAATTGCCTCTAAAATGATGACCCCAAAAAGAAGGGCATCTAGGTGGCACAGTGGATAGAGAGTTGGTCATGGCATCAAGAAGATCTGAGTTCAAATATGGGTACAGACTTTCTACCTATGTAACCCTGGGCAAGGCACTTCAATTCTCTCTGCCTCAGATTTTCACCTGTAAAAGGGGGATTATAATAGAAGGCTCTTTGTGAGGATCAAGGGAGATAACATCTGTAAAACACTTAGGCTAGTACCTGGTGCATAATACATACATAAATACTTCTTGTGTTCTACTGTTCTTCCCAATTAGTGATGACCCTACCATTCTTAACTGGGAATCTGTTAAAGGAGACCTCTGTGCCTGAGATGGAGTTGCAATAACAGTGGACAGGACAACATCAGCCCCAGGAGGGAGAAAAGGTTGTAAATGGAAAGGAATAGCAGGGTATAGAGGCCTTAGAGAACAAGGTTAGACCTCAGGCCAGTACCAGGTGTGGACAGAGGGAGGTTCTGACCCTATAGAGCATGTGACAATACCAGTTTGGGGGAGGATCTGTTGCTTTGAGAAGTATTTTTTTCCCAAATTCTTCAAGTCTATGTAAAAAACGAGGACTACAGACCTATTGTGTGAAACCCCAGAGTGGCAGAGATCAGGTGGGATGAGCCTCCTCCACTGGGGAGTTTCTCAGTCAATCAATCAACAATTAATAATAATTAATTAAACTTACTAGGTGCTAGGCTCTGATAAACACAAAGTAAAACAAAACCAGCTCAAACTCTAAGTATCTAGAATGGTATAACAGCCTTCTCGTTGCCTCCCTGACTCAAATCTCTTCCCATTCCAATCCCTACTGTAAAGGGATACCCAAGTTATTTTCCTGAAACGTGTTTCTCAGCTTTGGACTAGGATAAAATGCAAACCCTTCCTTTAACTTTGAAATTCACTCGAAGCCTGGTCCTAACCTATCTTTCATACTTCACTGATATGCAATGTTTTCCGTCATATAGTCTTTAATGTAATCCAACTGGTCTTTATTTCTCACAGAAAAAAGGGGATCTCCAATTTCATTGCCTGGAATGCACTCCCTCCTTATTTCTGTCTAATAGAGTCCCTTTCTTTCTTTGGGAAAAAGGTCAGGCACTATCTTCTCTCTTTTTCCTAATTGTCCTCATTGCCTGTGCCCTACCTACTTAGCAATATTGTCTTGATTAAAATGATATCCATTATCTATTTCCTTTATTCTTCTCTTTGATTCTCTTTTCTGTTGAATTTTGTAGGTATTAATTCCTGCTCTTTACCTGTATCTCCCTATTTGAAACACAATCTGCCCATGATAAAATCTTCTGGAATAATGAGTTGAAACAGTTTCTGCCTTTTGGGAGTTCCCATTCTAAGGGAGAGGCAACATTTACATTGAAATAACTAAGTACCTGGAGGAGATGGAAAGTTTAACTGAGAAGGGAGGGCTCAAGCACCTGGAGCCCGATGGAACAAGTTAAATGCAGGGAAATTCAAAATTAGTAAAAACAAATTCTCCCACGAGGGAGGGGACTGACTGTCACTGCAGGTGCTCCTGGTATTCTCCATTATCTTTGCCGACTGAACCTCATCTCTTCCACTTGGCTGCTACCAGAAGCTTGACTGGTCTCCTGGGCTGCTGGGCTGCTGGGCTGCTGGGCTGCTGGGCGGCTGCGCGGATGGGCTTCATGTCGTCTAGTAGCCCCTGCTGAACTCCTGGGCTCCTGATCTGTTGGAATACTGCTTGATTCTCCACCCCCAGACCTCTATTTTTCAGCCTCTGACTGCCTCTGAATTTATACACGAGGGTTTCACAAGTCTCGCCACTGCCCTGAAGGAAGGTAGGACGTCAGTAAAAGGAGGGTGTGAACTCCTTGTTTCTACTCTAATACTTTGATTTGACACTGCCCTCAATTTGCCTGACTTTTCTCTCCTCCTTTCTTGGTTTCGAGCAAAATGTGCTTTTTGGTTTGTTTTTTGTTTGGGGTTTTGTGGGTTTTGGTTTTGTTTCGTTTTGTTTTGGTTTGTTGTAGTAATGGATGTACTAGAGAATGGCGAGGTCACTGTGGACTTTTCCACTGAGACATGTCCTCAGCCGCCCTGCCTTTTTCTCTGCACCACTTCTTTGCTGCCACTTGGGAGCTGAGTGCAAGTCCATCACCGCTCCTGCTTGCCCAGTCCCTTGCCGAGACACTTTCTCTGATCGTGACCAAGTCAAGGTCGTATTGCATGACAAGACCCATTCCAACCTCAATCAAGAAACGAGACGTTTCTCCCGTTAACATCAGGAAACTTTAATTCTTCTAGACCGCCCGCAGGGAGCGTCAGGGAGAGGAGGAGTGCAAAGCCGGGGCAAACCGCGGTCAGGCACTTCAGTTCCGCCAGCTGCCAGCGTCTCGTTCTCCCTGGCTCCTTTTGGCTGCCAGACGGGTCTCACAGCCTGAAGCTGGGAGGAGGACGAAGAAGCGAGCCTGGTGGGTGTCGAGAGACTCCCACAGGGCTTAATGCTGACTGACAGCAGCAAAGAAGGCGCAAGGCTGAAAAGGAAACTCTCTCCTGCCACTGGATTCCAGGACAGAGCCTGAGAAGTTGTCACATCCTCCACTCCAGGACTTTCCAAGAACCTCATGCGCAGCCCCAAAGAAACAGTCAAGGATGCCAACCGGGCCGCTTCCTTCGCAAAGAAGACGTCAGAGAAGACGCTCCGACCCCACGACTTTCCGGGGCGGAGGGCGAGCCTTGCTACTTTGCAGGTTGGGGCACACCGCCCTCACTGTGCCTGACTTTTCTCTCCTCCTTTCTTCCTTTCAAAAAAAAAACAAAACCCGGTTTTTTGTTTGTTTCTTTGTTTCTTTGAGTTTTTGTGGGTTTTGGTTTGGTTTGGTTTGAGACTCTTCACCGAGAGAGAAGGGTGATGGGGACAGACGGGTGAAAATTCTGGTGAGGGGAAAAAACAACACTTCAATAAAATCGATTCCTGAGAACCCTGCTGTCTTCGTAAAGAGCGTTATTTCCGGATTTTCGCCGTCGTTTTCTGGCACGATACTAGAGAGCCCAAGTAAGCCCAGAAAGAATGAAAGAAACATCATAGACAGGGAGGCAAGGCGACTGAGCACGTCGTGACTGTTGGGTGGCCGGCTGCGGCTTCTGCTCCAAATGGGGTCAGGAACAGTTGTATAAACACGCCAACACAACACAACAAGAACCACACACTCTCAAGGAGCCCACAATCTAACGAGGGAGACAGCAAGCACACAAATAGAAGCAGACAAGAGGAACCCAGAATAAATAGACTGGTTGGTTGACTGTTGTCTTCAGTTGCTCACCAAGACCAAAAGGACTTCATCTGTTGGAATCAAGTTCCAGGTGTCTGACTGGCTGCTCAGACCTCTGAGCTCAAAAGGTTCTACCACAGGTTGGTCACAAAGTGTCCAGTGATCATTTGGGGCAGTGGTTCTAAATTTGCATCTCTTGCCTTTCTTAAGAGCTGCTTAAATTCCTCCCAACCGGATGTGAGCAGATTGCTCCTTAAAAAGCAGCTCAGACCCCCAGGGTTCCACTGCAGGTCTGGTCCAATGGGAAAATTACCCTATGATGTAGGTCACCTTTGTGCAGGGCTGTGACTCCAGCTCACAGTGCATCCCCACCTGCTGCTTTCTCACTTTCCTTTCACCTCAGGGTTTGGAGGTGAAATATATAGTATACAGTATGCTGGCGAAATGATATTGGTGATGTCTTTGGTTTCATGCCTAAACTGGATTGAATTGTGCCACAGTTGTACTAAGTCATTAGTCTCAATCTCTCCTCCTGAGATGTCACAGTTCAGTGGCAGGGCAGAGTCAAGAGGACTGGTGATGGCTCAAGATTCCATGGATGACCATGGCATCTTCAATGTCTAACCAAACTCTCAGCATTCCATAGCTTCCACACATATAACTCCTCCTCCTCCACAGGCTGACTGCTCCCAGCTCTTGCCGGGACACAAACTTAGGCAGCTCTCCTCTGCTCTTTAATAAGGACTACTCCACAGCAAACCATTCAAAGTTTCTCTTGCTAGGAAAACAAAGTTTACATATATCGTAGCACTATCATTTCAATTCACTTTCATTCTGACGGAGTAACAGAAACCAACAGATAAAGTTTCTGGCTGAGAAACCAAATACAAATTGACAATAAAGGCTCATCACTTCTGTAAATTGCAGTAACGTTTTCTTTCAGGACTTCTTTATCAGCAATATGGTCCTTTTCCCACAGATAATACAGATGGACAGAGTGGTGAAAATCATAAAAAATTCTCAAGGATCATTGTTGTGCCTAGGGGAAGCTCCCCTCTTTACATGTCCGGCTAGGACCTGGTTTCCCGGCCCATGGCCTCATTTCAAGTACTGAGAGAATTATGGGCTCCGCGGCCTGGGGGAGACTGAGGGCTATTGCATCTCCTCTCTCTAAAAATGCCGGTGGCCTTGTCCAAAGAACAGAAGAGGTCTACATTGGGCAGTTGGACAGGGAGGCGGCATATCAGACTTGCGGGACTCTTTGTGCTCACTCAGTATGAAAAGTCTCTTGCCTGCAAAGAGACAACCCTGCACTCTTGGAGCGTAGGAGCCTCGGGCCGAGCTTAGGAGACCCCAATATGAATGGGTAATGGTTTCTGTGGCTGGAAGAGCTGGGGGCTGTCAGGAAAAGTCAGGCAGTGGATGGTGAAGGTGGGAGCGGGGTGGTAGAGAAGAGAGTCTTGAAGTGTGAATCTGGGAGGAGGGGTTGGATTGGACCAAGGGATTCACACCTTGTCAATTGAAAGTGCCTGGCTGAAAGAGGTCCTGGGCATGACCAGTGTAATATAAAAGGGCAGCAGCAGCTCCTTCTTAGGCTTTGGCACTCAGATCAGAGCTTGCAGTTGGAGCCCTATTGGCCTAGGAGGAGGAAAAAGGGATTCCCATCTTGTCAATTGAAAGTGCACCAAGGTTCTCTTGACTCTATTTTTCTACTGATCTCTTTCCTCTCTTCCTATCTCTCCTCTCCTTTTCCTTTCTTTGCCTTTTTCTTTCCTTTTATCTCTTAGTCTTGGAAATGTATTAATCCTCTAATGACAGAACACTTGGGATCTTCCTTAGTGGATAAAGTACTCAAATGGATTAACTAAAAGCTTCTTAAGACATTGCCCCAGGTCCTCCAATGCAACCATTCTAAGCTCCACCCTGAAGATGCTTTCAGGGACTACCTTGTAGTATTTATCCTGTAGTGCCCCCTTTTCCTTTGTGCCTTGCTTTCAGAATAATGTGGATTAATGCTAGTGCCCTTCCATAGTAGGGAACATCTCATGTTTCTGACCAGTACTGTCTCTTGTATTTTTTTTTCCATCTACATTTCATGAAAATCACATCCCTATGTCCCTGCTCTGTTCATTCTCCTAGTGCCAGTTGACCCCATGGTTCCAACTCCTTACTCCTTTCCAAGACAAGTCAACTTTTCAGACATTAAATACACCAGGCCTCAGTGTGAGGTTCCTTTACCTATAAGGACATTCAGAGTGGAATACCCTGCCCTCTACAACGTGAGGTCTCTTTTTCTCTACCTTTTCATTCTTTTTCTCCTCCTCACCTACCCTCCCTCTATACTTTTCTCTTTCTGAGACTATAAAGGTCACCTTCTCAGTCTTCATTCTCCTTGACTTTTCTTTATCATTGATCATCCCTATTTTACCCCACATTGCTAAGCTTACATCTGCAGGATAGATCTCCCTGGGCTGCGTCCTGAGCTCTAATGCTCTCTTGAAGACATTCTTACATTCCCTCCTTATTTCTAGGGGTTTGGAATATTCTTACATTTTTCAGTATCTTTTCCATTGATTTTGAAAATCTTTTTCTTGATGACTTCTAGAAATCAGCCTCAAGGAACTGACATTCTAACAAAGGAAGATAACACACAAAAGCCTGATGAAAAGGGGGAATATATGGGTGATGCAAAAGTATCCAGTTGAGGGTCATAGTGGAGATATCTTCCAGAGAAGTCCCAGAGACATTGATCCGGGTGAGAAATGAAGTGTCTGAGATGAGCTTTCTCCATAAATGGAGATTTGGAGTTTGTAACCCCATCCCATGGTAGTGAAGAATGGAGGTGGGAGGCTTGAAAAAGAAAGAGGTTTGGAAGAGATTGTGTTGTGTGTGAGTCAGGGAAGGAGTTAGGGATCAGTTGTTGATCAGTAAAAGGACTGCCTTCCTATACTGAGAACCCACACAAAGAATACTGTGCAAGTGAAGATTGGTCAATCACGAGACCATAGTGAAAAATAAAGATTTATTCATTCTTGGGAATCTCCAAAAGTGTGAAAGGTCAATAAATACTTTAAGTGTCCCAAAGTAAAGTGAAAAAAAACAAACAAAAAGCAATGAAAAAAATATATAGATAGAAAATAAATGGGTCAGACCTGCGCAAACCCTGGAAAACATCCCTTGCTCGCCCAACGGTTCCTTTTATGCTTCTGCTCCAAGGAGATGAGGAGCTCCAGTCTCTGGCTTAGGCCATTGCCCTCAAGGCCTCCTCCTCCACTTACCCTCCAGCTCTGGGCCTGCACTGCCCGCTAGCAGCATGCCAGACAAGGGGCTGCTCCAGTCGGTCCAGGTCTTTGGAAGCAAGAAACCAGCCACCCCGGGGTGGGTAGGTGGCACAGTGAGTAGAGCACTGGCCCTGGAGTCAGGAGGACCTGAGTTCAAATTCGGCCTCAGACACTTGACATACTAACTAGCCATGTGACTTTGGGCAAGTCACTTAATCCCAACTGCCCACCAAAAAAAAAAAAAAAAAAGAAAACAGCCACCCATGTGGCTCACTGCAAGAGAGGCAATGGGCTGATCAAGGTGAATGGGCGGCCACTGGAGATAATTGAACCTCACATCCTGTAGTACAAGCTGCTCCACCCTGTGCTCCTACTAGGCAAGGAATGTTTTGCTGGAGTAGACATCTGGTCCGTGTGAAAGGACCAGATTTATGCTATCCACCAGTCTATCTCCAAAGGCCCAGTGGCCCTTTACCAGAAGTATGTGGATGAGGCCTCCAAGAAGGAAATAAAAGACATCTCTATACAATATGACCAAACTCTGCTGGTGGCTGACCCTCGGAGCTGGGAATCCAAGAAGTTTGGTGGCCTGGAGGCCGGGATCGATACCAGAAATCCTATCAATAATGCAACTGCTAGGATTGTGGGTCTTTTCGCAATAAATTTGGTCTATGACCTTTTCAAGTTTAAATAATAAATAAATAAATGGGTCATATGTTTTAAGGAAGAATTCACAAAGATATAAAAGTGATTTATATGCACATGATGAAGAATTGTTCCCAAATATCAGAATCTTTAACAAAATGAACCATATCCTTATCATGGAAATGGAAGACCATCACTTTCAAGACCCATTTGTGTATTGCCAAGGCAATGTTTACAGCACCAACAGCGACTCTGAAAATGCCAGTGTTGTTCTGAATTGCAAAATATAACAAATTCCCCATATAGAAGAGTGAAACAAAACAATTATTCAGACACCAGGAAGGTAAATTCAAACATCAGAAAACCAAATCTATCATAGCAACATAGAAGTTAACATAGCTTATCACTGCAAGTAGCAATCCCATCCCCAAGTCTTCCCCCTGTTTGGGCCTTCCTGTAAACAACACTCACAAGCCTAACTATGTCCTTGCCTGCATCCTCTCCTCCATCCTTTCTAACTGCTCTGATTCATTTCCTGCTCCACCCCTCCCTTTTCCTCCCCTTCAGCAAAGCCCTGCCACCACAGGCTCTATATGATTGTTTTTAGCCTTTTAAGGGGAAGGGAAGATCTTCACATACCTATTACAGTACAAGTGACCAAACACACATTGTGCATGTAGTAGATTGGAAATATAAATTACATTTCCAAAGTATCAGGATATTTTCAGATCTGGCAGCCTTCTCCTATATATGGCAGATTTGTAGTCCTCTTAACTCATTCTCTTTACTTTTCTCCCAAGTTTCCTAAATCCCAAATTTCTTAGGATATTCTTGGATCCTTTATTTCTCTTTGTTGTGCCCTGATTCAAATCCCAGGTCACCTGCCCACCACCTGAGCATGGCCTACCTGTGTCCCACCATTAAGGCCCTTTTTACTTTTGCTTTTGTTCCTATCATATATTCTACAATAGCTTTAAACTTAAGGGAAGTCTGGGCCTGTTGCCCAAGGCATAGTCTCCTGTCCTCTACTTCCTCAGTTAGCATTCTGTATTTTTCCTTATACTGTACAAGGATTAGCCTGGGGTGCAAGACTAGAGACCAACCTATCCTGTTCCACTGACCAAGCAGGGTCCCCACACCCTCTGCCTAGAACATGACCCGGGCCTAGTCTGGGACTTTCCAGTTCCCTTTCCCCATGACCCTGCACCCTGCTTTGGAAAGTGTTGACTATGGCCCTCCCACCTGTTCTGGGAGGGACTCTTATGTCATCAGGGGTTGCACCCTTGTACCTTTTAGCCACATTCCCAAATTGGTCCTGGACTACATATTTAACCAATCACCTGCTCTCTTAGCTTCTGTATGTCATAGCTTTTGCCAGCTCCTCCCTTGTTATAGTTTGTGATTTTGGTGTATATAATCAAGTCTGTGACAGCCAATAGGGACTGCCTGATTGGAGTTTATACTCCAGGTAGTCCCTGCTTGATCAATAAATCCACACCTAAATTGATCTTGAACACAGGTGTTGGCTTGCTCTCATTCTCTGCACTACACCTTGAGGAACCAGGCAGCAGTTTTGATTTTGTTGTCTTCTTCTAAGTTTGTGTTTTGACTTTCCCTGTGACCACAGTAACTTTCTATGGTGAGGAATTTTTTTTTCCTCGTTTGCTCATTTTCTACCCACTTTGTTACCTTGTTATTTTATGTCTGAGTTGGGCTCTGCTCCCAGGGTAGAGGCAGTATTGTCTCAAACTTTAGGTTTTTTATGCAGCCATTTTCAGGGCTCGTTCTGGGAATCTGTTATCTTAAAGTTATTCCAAGGTGGAACGGGCTAAATACAGGTGAGACTGCCATTCTCCTGTCATATGTTCTGGTCCTTGAGCAACCACAAGCATTGTTTTCTACCTTGCAACTATGACCATAGTTCCAATTCTCCTGATGTCACAAGTTCTCATGTGGTAGAGATCAAGGACTGTGACCTAAGACTGAGACCTAGGACTGAATATGGGCAATGCAACAGAGCTTTGCATCCAGTGGCAGCATAAGGACCCCTGTAATCTCTTGGCCTCCTATTCAACCTCCTTGCCACCTGTGGACTGAGAGCTGTAGAAGCCACTGCTGCCCCTAATGGTTCATCGGGACACAGCCTACTCTCAACCCTACTCCACTCTCAGCCCTGCAAGATAGACCTTTCCTGTCAACCTTCTAAGTTGTCTTGGGCTGAAAACTGTTTCACCTTCTCCTTTCTACCCTTTCTGAATTCATTTTGAGATGTTATTGAAGTTGTTTCAAGGAGAATTTGAGAAAGTTCAGGTAAGTCCCTGCCTTTTCTCTACCCATGTTGACTCTGCCTTTCTTCCAGAAGTTGGAAAGAAGAAATCAGTATCCAAAAAAAAGTGAAGAGAGAATTGTATGCAAATGATGGAGACTTCATCCCAAATAACTAAATCTGTGCTAAAGTGAATCCTATCATTATGATATGAAGACATTGTTCATATCGGAATAATGTGCTATAAAATTTGATGAAAAGAAGAAATGACAGATTTATTAGGCCAAACATAAGGTTGCTTGCAAAGTTGCAGTATGAATTTTATAAACTGTTATCTTCATCATGGAATATGTTCAGGAGGGATTTAGTGAAATGATGATTGAATGAAATTCAGAGAAATGCTAAGAAGAATTTAGGAGAGCAGTGCAGGAGTCATTAGAACAAATCTCCTGTGAATTTAGATAATTCCACAGTTAGGAACTTATAACAATCTGTTTCCTGTTTTACATTAAAGCCCTAGTTTGTAGAATTAAGAATCAAGATTAATAAATCAAAGAATTATTATGCTACAAATCAAAGGCTACTTCTAATAAAATTCATTGTTGACCAATTGACAATAATGAAAATTTTTTCTTTAAAATCATAAAGGATAATCATCTACTTTGCTCTGAAAGAATTAGAGAAATTGACATGACAGTTTAAAAAATCAAAGCTTCCATAAGCATACTAGTATATACCAAAGTTTTGTTGCTTAATTTGCATTGAATTGTCCTCATTACACATAGTAATTGATGTTAACTATTCATTGCATCTCAACTTTACTTTTCAATTTGTGGGGCTTAGAAACTTTGTAATATACCTTTAAAATATTGAATTTTGAAAATTACAGCATAAGTTATCTGAAAATGGGGTAAACTTGGAAAACTGAGATTTAAATAGTATTATTAGGGATTAATTATTAATCTGGATTTTTATCAATTTGTCAAAATTTCATTCTGAAACTACATTATAATTGTGGTTTATCAGAGAATTTAACCAGCATTTTTATATGGAAAGAGGATATAAAGGATGACATACATCTCCCAGGGCTCTTGGAGGAATTAAATGGTTCAAAACTGCTTAGCATAGTAAGCAATGTAGAAATGCTGACTACTGTTCTTGGGTGTTGGATGAAAAACCATATCAAACTTGATAATCTGCATGATTTTCTATGAATCGTAAGCTGAGATTTTACCTAACTGAATACATGTAATTTGATGTGAGAAGAACGTGAGAAGCTTAACTGTGTCTAAACCAACAACAAGAAACAAGATATTTCTTAGACCTCTATGTTTTAATTGGTTTTTTTTTTGTATTGTGGAACTTGGAAGAGTTAGGATAGTTATACATAGGATTAGTCATGGTAGTTCTCTTTTAGGTAGGCTAGTATGCCTTTAAATACATGCTGTTATGTGAAAGTTTTCTAAAACATTGTAAAGTTCCACTAAAGAGGCCACTTCCCTATTCAGTTATTAAAATAAATGCAATAACAGTCTGAAAAAATTTGTAAAAATGAAGTGTCTTTTACCTTAAATTCTTATAATTTAGTAAGAAGTTGAGGACCCCACTACCCGAATCTGAGTCGTGGTCTGATTTTCTAACTGTGCTTGGGTAGACGTGACGTCATTTGTCTAAACTAAGTTCAGTATCTTATGAATATGAAGTGCTACAAGATAGCTAGAGTATTCCAAAATTATTAAATGTTCAGTGGGTCATAGTTTCTGCTAAACTAGAGTACAAAAGGGAAAGACTTCAGTCACTATTTATGACTGCCCTGTGGCTTGAGAAATAACTGAGAATAACTGAGAAATCAAAATCTAAACATTCTAGTATGTTATAGAAAGTTGCCTCTGAGACTCTTTGACTAATCTTTAAGAACTAAAAAGACACCCTGGTATGTGGTAAACACTCTGTCAATGAACTATTGTTACTTCCTTAAGTGACTGTTGTTATTCCATACTGGATAACAGTATATTCAGTTTTACCTGTCATTTGATATGATTAATACAGTACTAAAGGAGAGAAGAGAGATGATTTTTCTTGTAACCTAATTTTAAAAAGCATTCCATTGAATCCAGGTCCAAGGCTCTGTCCACTGTATTACCAACTGGTTTTTGTTTTCCAGACAAAGGAATCTGTGCTGGTAGCCACTCCGTCTGTGAGGGAAGCAAAATAACCCTAATTTTCTGTCTGCAAATGGGCTTCCAAATGATCTTCTTTCCATCCCTCACTAAAGTTCAAAACAATGCATATTACTGAATAGCCCTGGGAATAGTCCTGTGACCATTATCCCATGCTTCCTTTCCCTAAAGAGCACTAAACTGCCAGTGTCTCCCTTTCCTCATCCCTTCCTTGCTGCTCATGCCCAGAACTTCCAGTTTTCCCATAGAAGATCTGATCTCCCATTTTGAGCAAAGGGAAGGTGCAGGAAATACCCTAAGCCTCCTGGATAGGTGAGTGAGGTAAGAGCAGGTGCTTCAGGGATATTTTCACAAGAGGTCAGAGTGATAGGGTTTGTGGGTGAGGAAGACCTACTTACAGTTCTTTTTCAGACAATTTTTAGCAGTGGTATCCTGGGCAAGTCACTGAACCACTGAGAATTCTGTTTCCACATCTGTGAAATAAGCCTGGAAACTATGGCCTTTGAGTTCTCTAGCAGGGATGAATCTATCATCCTATAAAGAGTGATTGATACTTTTCTATTTTTTATTTTTTATTTTTACATTTTATTGACTTGTTTGTTTACTTTTAGGTTACAAGACTCAGTTCCAGAGTCACTTGAGTTTCAGATTTTGTCCCCTTCCTCGTCATCCCCCACCCCCACCATGGTGGCATACAATCATGTATAGGACTTGCAAACTCCTTCACATTGTACAATAGTCTGGTTGTATAGGTGTTGTAGCCAATGGAGTGAACAATGAGAAAAGAGAAACAAAAGCCATACATCGAAAAGAATGATAGCATGCATTGCTTCAGTCTCCTTTTAAACTCTGATCTTTCTGGATCTTTCTCTGAATGTAGACATCTCCTTCCATCCTGAGACTTGTATAGCTCTCTTTTAACTGTGCGATGCTGAGAAGCATCTAGTTTTTTAAAATTGGTTGTCACACATATGATGTATCTGTGACTGTGTACAAATTTTTCCAGGTTCTGCTCTTCTGATTCAGCATCAGTTCATATAAGCCTCTCCAGTCAAGTATGAAGTCAATCTCCTTCCCATTTCTTATAGCACAATAACATTCCATTGCAATCATATACCATAACTTGTTCAGTCATTCCCCAATTGATGGGCATCCTTTAAATTTCCAGTTTTTTTTGCCACCACAAAGAGAGCTGCAATAAATACTTTTATACATATGGGACCCTTTCCCACTATTGTGATCTCTTTGGGATACAACCCCAAAAGTGGTATTACAGGGTCAAAGAGTATGCTATTATTTATAGCCCTTTGGGCATCGTTCCAGATTGCCCTACAGAATGGTTGTATCAGTTCACAGCTCCACCAACAATGCATTAGAGTTCCGGTTTTTCCACATCCTCTCCAGCACTTGTCATTTTCCTGTTTTGTCATCTTAGCCAATCTGACTGGTGCGATGTGGTACTTCAACGTTGTTTTGATTTGCATTTCATGAATCAATAGTGACTTGGAGCATTTTTCCATGTGGGTGAATATATCTTTAATTTCTACCTCTGTAAATTGCCTGTTCATATCCTTTGACCACTTATCAATTGGGGAATGACTGGCATTCTTGTAAATTTTATTTAATTCCCTGTATATTTTAGAAATGAGGCCATTATCAGAGACACTAGTTGTTAATATTCTTTCCCAGTTTCCCACTTCCTTCTTAATCTTGGTTACATTGGCTTTGTTTATACAGAAACTTTTCAATTTGATGTAAGCAAGGTTGACTATTTTGCATTTTATAATGCTTTCCAAATTTTCTTTGGTCATAAAGCGTTCCCTGAACCATAAATCTGACAGGTGAACTATTCCTTGTTTCTCCAGATTATTTACATTATCGGCCTTTACGTTTTGATCATGCATCCATTTAGACATGACTTTAGTGAATGGTGTTAGATAATAGTCTATGCCCAGTTTCTGCCATACTGTATTCCAATTTTCCTTAGCCAGTACCAGGCAGTTTTCAGGACCACTGCTTTATAATAGAATAAATTTATAATAAAATCTGGTATGACTAGGTCACCTTCCCTAACATTTGTTTTCAGTACTTGCCTTGATATTCTGGACTTTTTGTTCTTCCAAATGAATTTTGTCACTATTTTTTCTAGTTCTATAAAGTAAATTTTTGGTAGATTAATTGGTATGGCACCAAATATGTAATTTAATTTAGGTAAATTTGTCATTTTTATTATATTAGCTCTACCCAGCCACAAGAATTGATGTTTTCCCCATTAGTGAGATCTACTTTTATTTGTGTGAAAACTGTTTTGTAGTTGTGTTCATAAAGGTACTAGGTTTGTTTTGGCAGGTAGATTCCCAAATATTTTATAATGTTACAGTAACTTTAAATGGGGTTTCTCTTACTATCTCTTGCTGTTGGGCTTCATCGGAAATATATAGGAATGCTGAGGATTTATGTGGGTTTATTTTATATCCTACAACTTTACTAAATTCATTTATTCTCTTAAGAAGTTTTTTTACTTGATTCTCTAGGGTTCTCCAAGTATATCATCATGTCATCTGCAAAGAGTCTTAGTTTAACCTCTTCTTTGCCTAATTTGATTCCTTTGATTTCTTTTTCTTCTCTAAATGCTACTGCTTACGTTTCTAGTTCTAGATTGAATAAGACCTACTTACAGTTCTTTTTCAGACACTCTTTAGCAGTGGTATCCTGGGCAAGTCATTCAACCACTGATAACTCTGTTTCCACATCTGTGAAATGAGCCTGGAAACTATGACCTTTAAGTTCCCTATCAGTGATGAATCTATCATCCCATAAACAGGGATTGATCCTTGAATACATGGAGCTCTCTTGAAAGTATCTCAAAAGGGTTGTCTCACTTGAACTCTTTCTTAGACTTTCATGTGGTCAAAAAGCATTTTAAACAGCTGTTATATGCCACACCCCAAGCCATGTATTGGGCATATAAAGAGATGCAAGGCACATATCTTCCAGGAAATCCAAGACCCTCCAACAGCCTTTGTGATCTCCAGTAATTATTCGGGTCAGGTCCCATGCAAGTTACAACCAGAAAGGTGAAAGGGGAAAGAAAACAGGGCGAGAACCTGCAGTTGACCACTGGGAGAGAGACTAGATTCCATATATTGAGGTGAGAATTAGGGCCTGATATTGATGCTGGGTCCAGACAGTTAATCAATAAACATCAATTAAGTGCCCATTAGTTTCTAGGAAATGTGCTAAAGTTCAGGGATTGAAAGAAAGTCAAAAGACAGTCCCTGTGTTCAAGAGCTTCACAATCAACTAAAAAAATAACAACTGGGAAATGATTCGAGAACAAGCAACAATTCAGGAGCCTCATTCTTAGCGGATCCAGGCCAAAAAAGGTGTTTTGGTATGGAGGTACATTAAGTTCGATGGAGACATAAGTAGATACAAGGAAAGAGGGGAACAGTAGTTCAAGAAGGGGAGCACAACAATAACAGTCATAAAAACAGATCTCGCTCCCAGTCAGAATTTCAAGTTGGAGAGGAGCGGTCAAGTTTGTAATGGAACAGGGGCCCTAGCTGTGGAATGGACCAGAGTACAGACCAGGAGGACAATGACCAGACCTTTTCCTAGACCACAGCACTTTGGAAACATCCCAAACCTACAGGCCCATAAGCCTAGGATAAAAGAAGCAGAATGTAAAAATTCAGAAATTCGCCCCAAATGTTCCCCACTTCAATCCCACCTTCGTGGTGTGCAGAGTCCATGTCGAACATGCAGCATAAGGTCAAAAATAGCTTGGGAAAGAGACAAAACAGCAGCAAAAGCAAATAACCCAACTATAAGGAGCTACTCTGGTGTCAAGGGAGTTCAAGACTCAAACACAGATGATGACAATGACTTGAAAACATCTCTAAGCTTAGCCTTAAAGTGGGGTGGGTGATCTATCTATTGGATACAAGCTCAAAATACCTGGACTCTACCATATGAGATAAATATTGAGATAAAGAAAGATTTTTTAAAGGAGTACTTAAAAATGAAATAAGTGTTATAAGAAAAACTGGAAAAGGAATAAGGAAAATGGATGAAAATGATGTTTAAACAATGAACAGTCTAGCAAAAGAGCCATAAAAATACTGAAAAATATATCCCTTAAAAATTATAATCAGTCAAATGGTAAAAGGTATAAAAAAATTAAGTGAACAAAGTAACTCCTTCAGAATGAGAATTGATCAAATTAAAGCCAATGACTCTTTGAAACATGCAGAAATGATAATGTATCACCCAATTAAACAAAAGAAGTATGAAATATTTTATAGGAAAATTAATTGACTGGGAAAAGAGATTAAGGATATATATTCTAAGAACGCTTAGAAAACCTGAATGCCACAGTCAATGAAATAATTAACCAATCACCTCTTGGAAAAGAACTGAAAAAGAAAAGTCCTAGGAATGTTATAGCCAAACTCCAGAGTTCCCAGGGCAAGGAGAAAATATTAGAAGCAGCCGGGAAGACACAATTTGATTTTTGGAAACACAATCAGGATAACACAAGACCTAGCAGCTTCTACATGAAGGGATCAAAGGACTTGGAATGTGGTGTTCTTGAAGTCAAAGGAGCTAGGATTAAAACCAAGAATCAACTGCCCAGCAAAATCAAGTATAATGTTTTAGGGCAAAATATGGTGCTTCAATGAAATAGAGGATTTTCAAGTATTCTTGATGAAAAAAACCAAACTGAACAGAAAATTTGACTTTCAAATACAAGAAGCAAGAGAAGGAAACCAGGAAAAGGAAATAATAAGAAAATTATTAAACTTGAGTTATATATATTCCTACATGGAAAAATGATAATCTTAACTCATAAGGCTTTTCTTAGTATGGGGATGGTTGAAGGGAATATATACACTTATGTATATATACACATGCATGTATGAGCACATATGTATGTATAGGAGGGTGTGTGTATAAATATATATTTGAGTGTGTTCATAGATATGTATGTGTTTACATAGAGGGTACAGGATCAGTTGAATAGGAAGGGATGATATCTAAAAAAACAAAATTAAGAGGTGAGAAAGGAATATATTAGGAGGAAAAAGAGAAAGATAGATTAGCCTAAATTACCTCATAAAAGAGGCAAGAGAAAACTGGTACAGTGAAGGGGAAGTTCAGGAAAGTCAAAGGCAATGCGTGAACCTTACTCTCATTGATTTTGGCTTAAGGAGAGACTAACATACACACTCAAGTGGTGATCTTATCCTTCAGGTAAAAAGGGGGAAGGGGATAAGAAGGGGGAAGATCAAAGGAAGGGCTGATTGGTGGAAAAGGTAGTTAGAAGCAAGAGCTTTTGAAAAAGGACAGGGTCAAAAGAGAAAACAGAATAAGTGGGGAGTTGGGATAGGATGGAGGGAAATATAGTTAGTGTTTCACAATATAACTACTATGTAAATGATTTGGGTAACAACATATGTACAACCTATACTGAACTGTTTATCTTCCCAGTGGGGGAGGGTGAGGAAGAAAGAAGGAAAAAAATCTGGAACTCAGAGTTTTAAAGACAATGTTAAAAAATTGTTTTTTTAAAAATACAACTGGGAAATAAGATATACAAGCTCAAGGCAATAGAAATCTATCTTGCCCTACTAGAAAGTTAGTAGAGTGAGGGGTGAGGGAGGATGTAAGAGAGAACAGAATAGGAAAGGGGTAGTCAGTAGGCTTACTATTGTGGAATTTGGGGTAGAGGAAAGATAGGGAAAATTATGTAAGTCAAAATCTTGTGGAAATGAAAATTGAAAAGTAAAAATAAATAAATTAAAAAAAGAAAAAAAAGAAATCCATCTTCTTTGAGGGCAGGGACTGTCATACTGACTTGTACAGAAAAAAAGAGAAAGAATGTGACTTTAGAAATTCTATACAAGGTGGATGGGAAAAGGAGAGAGCATAGAGGAAGGATGCCAATTAGGAGGGTATTTCAGTGCTTCAGGTGAGAGGTGTCAGGAGGTCGACTTCAATGAGAGCCCTGTGAAAAGAGAGAAGGACAAAGAGATCATGGATCTAGATTGAAAAAGTTCTGGGACCTGGGGACATTGACACTTTATGTTAATATCTTTCAGACTTGGAGACTAGAACTGAATGCACAGAGGCAACACCAGTGAAGGCTATTTCAGAAGATGAATCACCCAAAGGACCAATAGGTGAAAGACTCAGAAAGCAAGGTCTTTGAAACTCTCTTGATAAGGAATCTGGAGATCAGAGACACCAGGAAAGAAGCAGCAAGCAGATCAGAAGAAAGATATGAGACAAATAGCAAAAAAACCAAAAGATTCACTTAAGAGAAAAGACTTTTGAATGTGATGAATGTGACTCCTTCAGTACTCCTTCAGGTTTTGATGTTCATAAAAGGATTCATACTGTAGAAAAACCTTATCAATGTGAAGAATGTGGGAAGGATTTCGAAATTTCAGCACAGTTACTTGTGCATCAGAGAATTCACATTGGAGGGAAACCTTTTAGGCTCAATGAATGTGGGAAATCCTTCCTTGAAAAAGATCAAGACTGACTCAGTATCATAAGATTCACAATGGAAGGAAATCTTAGGACTATAATAAATGTGGGAAATCCTACCCTAACAGTCAAACTTCCTTTGACATCAGAGGTTTCATAGTGATCAAATAATCTTACAGACATAGTGATTGTGAGAAATTGTTCAAGTGAAGGTTCAAACTTTATTCACTATCATACAATTCATACCAGAGGGAAGTCTTATAACAT
>CM053596.1:8187171-8214034 GCA_028646575.1 Pseudocheirus occidentalis | reverse complement strand
AGGCAAGGCTCAAACCTTATTGTCCATCAGAGGATTCACAAAGAAGAGAAGCCTTATAAATGTAATGACTGTAGGAAAGCCTTCAATCAAAAGGGGAAACTTATTGTACATTAGAGGATTCACAAGAAAGAGAAGCCTTATAAATGTAATGTCTGTAGGAAAGCCTTCACTCAAAAGAGAAACCTTACTGTACAACAGAGGACTCATACTGGAGAGAAGACTTATCATTGTAATGAATGTGGACAATCTTTCATACAGAGCTCCTTACTTATGAAGCACAGGCTTATTTATACTGGAGAGAAGCCTTATTACTGTGATGAATGTGGGAAAAAATTCAGGCAAAGCTCAAGTCTTATTGTCCATCATAGGATTCCCAAGGAAGAGAAGCCTTATAAATGTGAAGAACGCTGGAAAGACTTCGGAATTTCTACACAGCTTCTTGTACATCAGAGAGTTCACCCTGGAGAGAAGCCTTTTAAGTGAAATGAATGTGGAACATCCTTCATTGAAGGATCAAGATTCACTCAGCACAACAGGATTCACAATGCAGAGAAGCCTTGCAAGTGTAATGAATGTGGGGAAAGCTTCTCGTACAGGTCAAATTTCATGAAACATAAGAGGATTCACACTGAAAAAAAATCTTCTAAATACAGTGATTTTAGGAAATTATTCAGTGAAGATTCAAACTTTATGGATTATCATACAATCCATGGCAGAGAGAAGCCTTATAACATGTCAAGTGTTACAGGTTTTGTGCGTCAGGCTGTATAGGTTTCACCTATACCCTTCCTCAACAGGCTTCGGGCATCCCCGGCTCCCGGCTTCTGCTATCTCCGGGAGAAACAGCTGCACAGAAAACTTAAGACACAGGGCTTGCTTCTTGCTACTTTCTCTTAGGCTTGGCATGGCTGGAACTCCCTCTCATTCTCTAAGCTTGGTGTGGGACTGGAACTTCTGCCTCCGGGTAGCCTGTATTTAAGTCCTTTCTCCAGGGCCCCTTAGGGCCACTCCCCTGGCCTTGCCCTCACCACAGTGAGCTAATCGAGCATCACCCCAAAGGCAGAGAGATAATCCTGCTTATGGCAAACAGGTGCAACCTTCGCATTCTGCCACGAGGTGATCACCGGCCTCCTGTTAGCTGAGGACCAATTCAATCCATTACCAACAAGAGCCCCAACATTCAAGAATGTTAGAAATTACCTCAGATTTTCAGCAGTATTATACTTTACTCATATTACCAAAAAACACACACATACATAGCTACACACACACAAACACACACATGTAAAGTTGGAAGGCTTTCTACCTCCTCAAACTTTCTTATACACATCAGAAGATTCCTATTGGAGTGTAGCCTTAAAAATGTAAAGAATATGCTATAATGTTTGGACGACACTGAATCCTTGCCAAACTTTGGAAAATTCTTATTGGATAGATTACACAGAAAGTCCATAATTAAGGGGAAATGCTTTCTTCTTAACTCAGCAATAAGAACTCCTACTGTGGACAAACCTGGCCTCTAATCTATACTTGCGTGAAATGAGTTTCCCTTGTGTAATGTGTGCATTTTTGTTTGGGGGTTTTTTATTCATACCACAACTCGATTTTGGAAGCAGGGAATTCAGTCCATCCATGACTATCACTTTAAATAATAAATATGATTTTTTCTCTTATTGTTAATGTGATTCAATTCAGAGAAATGTAATTCTGAGATATTCTGTTCTTCAGGAAAATGCTTCTTTGTGGCCCAGGTCATGAGAAAGGGTTGGGGGAAAGGGGATATGCATTATTTAGTGCCTTTCATTTTGTCCCCACAACAACCCTGGAGGATTAGTGCTGTTATTACCCCACTTTACAGTTGAGACAACTGAGGGAAGCAGAGGTTATTTGCCTACTCCAGGGTCACAAAGCTAGTGAGCGTCAGGTTGGATTTGAACTAGAGGCTTTCTTCTTCAGGCCAAGCACTCTATGCACTCCAACAGCTCTGTCTCTAGGAAGGCAGCTTTCCTGTCCTTGTCACATACAGATGACCCATTCAAACCCATTCATATTAGGTGTGATCTAGTCAAAGTTTTACACAATTTCCTGGGTTCAAAAGCTTCCTCCCAATGTGAAAGAGGCTCTCAGTTTCACAAAGGGTGAATGTCAGGTAGTAAATGAACTTCTTCACACACAAATAGGTTAGACAAGAACCTGTGGCTGTTTGGGTGGTTGCCTTGTTTCACTGACAAAGGGGAGAGTGAGCAGTGGCAACTCTACATTTTTCGCAAGCTCCTAGAAATCCAATGACAGGCCACAAGCTCAGGCCATATATTGTTCCGGCCTGATTTAGAAAATGTGCTGGCTTAAATGCTGCAGGGATGGAGGAAGGGAAATATAGTTCCGATTCCCAAAAAACACATGGCCATCAAGATGGTGCCATAATGCACAGAGCACCTGCCCTAGAGTCAGGAAGACCTGAATTCAAATCCAGCCTTAGACAAGTCCTAGCTGTGTGAACATGGACAAGTCACTTAAACATCTATGCTTCAGTTTCCTCAGAAAATTGAGCAGGAGAAGAAATGGTAAACCATTCTAGTGTCTTTGCAAACAAAACCCCCCAGTGGAGTCAGGAAGAGAAAGATATGATTGCCACCCCAAAAGAACAAGAACAGCACAAGCTTGAGGATATCCCAATCTAATGATGGAGACAAGAAGTAAACAAAGACACAGACAAATGACAGCCAGGATAAACAGGTTGGTTGGTTGGTTGGTTGGCTGGTGTCCTTGCTTCTTCAGGAGGACCAAAATGGCTTCATTGTGCTGGAGGCAAGATCCTGGTGTCTGCCTGTGGCTGATCAAACCAATGTGATCCCAGAAGGCTCTACCACAGTCCAAGAGCAAAGACTGCAGTGAACATTTGGGCCAATGGCTCTAAATTCACCCATCTTGCCTTTCTTAAGAGCCATTGCAATTCCCCCCACCAGAAACTGAACAGATGGATCCTTAAAAGGCTGCTCAGTCCCCCAGGGGCCTTCCCAACCCCACTGCAGCTTCAGGTAAATGAGAAGATGACCCTATGGTCTAGGTTTCCTGTGTGTAGGATTGGGACTCCTGTTCCTAGTGTAGCCACACCTGCTGCTTCCTCACTTGTCTGTGGCCACAGGGCTTTGAGATTGGCATCATGGTAAAATGCTGGGGTGATGTTCATGCCTAAACTGCATTTAAATGTGGAAAAGTTGTACCAAGCTATTGGTCTCATTCTCTTCTCCTGAGATGTCACAGTCCAGCGGCAGGGCAGTCAAGACATCTGGTGATGGTTCAAGATTCCGTGCATGACTGAGGCATCTTCAATATCTAACCATGCTCTCAGGCTGCCACAGCTTTCACACCGCTCAGTTCCTCCTCCATGGGCTGACTTCTCCCAGCTCTTGCCTGGATTCAAACGTAGGCAGCTCTCCACCCCTGTTTGATAAGGACCGCTCCACTCCAAACCCTTCAGAGTTTCTCTTTTTAGGAAAACAAAGTTTACACATCCTGCAGCCCTTCATTTGAATTCACTTTGTGAGAAATCAAACACAACTCAGCAGTAAAGTCCCAGGATTCCCATATACTGTAGGTGAACCCTCTTCTGGGACTCCTGCATCAGCAGTAAAGTCCCAGGGCTTTGGGAAATTGTAGTGAAGCCTTGTTCCAAGACTTCTCTATCACCAGTAAAGTTGTCTTCCCACAGACAGATTGATTCATTCTGACAAAGAACCATCAACAGACAGAACAGATGGGCAGAGTGGTGAAAATCACAAGAAGTCTCCCTCTCAGTCCTTTGTGGTCTCTGGTCTGGCTTGAGTGTTTCTCTGCTCTGCTCTTCCCCAGGAGTTCCCATCATGTTTTCTACAGCAGGGGACTCTTAAGTGAACTGAATCTGTCTTTCCAACGGCTTTGCCAGGTTTTCTTTTTTTTATTTTTGCCTGGCCTTGTCTTGGTTTTGCTGTTTTGGTTTTCTTAGGTTTAGGTTTTTCCTTTTGTTTTGTTTTATTCTTCTTTAACATGGGAAAACATCTCCATTCATGGGATTTCTTCCATTTAAGGCTGCAGTGTCTTATCAGGAGGCATGTGGAACAGAGGAAGGTTTGGCTCTTTAGCCCCTTTCTGCTTGCCTTCCCTCTCTTTTCAGCCTTGGTGGCCAGTCCATTAACTGTTCTTCATGAGATTCAGCTCTTTGTAGGCTTCGCTGGGAATACTCCCACTTCTCAGAACTCTTCTGTTCCTCCTCCCCAATTGTTTCTCTTTTTTTCCCCCACACTGGGGCCTGGTCATCTAGACAAAGTCCATCTCTGTCCAGGCTTTGGCTTGTTTTTCTCTTCTTTGTCATTTTTCTCTTCAATACTTGGGACTGGGGTTTTCTGTGTTGTGTTTTGCTTTTGGAAGGTGATAAAATGCATTCTTTTGGGTGGTTCTTTTCCCCTTCTGTTGGGGAGACACTGGTCAGAAGTTGTTGTGGCCAAAGGACACTTTATGCCTCCCTCCTGCTTTGGAGCCTTTTTGGCATCTCCTGTTAGCCCACGCCTGGCTTGCCTACTGTGAACCTTTGATTAGATATTGTGGGGCCCCTTGTGGCTGGGTCTGTGTCAATGTGCCCCAGTGGGCATACTGGAAAACTTCTAACTTTGGGAAAGGCCCAAGGGATATGTGGCCATTGCTGGAGAATGGCCAAGGTCTTGCACGTGTTCCCTAGACCAGCGCCCAGCCCAGTGCCAGTTGGCTGTGGGCAGTAGAAGGAGCTGAGGTGTCAAAGAGCTCCCCACAATCAACTTGGGCCTACCCGGGGTGCCAAGCTCTGCATACAAGAGCCCAAGTTCGGGCTTCGATTCCCTGTCTACAATTCCCTCTTATGCTCATCTTTTCCCTCCTCAGGACATTGAAGCTCTTTCCTGAGATAACACCATGTATTCCCTCTTCTCTCCCCTCTTCTCCCTCCTACACCCCCCCATCTCCCTCTCTCTCTCTCTCTCTCTGTCTCCATCTCCCTCCCTCTCTCTCTGTCTCTCTGTCTCTGTCTCTCTCTCTGTCTCCATCTCCCTCTCCCTCCCTGTCTCTGTCTCTGTGTCTCTCTGTCTCTGTCTCTGTCTTTGTTTCACTCTCTCCCCTCCCTTCACTTTCACTGTAAATTTTCACTCTCTCTGCCTCTATCCCATGCCCCTGTTACTCCTCTCTTTCTGCCCACTACTTCCACTACTCCAGAAGGAGCTGGCACTAGCCTTTTCAACCCCTTTTCCCCTATTTGGGTGTCCTTATCAAAGACAGGTTCAATCCCAGGAGGACATTGTTTTTTGCTTTTATTTTTCACTGTATGGCAGGGCTTTCTTTGCTTTCAAGTTTTGGCCTTACAAGCTTCTGGTTGTTTGTTTTCTCTTGTTTATTCTTTCTGTAAAGCCCAACTTGTTTCTTTCACCATCTTTCAAGGCTTGCACCACCTCCCACTTCAATATAACTCTGTCTCTAAAAAGTGCCTCTTTCCCTCTTCTGACCTTGCTGCTCCTTCCAAATCCAGCCCTTTTTCACCTCTTTGCTAGACTATGGAAATGTCTGCCCTTTGGGTTTTTTGGTCTATATTATCTCTCCACATACTTGAGCTTTTAAAAATATAGGCTTGATTATTTTACACCACTCCTCCCCAGCTCAAGAAACTCCTTTGGCTCAGTATTATGTTCATGATCAAATGTGTTATTTACATTCAGTGACCTTAATAACCTTATCCTGCTACCTTTTCAGCCACTTTGCACCTCATTTTCCATGTACCCCTTAAATCCTGGCTTTTCCATGAACAAGACCTTCCATCCCACCTCTGGACATTTTCTCCAGCTGTCCTGCATCCCTCGAATTTTCTCCCTTCTCTGTTCTGACACTTGACCTCTCTGGCTCCCTTTAAGTCTCAACTAACATCCCACCTTCTACTGAAAGCTTTCCCCATTCCGTTTTAATTCCATTCTCTTCACTCTTCAATTTTCTCCTCTTTGTAAGGTATATACCTAATTTGAATGTATTTGTTTGCATGAGGTTTCCCCTATTAGATTGTATCACCTTGAGGACAGGCACTCTCTTTTGCCTCTTTTTCCATTCCCCATAGAATGGCACTGTGCCTGGCACAGAGTAGGTGTTTAATAAATGTTTGTTGGTTTTTTAAATTATAGTACATATACAGCTTGACGCTATTTTTTAAAACATTTAAGTTGTTTTTTTTCTTTTTAAATATATTTATTCTCCCCCAATAACACATTAAAACATTTGTAAACATTGGTTTCTTTTAAAGTTTTCTGTTTGAACTTCTATCCTTCTTTCCCCTCCTCTCTTTCTGAGATGGTAAGCCATCAGGCATAAATTATACATTTGCAATCATGTAAAACATTGCCATGTTGGTGTTTATGTACAAGAATGCTATAATTTAAAAATGCATGGAAGAAAATGTGCAAAATAGCATGCTTCAGTCTGTATTCAAACATTAGTTCTTTCTATGGAGGCAGATAGCATACTTCATCATTAGTCCTTTGGAATTATCTCTGATCATTGTGTTGCTGAGAATAGCTAAGCCATTCTCAGATCTTTATCAAAGAATATTGCTATTCCTCTGTGCAAAGTTCTCCCAGCTCTGCTCACTTGACTTTGCATCAGTTCATGTAAATCTATCCAAGTTTTTCTGAAATCATCTTGATTGTCATTTCTTATACCACAATAATATTTCATCACAATCATATACCAGGGTTTCTTTAGTCATTCTCCCATTAATGGGTATTGCTTCAATTTCCCATTCTTCAGCTGAAAAAGCAGAAAAAGAGCTGCTATAAACATTTTTGCCAGATAGTTCCTTTTCCCTTCTCTTTTTCCTGTATTTGAGTTACTCACCTAGAAGAGATAGTGCTGGATCAAAGGGTGTGCACAGTTTCATAGCCCTTTGGTCATAGTTCCCAGTTGCTCTCCAGAATAGTCAGATCAGTTCACAACTCAGTAGGTGCCGTTGTCTTCACTTTACAGACAGGTACACTGAAGAAGCAAGATAGTATAGGACTTGTCCAAGGTCACAACTTATGGAATCCTAATAAAGCTGCCTCCAGCCCCCATAGACTAACTTCATTCTATGCCTGGCCCCACTGAAGAACAGGCCCCATGCACCTACCTAGACTTACTCCCCCATTCCCCACCCCCAGTCTCCTCACTTCTTTGTACATGGCTTATGGCTCAGAAGAGCAACAGTTGAGTCCCTGAACTCTTAGTTCCCACAGAAACAGCAGGTGTGTCTATGGGATGGGAACCTAACTATTGCCTCTACCCAGTCACTTCCCCAAATCCATTCCTCTAGAAACAGGTGTCTTCTTGTATTCAACCACAATCACATCATCCATCTAGCCCTAGACAGCACCACAATACCTAACTATGTGTCTTAAGCAGACAGGACCACAATGGCTAGCCAGTTGGAGGGCAGAATGACCAGAAGGTTTACCCACTGAAGAATAGATGGAACCCCTCCTCCATTATCTAATCCCTTAACACACCCCTCCTGCCTTTTTAATATTGATGATATTCCTCTTTTATATAAGTAAGGACAGTGAGTTCGGAGTCAGGACCCATGTCTGAATTCTGGTTCTATTGATGAAGGTACTGTGTCGCCTCTCACAAATCATTCAACCACTTCATCTGGCCTATATTTAGGGGAAAGGATTTCCTGGTAAGTGTAAGAGGAAGGACAGAGGAAAGTTCCTAAGATCTTTCTCAGCCCTAAGTCTCTTCTGAGGAAGGAGGCTATATGACACATTAGGGGATCACAGTAGAGGCTGACCTAACTGTCAGGAGTTAAACTATATAGGAGGCAAACTACATTAGGTAGTGGTAGAAGAAGAGTTAGGGCTGATCATGAATGATCAACACTAATTTCTAATCGGAAGGTGAAAATCTTTCATTTGGGAGCGGGGAACACAAGTTATTTTTCCGTAAAGGAAGCAAGACAGGATAAAATTTTAGGGGCACTGCTGTGTCAAAATGAAGACCAGAATATTTGTGGCACATTTGGCAGATAAATGCTTCTTTCTCTTCAACATTGGGTGCAATTATGGAATACTCTTTGGAAGAGTAGGCACAAGAACTCGTGTGGTAAGGGAGATTTGTGGAGATTACATAGCTGAAGGTCATACTGGACAGGAAATTCAATGTGAAAAGAATAAGGAGTTTCCTTAGCTTTTGTAAATAAAAATAGCCCATTGAACACAGCATGACTCTGTAGATGTTTTTACTTGTGTTTGCCTCCTCTCTTTTTTTTGGTGTTAAGGAAGAGTTGTGACTCAGAGGGACTTTGAAGTTGATTCAAGGTTGTACATCATATATTGGAGGGTAAGAAAGACAGGGATTGTGGGATAAGAGAGCTTTGAAGTAGCTTCACTGATGTCACTGCTGATTAGGAATCAAATATAGCTAGAAGGACTTTTTGAGAGGGGTGAGTGATGGGGATTGTCAGTGAGAATGCAGGTCAGCTTCAGTAGAGGTTAGGGAGACAGACAGAAAAAGGCTGTAGTTGAGAATTGGGGCTACTAAATTTGAGGACTTGGAGGTAGAGATGTAGCTCCACGTGGCCATGCCTTCCGTGGCAGATGGTGGGGTAAAGTGAGGAAAGTCAGAATGTTGTGCATGGAAGAGGAAGTGAAAAAGTTAGTGACAAGTGGCCACTGAGTATTGAGGACTTTTTGGAAGACAGAGATGGCTGTGGGGAGTGGTAAAATGATGACAAAGTGCTTGGAATGAGTTGTTGGAATTGTTTTCCTTTATGTTTTTTCTCATTCTATCCCTATTTGGTATGTGTTTTTATCCCCCAAGAGAAAACTGATTCCTTGAATGCTGGGCTGGTTTCAATTTTGAGCCTGTTTCATCACTTGTTAGCATGATGCTTTGACATAGTAGCACTTAACGAATGTTTAAATTCACTTGTGGTGGAATGTAGATGGCATTGCACTTAGAATATGCCAGTGATTACAGTGAAATGAATTAGAATGAGGTTGGAGGAGCTGTGGTTCTGAAGTGGCAGTGAGAAGCAAGAGGTAACCCTCCCCTAGAGAGAAGGTGTCTGGCTTCTTCACCAAAGGGCACCTGGGGGGTGGCTTAGGCACATTTAAGTTACAATAGGAAGAGGTATAGAATAAAGAGTTTACCTTTCCTTGATGGAGTATTGTGAAACAATTACATGCAAGACATAGTAGGGCAGAGGAAAATCCTAAGCTGGGTGGTTTGTTATGTTATATTGAGTAGATAACCCCTCTGCCAAAGATGATTTACTAATCTGTAAAATGGGTGAAAATCTTTGTACCACCCTTATATGAGGTGTTCAAGGTGGACTAGCGTCTCTGATGTAAGGACTTTGGTATCTACCTGGAATTCAACCCTCCCCTGTGGCTCCAAGAAACTGCAGTGTTCAAAATGGCCACACCCTGTTAAACCATCTCAGCAGATGGGCTACCCAAGAGGCCTCAAACCCTTGGGTGAATTAAGGGGGTATCTAACCCAAACGTATGGAGTTTTCCCTGTAAGAATAGGTGGATGAGGACAATTTGTTCCAACAGCTATGAAAGTAGCTGAAGCAATTGCTGTGGAGCTTTTCGATCTTGGTCAGACATTGAAGAAACCAAGGTCATCTACTGCATGCCTGGTCATCCACAGTCATCTTGAATTTCATCTTCCACAGGGAAGAGATGACTGGCAGAGACAGTAAAGCCAATAACTTTGTGGAACTCCACCTCACGTAAATCCAATTGACACACGAGTCAAGACATCACCTAATTTTCTTCAAAACTGAAGAACAGACAACCACAGCCACCAAGTCTATGAGATGCATTGCTTTGGAAACTTTAAAAGCCTATAAGCTTATTCCTTTATTTGGAAATAATAGAGAAATTCAAATCCATCTCTCAGGTATCATAATCCTAAGCACCTCTTAAGTTTTGAAGCATAATATACCTTAATTTTATGATGTTCTTGCCTTCATTCTGCAGAGACATCATCTATGCACTCAAGAAACTATTTCTTGTTGAAAACTTTATAATCTGGAGCCTCCTCCTTCATTCCTTGATTCCAACTTCCTCCAACCCTTCCTGCCTGTTCTCTCACCTGGTGGCTATACATCCAAACCATTATTCCATAGAATACAAGCAATTGCTGCTGATACAGCAAAAGCATTTGGATAGGTCCCAGATTTGGGAAAGCCACAAATCTAATACTTTTACTACACATCACACTATTTATTGTTCTTTTCTTCTTTTTCAAATATCATTGATAAATCCCACCAACTTCTACTGCAAAAAAAAAATCCTCCTTTACCTGGGAGGAATGGGAACACCTGGATATACCTCAGAGGAACCCGTACATAGATGTGATACTGGAGAATTATAATTACCTTATCTCCTTGGGTAATTATGGTTCTCTCTATGTCCATGAGGAAGTTCTTGAATACACCTTAGACTGTAACTAGTTAAAATGAAGAAAATGTTCTAAGCTTAAGGTTAGCTGTTATGAACTCTTCAAGAATGAGGAGACATGGGGCAGCTAGATGGTGCAGTGAATAGAGCACCAGCCCTGGAGTGGAGTTCAAGAGGAAGTGAATTCAAATCCAGCCTCAGATACTTACCACTTACCAGCAGTGTGACTTTGGCCTAGTCACTTAACCCCAACTGCCCTGCCTTCCCAACACTAAAAAAATGAAAAAAAAATAAGGAGAATTGACAAGACTTCAGCTATAGGGATAAATTCTGTAGTGTCATTGTCTTGCTTCTGAGGCTGCTTCCTTTCTCATCCTCTGCTACCTCAAGTCACATATCCCCAACATCCCACCCGATGTACAAAATCTAACAGCAGTCATGAAATGGTTCAGATGAATTTATTTTCTTTCTAAGCCAAAGCAGCTCCTTGGTTCTGTTCCATACTTCCTGTGAATCCAGTACAGAGGGGCCTTCAGAAGTGCTTTGTTACCATTCTTCAGCTTCCTAGGTTTCCCTCTTTCTCTGAAGTCAAAGAGATCAAGATTAAATTCGGATGAGATTCTTGAAATTTAGAAGCCCCCATTTCTTTTTCCCCAGGCAGGGTTTCCAATTTGTAAGCCAGTGGTGATTTCCGTGCTAGAAAGTGGAGATGGATCAAGGATGTTGAAGAAAGACCTTCCAAGAAGCACCTCTCCAGGTGAGTACCTGAATTTCTGAGAGACAGGAAGTATTGCCATCAGTAAACAAGCAATCCAGGGGCAAGGAGTTTGAGGTTCAGAGCAAAGAACCAGAAGCCATGACACACTAGTTCCTTTCTAACTATTTGCCTTTATGTTAAAGAAACTCTTTCCATTAAATGTTAGTGCCCATAGAGGCAGTACCAATTGACTATACCAATCATTTGAATTCAGGTTCCCTGACCCTCAGGTCAAGTGAATGAATATTATTTTTTATCCCAAAATATACTTCATCGTAAGGAAGAAAGTTACTGAAGAGCTAAGGGGAAGGGCTTAAGTTAAAGTGTTGAGGGTTTTTTGATCTAGAATTTGTTTTTTTTCCTCTCTATTTTATTTTTTACTTATGAAATTAAAAAAAATATTTCTTTAGTATACTGGATTTAAAATTTTTATTTATTTATTTTTGTGTTCACCATTCATTTCTATAACATTTTAAGTTCCACATTTTCTCCTCAACCTTCCTCCTTCCCCCACCCCTCCCTCCCCAAGACAACTTGCAATCTGATACAGGCTCTACATATAGATTCAAATTAAGCATTTTCACATTAGTCTTGTTATAGATAAAAATTAGACCAAATAGGAAAAACCAAGAGAAAGAAGAAAAGAAGAAATGACAAATACATTCAAGAATTTGTTTAAAGTTGATTGCCCATGGCACTTCAAATCTCTTATGTACAATTTGCTTTTCCTTTTTAAGAAATATTCCTTGCTTATCCATATCCAGAGAAAGAACTACATTCTGAATGCTGACTGAAGAAAACTACTTACTTTCTCTTTTTGTGTTTTGCTTTGTTTCATTCATTCTTTCTCCCTGTACACTCTATTGGTTATTATTCTTCTGTACAACTTGACTAATGTTTAATGTGAACGTATTTATAGAACCTATATCTGATTGTAGGGTGTCATTGAGATGGGGGGGGGAGGAAGGGGATAAAATTGGAAACTCAGGAAATATGAAACTGAATGTTGTGAACCAAAAGTAAATAAATATATTTTTGAAAAGAAAGAATGAAATAAAAATCTAATATTAAAAAAATTTTTTTGCTATTCCTTTTCTCCCTCTCCCCCTCCATCCTGTATATGGCAATCATTAGACACAAATGTGTATGTTTACATACATCTGTATGTAAAATTATTTATATATCTATTTATCACTTCTTTCTTTGGATGCAGATAACATCTTCCTTTATAGGTCCTTCATATTTTGTCTATTGATTTATAATAGTCAAAAGGACTTAGTCACTCCACGTTGTTCTTAAAACTACATTGCTATAGAACTTAGCACCCCATACCCCTTTTCCCCATTTCTCTCTGCCTCTGCATGTACATTGGTATTGGAATTGCCAAATGTCACATACTGAATGGAGCATTATGACCATTCTGGGAGCCATTCCACCTTTTTTTTAACCAGTTACTTAGGTTATGAAAAGAAAACAGACTCCTCAAATCCATAGGTGTCACAACATAGGGATGATAGTTAATATTGTCAGGTTGGAATCCTTTAAAAAACTAGGCTGTCCAATGGCCATACGTCATCAGTTCATATTCTGTTAGCTGAAATCTAATGGGGGTCTGCATCTTGTTTGATTATCATTCTCACGCCAATGAATTCCAGACCTTTACATCTTGATATCGTTGCCTATTTCACATTGCCTCTTGGAAACTGCACCGAAGGTACCTCCCAGATACATCAAACTTAGCATGTCTAAAATAAAATTCAGGATCTTTCCTCCAAAATCCCCATTCTTCCAAACTTCCCTTTTACTCTCAAGGGAACTCCCACCCTTCCAGTCACTCAGGTTAACAACCTCAGTGTGATTCTCATTATTTCCGCCTTTCAATCACTGCTACACATCCAGTTAATTGTGAAATCTTTTCATTTCTACATTCCCATCTCCTCCTTTCTTCACTCACAGAAGCACTACTGACACTATGCTTTTATTCCTCCTCATCTTGACTACAGCAATAACCCACTCCTGCAGGTCTCTCTCCACTCTAGTTCTCTCTTCATTTAGCTGCAAAGTGATTTTCCTAAAAAGCAGGTCACTCTCTTATTCAGCATACTGCACTGGCTCTGTATTACCCCTAGGATCTAATAGAAACAGTTTTAACATTCAAGATCCTTAACAAGCTTGGCTTCCTCTGCCACTACCTTTCACACCTTACTATACGTTATTCCAAGAACAGTGCTTGTGGTCCTGACAGATGGCATTCCCACCATTGTCCCTCATATATAATTCTCCATGTCTCTCTTCTTCCTTTTAAGCTGACTCTGCCCAACTACTGGACATCTGATCTATTCAGACTATTCTAATAGTTAAAGCCTGGGGTCAGAGGGCAATGTGACGTTTTGAGATCATTGTGCATTTAATAAAGCCTTCTTGAGGAGCATGGCCAGGAGATCCAGTAAGACTGTTAACCATACAGGTTCACTCCTCCATCTTTGCCATAGCACCACCCATCAGCTGCTCAGGCAGGGAGTTTCCATGCTTGAAGTACCTAGGAAATTGGGTCAATGGCTTCAGCCTTGGTCTTCAGTCTTGAGGATAGTTTCATTGATATTTTGGGGACAAACCAGCATAGCCTGTATGTTGGGGATTTTTCAGTCTCAGCAGACTTTGCTTGCATGTATGTCTCTGTATTTGATGTGTACATCTTAATTACCCTCCCTTGCCCTCACAAAATATGACCAGGGCACAAAGTAGGTCCTATATATATGCCTACATCAGTTGACCTAGAACTAAAAACAAGTCTAATTTATAGAACTGATGTCTCCTCCGATATTTTAGACTTTTTAAGGAGATGAAAATGGGTTATTTTGAATGGTAAACTCTCTCCCATTTATTCAATCAGTAAACATTTATTATATGCCCTCTGTGTGCCAGGTCCTGTGATAAACATATTCTTCACAAGATAATTTCTGGACCATTGACCATGGTGGGTTCTTATTTAGTCATTTCAGTTTCATAGAATTGTGGATTTGAACCTGGAAGGTACAGATAGACTATCTAGAGGCCAAGCACCTACTGTTATAAAAAAAAAAGGACACTGAACCTCAGAGGAGCAAAGGGTCAAACCTTGGCCATGTTTGGCAGACTTTGAAACAAAGGGTTTGGGCAATGTCCCTCTTAATCTCTGTTGAACAAATAAAGGACCAAATTCCAAGTATAGAGGTCTTTCTGCTATGAAGTACAATGATAATATCTTTAGATGATATTGTCAGTTATATTACCTATGATCTTAGGCTGAGTTTCAGCTAGAATTTTTTTTCAGGTGCCAAAGTGTTTTGTTGAACTTGTAGTCAATTAACATAGTGATTTTAAATTCCACCTGTTGTCAAATCAGGCCTGCTTAATCTTATACTTAAGCAGTTAATATTTTAAATTTAAATCTAAGACTTGACATCTACTCATGATATTTCCACCTTTTTGTTTGGTTCACCTTTCATAATTTCTTAGTAGATTTCATAATTTCAAGTAGGCCATCACTGCACTAAGGCAATCTTCTTCATACCTCCCTTCACTAACAAACTACCACTCAGCAGAGAAATTCTTCCAGACCCTTTTCATCCTTTCTGAGCCCTCCCATGGCTCCCTCTTACTCAGCTCTCTCAGTTGAGAATTTGCCCTCACTCTTCACCAAACAAAATTCAGACCACTCTATAAGAGATCCCTCTTCCCATCTTCTATCACTCAGATGTCTTCCTCCATCACCTTCTCTTCATCCCTGCCTTAAAGAAAGAAATGGCCCTTCTTCTTGCCAAGGCAAACCCCTCTACATGCACCAATGATCCCATTCCATCCTATCTTCTCCAGCAGATTATCCCCTCTATTATCTCCATTTATCTCCAATTATATTTAATTTCTTCATATATTCTGGTTGCTTACCTGTTGCTTACAAACATGTCCACATCTCCCTCATCTTTCAAAAACTTTCACTTGATTCTAATATCTCTACTAGCTGTTTTATTTTTCCTCCTCCCTTTTCCCTAGCTAAACTCCTTGAGAAAGCTCTGCTAATGGAAATGTTTGCTTCTTCCTTTCTCATTTGGTTCTACACCTCTGCAGTCTTCTGACCTCACCATTCAGCTGACACTGCTTTCTCCAAATTATCAGTGATTATCACACCCTAAAGCCTTGTCTTGATGCTAATCCTTCTTGACCTCTCTGCAGCCATTGACACTATCACCTTTTTTTGGATACTTTCTCCTCTCCTTTCAAGGTTTTAATGGCACTGCCCCAAATTCTGACTGCTTTCTCAGTTTCCTTTGCTGAACATTTATCGAAGTCATATTCACTAACTGTGAGTGCTCCCCGCTCCCAATGCTCTGTACTGGACTCTCTTCTTATCAGCAGTCACAGTACAATTGTCAAGTCTCCTCAAATGATTCTCAGATTTCTTTATTCTGACCTAATCTTTCTTCTGAACAAAGTCTGATATCAATAGCTACCTTGTGGATATCTCAAAATCCTTTAGACATTTTAAACTTGTAATGTTAAAAGCATGCTCATTGTCTTCCCCTCCTCCCCCAAACCACCGTTCTTCTGCAACTCCTTATTACTTTCAAGGACAGTACAAGCCTAATAATTACCCAGGCTCAGAACCTTAGTATCACTGAAATGGGCAGGAACTAGTTAAGTAGACATCTCCGTGAAATAGTCTGATATACCGTAAAATTAAAGAAATCAAATAAGCCTTGAATACCCAATCAGAAACAGTAACTAGCATGCCTAAAACTGGGAATCAACCCACGATAGAGCCAGTACTAGAGAGAAGAATGCATTCAAGTAATCTGTCTTGTTTTCTTTTTCTATGTACCTGAAATTCATTTTCATGCCAAACCTCTTACTCACAATCGTACTTAGCTCCTCAGCCATAAGACTAAGCTAAGCTCCCATGTCCAAATATTAATTGATCTATTCTAAGGTAATTGCAATCTCTGGTTCCCATGTCTAATACTTGATTGATCAGCACAGAGAAAATTAACAAATCCCCGTGCCTGGTTTTCTTTTGTAATCAGTCTGTAATCAATTGACAATAGGACTACATGGTATAAAAGGGGTTTGCATGGTTGGATCAGGGCTACTCTCTATTGACTGGCATAAGGGAGACAGTCGCCATGGCTAAATTAATTTAATATTAAAGCTCCTTAAAATTTTCCATTGGATTCTGTTCCCATTCCTATTGTATCAAGTTAATACAAGATAGTTTAGTAACGGAACTTGTTAGCATTTAAATGACAGAATTATTTCTGTTTTTCCCTATATGCATCTTTAACTAAATGCTCTTAACCATACTTCATCCAAGTCCTTTTGTTTGTTTTTTATTTCCTTACCTCAATGAACTTAACATCACCTCCATTTTTACTCTCCTGTTGTCTTTTGTTGGTTTTTTTCTTTTAAACAAGGGTTACACATCTGGAGCCGGTAATAAGTTTCATCCTTGAAGGCTTACACTGGGACCTAAAGTTAATTTCACTCCCTGTGTTAGCTTGGCACATTTGATTATTTCGCTCCTTTTGTGAATTTTACTCCCTGTTCATTTGCCGGTGTCTTCACTCCATTGTATGTTATGTGTCTTCCTTGATACACATTGGCAGCTTTCTCTCTCCTCAATTCTCTTTAGCTTTGTAAATCATTTAATTAGGTTTGAAAGATACCAGGAAAACTTATTTTTTATAGGCTTGCTTAGGTTCACTCCAGTCCAGGTCAGTGGCCTGTCCTTCTTTTATTTCAAGTTATGATTAAGAAATCCTAATGTGATGCTCATCTACTACCATCTCTTATCTTCTCAAGTCATTTTTCTCTTCCATTCCCCTTGCCTTCAATAGGCAACAATGAGGAAAATGCCATTTATGACTTTACGTCCTTGGTTTGTAGTTTCTTGAAATCTATGACATTGATGTTAACGTTCCTTCTGACGCTAGCATTTTTGCCCCTGTTGATGCCTGGAAAGCAGTAGTGGTCATGTGCTTGGACAAGTCCCTTCAGGGTTTCTGTTTTAGCTATATTCCATGATAAAACAATAGATTTATATTTTTTCATGTCAATAAATACCTATTCCAGCACATCTTAACAGGAAATCACTAAGCACACATAAAGTTTTCCTCTTCCTCTGACTTTACTGAATGATTGGTCAGTCTCTTTCCTCTAGTCTTGTGTTCATTTATGTATCATTCCTTGAAGAATAAGCAGCTGTTTCTCCCTCAACATTCAGATTCTTTCCTTTTGAGGAAAGTGACCATTTTTTTACTCCAAGTGTTATAAGCTCTGAGGCTCCTGACATCAATTCCCACTTGGACTATATCTCATGTTCTAGAGGTACCCCAGACTACTTGGAGTGTTTCTTCCAATGTCCTTGACTTAAAGTCCCATTCCAGTGTGTGCTTCCAATATTAATCACCATTTTCAGTTAGTATGGCCCTTATATTATTGATTGACCCAAAGATTAGTAGCCCTGTAACATTTAACCAACTAACTTGGACATACCCCCTTGAAGCAGGGACACACTCCTCCCTACACTATCTCAGTCTCTTTTGGGATATTAGACTCCAAACAAAGGCATTATGTACAAAGCATTTTCTTCACTTACTTTGCTTCTAAATGCAGAATAGGTATAGAAAATTATTCCAGAAAACAGGCAACTTTGATGGGTCTGATTCATGGATGGATTAGTTCCTACGGTTCCACAGTAGTAGCAAATTATGGCATGGTACCTGGGCCTGTCTAGAGGTTGATTCTTCAAGCAGGACACTGACATCTGACCAAGCTCAGCTGCTGACACACTCCAGTATGGAATTATAACCTCTTCAATGTCACAAACAACCATCTCCAGAACTTGGCCTAAAAGCAGGAAAGAATAGACTGAAACTGAAACAAGAGCAGGCCCATGTGCTCATGGCTTCATGTTGGCCCCAGGTGGGGAAAATGGACCACTGGTAATTGCAGAACCTCAGCACCAGCAGGGTCATTCACTCAGCTGATATTCTGACCCAGACGCAGTGATCCCACAACTAGAAATGAACCTCAAGGAGATCAAAGGAAGAAAGTCTAAGTGTGTGCGGGGACATAATTTTTTTTCCTACCTTTTCCCTTGTGCTTCTTCCAAATTGAGCTTCAGAGAAGAACTGAGCAATATGCCCAGCAGAGATATTTTATCCAGGTTAGTCACAGGTAAAGAAAGAAAGACCATGAGAATTGACATCTGGGCTTTGCAGGTGTGAATCACTTTAGTCAGGAGTACCCCATATGTGTCACTCTATCAGTGGATTCAGTGTATGTGCTCTCTTGCAGGAAACCACATAACCATTGCTTGACCCCACTAAATTCAAGGAGCAGAAGTTGTGTGTGAGGAAATATGTCCCCTGTAAAAGTAGAGGCATGACTATGGAGTCAAGTATGTTTCTAAGGGAATGCTGCTGGGCAGGGAAATTTCTTGATGAAATTCTGTAAGTCCCTTTATCATGAAGACAGCACAAAGGCCCATAAAGTTAAAGATTATGAACCCATGTAATCGTTACACATTGTTCATTATCTCTACTTATGTTCGGTATAACCTTGGGGTGTTGCCATGACCTGTGTAACTTTGGAGTGTTGTCGTGTCATCAATAACCTCAATAACATACAGCCTGTTGGAGGGGCTCAGGGCAGCCGCTCATCTCTCCAGCCTGCCCAGGCTATGCTAACCTAAGCTTGTGTGCTCATCTCCTTTCTTTCACAAGGAAAGCTTAGGAGTCATTCCCCAAGGAACACAAATTAGGAATGATGAAAGTTGAGGGAGTATTCCAGAGGCAGGGCTTTTTTGTTGAGCAGTTTTCCAGTCCTGTTCAACTCTTTCTGACCCAACTCAGGTTGCTGGCAAAGATACTTGAGTGGTTTGCCATTTCCTTCTCCAGCTTGTTTTATAATAGAGGAAACCAAAGCACACAGGGTGAAGTGATTTTCCCAGGATCACACAGCTAGTAAGTGTATGAGGCCAGATCTGAACTGAGAAAGGTGAGTCAGACTCCAGGCCAGGCACTTTATCCACTGCACCTACTGTATTGTTCCCAATAGAATTCCCAGTCATCATTAGGCCACTCTTACCTAGAAAAAGTTTGGAGGACTGAGGAATCACCTTGTTGGGAACTGGGTTGTTTTCTAGGGAGTGGAGTCACTATCTCTCCTGTCCCTACATGAGGCCAGTTCCTTGTCAGAGTCCTCCAGAGGAGCAAAGATTTGGCATCCCCACCCATGGGGCTCTCACAAAGTTTAG
Source organism: Pseudocheirus occidentalis (assembly GCA_028646575.1). NCBI lineage: Eukaryota > Metazoa > Chordata > Mammalia > Diprotodontia > Pseudocheiridae > Pseudocheirus > Pseudocheirus occidentalis. Next base: position 8,194,554 of record CM053596.1, on the reverse strand, counting down.
GCAAGGCAAAGGGCATTTAAGTTATTTTGTGCTAGTGGTACATATAGAGCGGAAAAAAGACACTCCCTTCAAGGAGCTTACATTAAACTAGGAGAAGACAACACAGCCAATAGGGTGCTCAGAAGGGCAGAGCTGACACTCCTAGGAGGGCAGGGCAAATGCAAAGTCATGAGCAAAGTATGGATGGAAATGAAAGGTGGCTTGCCTGGGCCCCTCCACAAAATGGAGGGTCGAGGAAGGGAAAAGAAACCTGCATGGGTGGGAGGGAGGTCCAAGTGATAGGTGACAGCAGTCCATGGATCTCCCAGGGAATCAGAAATTAAGGCTTGATGACAAAGGTTGAGAGGTCCAAAGTCAAACATGAAGGGGAATAAAGGAGGGGCAGAAAGAGTCAGGTAGGAGCTCAGGACACAGAAGGGCATTTTCCAGATATTCCATTGCTCCTAGAACAAACTGGGGTGACAGAATGCGTCCTGGATCAGAACCTGCTTCATGCCGGCTGCCCTCTGGGAGACCCCATGCTGGCATGCTGACAGCTTCCTCAAAAAGGGAGCCTGAAGCAAAGGCTTAAGCATCTAGCCATTCACATTTCAGTGGACCCTCTTCCAGCTCTGCTGCCTCCTTTGCTTTCCATTCTTGCACCTGGCCCCTTCTCTCTGCACCTTCCATGTCCTTCCTGGAAGTGTCGGGCAAGTGGGATTCCAACTGCACTGCAACCTCTGCTCTCAGCACCAATGCCTGAGAAGGGGCTGCTTCGACCTTTAATGTTACGCCGGTTGCACCCAGGCCCTGTAGCTCCCCGGAACTTTCAATTGAGCAGCTGCGAATCCTTTGGTTCCCTCCGGCCCCTCCGCCCAGATTCACACGTCACAGCTCTCTTCTCTGCCACCCCGCCCCCACCTTCCCTACCTTTCCTGATAGCCCCCAGCTCTACCAGCCTCAGAAACCCTTACTCTACATCCATTCGTCTTGGGGTCTTCTAAACTCGGCCTGAGGCGCCGAGGCTACGAGTGTGCAGGGTGGATGTCTCCTTGCAGCCTAGAGACTTGTTCCAGTGAGTGAGTACAAAGAGTCCCGCAACTCCGATAAGCCCTATCCCTGTCCATCTGCGCGATGTACACCTCTTCTGTTCTTTGGACAAGACCACCGACAGTTTTACGGAGAGGAGGTGCAATCACCCTCGGTCTCCCCCAGGCCCTGGAGCCCATCATTCTCTCGGTCTCTGCAATGAGGCCATGGACCAGGAAACCTGCTCCGAGCCAGAGGGGCAGAAAAAGGATAGCTTCCCTAGGCTCGGCCATGATTCTTGACGTTCCTGCAAATGGAGGTGGAAGAGTTCCTCCCACAGTCTTCAGGATTCAGTCTGAACGAGTGACTAGCCCCTCGACGTCTAGGCATCGAGGGAGCAAAGAGCCCCAGTGAACTGGCTTGGGCCCGACGGTGTGCCTTCCGAAGGCTACTACTCGGACTGCCTATGGCTCGAAAATCATGAACTTCGTTGGAAGGAAAGGAGGACGCCTGCCCGCGGTGACTCCCTAGACCGCAGAATTCTGACATTGAATCTTAACTTAGCAAGCGGCAGAAAGGAAAGCCACAGCGGGGACAGAGAGACCAGTTCGGGACCCTTAGGTAACCAGTACCCAACCTCTCCTTTGCACGTTTACCCACCCACTTTGCTTGATGTCCAAGGTGGGAAAGAAACCCCTTACTAAGCAGATTTCGCAGCTGGCCCCCCATCAGTCATGATGTGCTCTCTAGACTTGCCTCCTTTTCTCTGATGTTTCTTTCATTCTTTCTCGGCTCGCCTGGGCTCTCTAGAATCCTGCCAGAAACAGACGGCGAAAATGCAGAAATAACCCTCTTGTTAAAGACAGCATGGTTCTCAGAGATCTATTTTATTAAAGTGTTGTTTTTGCCCCTCACCAGAATTTCCACCCTTTTGTCCCCACTGCCCTTCTTTCTCACAGAAGCATCTCAAGCCAAACAAAAGGAAAGCAAAAGGAAACAAAACAAAACACCACAAAAACCTTAACAAACACGAAAGCACATGTTCCTCGAAACCAGGAAAGGGGGAGAGAAAAGTCAGACAAAGTGACCGCCGTGTGCCCCCAGGCTGCAAAGTACCAAGGCTCGAACCCCTGGAAGGTGGTGGGGTCGGGATGTCTTCTCGCTCTATATCTTCTTTGTGCATGAAGCGGCCACGTTGGCATCCTTGTTTCTTTGGGGCTGCCCTAGAGGTTCTTGGAAAGTCCTGGAGTGGAGGATTTGAGAATTTCTCAGGCTCTGTCCTGGAATGCAGTGGCAGGCTCGTGTTTCCGTTTTGTCCTTTCCCCTTTCTTTGCTGTGGTCAATCAGCATTAAGACGGGTAGGAGTCTCTGGACCCCCACCCAGCCTCACTGTCTCGTCCTCTCAGCTTCAGGCTGTGAGCCCCGTCTGGCAGCCAAAGGGTGCCAGGGAGAGTGGGACACTGGCACCCGGCGGAACTGAAGTGCCTGACCTCGGTTTGGTCGCAAGTTGGCCGCCTCCTTTCCCTCACGCTCCATGTGGGCGACCACCTGTATCCCCCCCGGTTGAGAAGAATCAAAGTTTCCTGATGTTATCGGGAAAAAACTCGTTTCTTGATTCGGATTGGAAAGGGCCTTTTCATGTCATGTGACCCTTACTTGGTCACGGTCTGAGAGTGTCTCTGCAAGTGATGGGGCAGGCAGTTGTGGTGATGTCCGAGTCCCTTCGTGATAACCTTGCATTCAGCTCCCAAGTGGCGGCAATGAAGTGGTGCAGAGGAACAGGGAGGGTGGCAGAGGACAGGCCTCCGCGGAAAAGTGCACAGTGACCTCGCCATCCCCTCTGCGCTTCTCTGACAGGTTCTACAGTCTGAGCGAACTTTGGCTGCCCGGCGGCTCCTCCGGACAGCGGAAAGTGGCACCAGGTGGCCCTTAGGGCGACCCCAAAAGGCAAAGGTCGGGGATGGAACTGGGGCTGAGGCATAGCTCTGGCACCAGCCAGTCATGCAAGTCGGCCACCTCCTTCTTCGGTATCCGGGAGTCAGGCTGCAGCTCGGGACACAGAAGGGCGTCTTCCAGATCTTCCATTGCTCCTGGAACAAACTGCTGTGACAGAATGAGTCCTAGATCAGGACGCCCTTCATGCCCGCCGCCCTCTGGAAGACCGCGCAGCGGCATAGTGACAGCCTCCTCAAAAACGGAGCCTGAAGATAAGGTTTCAGCGTCTTGCCATTCACATCTTCCTCTTCCAGCTCTCCGGCTTCCTTTATTTTTGCTTCTACCACCTTGTCCCTTCTCTCTCCACCTTCCATGTCCTTCCTGGAGACTGATGCGTCTGGGCCGACGCGGCTCCAACTGCAAGCTCTGCTCTCAGCAGCAATGCCTGAGAAGGAGATGCCGCGGCCCTTTTATGGTTCTCTTGCTGCGCGGGCACTTTCAATTGACCAGGTTCGAATCCTTGTGTCCCCTCCGGCTCATCCTCCCAGATTCACACCTCACGGCTCTCTTCTCTGCCACCCCGCCCCCAACTTCCCCACCACTGGTTGACCTTTCCTGACACCCCCAGCTCTTCCAGCCTCAGAAATCGTTACTCTGCATCCATTCATCTTGGGGTCTCCTAAACCCGGCCAGAGGCTCTGAAGTTCCGAGGGTGCAAGGTAACTGTCTCCTTGCAGCCAAAACACTTCTCACAGTGAACCTTCACACAGAATCGCGCATGTCCTACAAGGTTTCAATTCCACCTGGACCATGTACACCTCTTCTATTCTTCGGGCAAGAACACCGACACTTTTAGAGAGACGAGGTGTAATCACCCTCAGTTTCTCCCAGGCCCCGGAGCCCATCGTTCTCTGGTTCCATGCAATGAGGCCATGGACCAGGAAACCTGCTCCTAGCCACACAGGCAGAAAGAGGGGAGCTTCCCCAGGCTCGGCCATGATCCTTGACGTTCTTGCCAGTGGATGCGGCCGAATTCCTCACACAGCCTCCAGGATTCAATCTGAAGGAGCGACTGGCTCCTCAGTAGGCGGTTGGGAACTACGAGCCCCAGGGAAATGACTTGGGCCTGACGGTGTGCCTTCCAATGGCTAGTGTCCGGACTGCCTATGGCTCAAAAACCGTGAACTTCGTGGGCAGGAAGGGAGTTGGCCTGTCCGCAGGGACCCCGGAGACCTGAGAATTCTGACACTGAGTCGTAACTTAGCAAGCAGCTGAAAGGAAAGCCACAGCGGTGACACAGTTCGCGACCCCTACGTAACCAGTACTCAACCTCTCCTTTGCACGTTGACCCACCCATCTTTGTTTGATGAACAAGGTGGGAAAGGAACCCCTTAGGAAGCAGAAGCCGCACCTGGCCACAGATCAGTCACGATGTGCTCTGTTGCCTTCCCTCCATTTCTCTGATGTTTATTTCATTCTTTCTGGGCTTCTCCGTGCTCTCTAGAGTCCTTCCAGAAACCGACAAGGAAAATGGGGAAATAACGCTCCTGACAAAGACAGTAGGGTTCTCAGAAATCAATTTTTATTGAAGTGTTGTTTTGGCCCCCTCACCAGAATTTCCACCTGGTCCTTGCAATGAGGCCGTGGACCAGGAAATCTAGTCCTAGCCTAAGGTACAGAAAGAGAGGAGCTTCCCTAGGCGCTTCCATGATCCTTGAGACTTTTTTTAAAATGATTTTCCCTACTCTGTCCATCTTTATTATGTGTGGAAAGAGGAGTATCCTGCTGGTAAAGAAGTCCTGAAAGGGAACTCTGCTGCATTTTACAGAAGTCACGGGCCTTTATTCTTAATTTGTGTTTGGTTTCTCAGCCAGAAACTTTTTCTGCTGCTTTCTGTTACTCTGTCAGAATGAAAGTGAATTGAAATGATCGTGCTACAATGTGTAAACTTTGTTTTCCTAGCAAGAGAAACTTTGAACGGTTTGCAGTGGAGTGTTCGTTTATTAAAGAGCAGTGGAGAGCTGCCTAAGTTTGTGTGCAGGCAAAACTTGGGTGAATCCAGGCAAGAGCTGGGAGCAGTCGGCCCAGTGGAGGAGGAGCTAAGGGGTGTGGAAGCTATGGAATGCTGAGAGTTTGGTGAGACACTGAAGATGCCACGGTCATCCATGGAATCTTGAGCCATCACCAGTCCTCTTGACTCTGCCCTGCCACTGAACTGTGACGTCTAAGGAGGAGACAGTGAGACTAATGCCTTGGTAAAACTCGGCCACAATTCAATCTAATTTAGGCATGAAGTGAAAGACATCACCAATACCATTTTACCACAATACCTGTCTCAAAATTCTGAGGTGACAGGAAAGGGAGGGAGCAGCATATGGGGATACACTGGGAGATGGAGTCACAGCCCTGTACAAAGGTGACCTATATCATAGGGTAATTTTCCCATTGGACTAGACCTGCAGTGGACCCCTGGGGGTCTGAGCTGCCTTTTAAGGAGCAATCTGCTCACATCCTGGTGGGAAGAATTTAAGCAGCTCTTAAGAAAGGCAAGAGGTGCAAATTTAGAACCACTGCCCCAAATGATTGCTGGACACTTTGTGACCAACCTGTGGTAGAGCCTTTTGAGTTCAGAGGTCTGATCAGCCAGTCAGACACCTGGAACTTGATTGCAACAGATGAAGTCATTTTGGTCTTGTTGAGCAACTGAGGACACCAGTCAACCAACCAGCCTCTTTATTCTGGGTCCCATATATCTGCTTCTATTTGTGTGCTTGCTATCTCCCTCATTAGATTGTGGCCTCCTTGAGGGAGTGTGGTATTTGTTGCATTGTGTTGGCAGGTGTATGTAGCTCTCCCTGACCCCATTTGGAGTTCTTTTGTTTTGTTTTGTTTTTGCAGAGATGCTGGACTTGTTTGTCATTCCTCCTCTGGTTCATTTTATAGATGAGTTGAATGAAACAAATATGTTTAATTGATTTGATTTGCCCAGGCTCACACAGCCAGGAAGTGTCTGAGGCCAGATTTGAATTCATGTCTTCCTGATGCCAGGGCTGGTTCCCTGTGCACTATGGTCCCACCACACTGCACATGCACTGCTTGGCCATAGGACTACCTTTTTCTTTTCTTCAAATATTCAAAACTTAGCCCGGCTCCTGCCACATTGTCATAATCAAGCCTGCACAGCATATGGATAGAGGTTGTGGACTGCCAACAGATTTCCAAGAAGCTATGAAAAATGAAGGGTTGCCTCTGCTTAGTCTTGTACTTTTTGTCAGTGACACATCCAATCAACCAACTAGCAACCAACCAATCTATGTCAGGCTCTTGTCTAACCTCTCTGTGTCTGAAGAAGTTTACAAGCTGTGCAGGCCTGGTCTAAATGTTTGTTGACTAAATGACAGTCCCCTCTTTGAAGCTGAGAGGCCCTTTCAGATTGGGGTAAAACTTTTGCACATCGAAAATTGTGTAAAGTTTTGACTAGATCACATCTAGGTTGAATGGGTTTCAAAAGTTTCTCTGAATATGACAAGGTCAGGAATGCTGCCTTCTAAGAGACATAGCTATTGGAGGGGGGAAAGTGCTCATGCCTAAGTAGAAAGGCATGAGTTCAAATCCAAGCTCAGACACTCACTAGCTATGTGACCCTGGGCTAGACACTCAAGCTCAGCTTGCCTCAGTTCTTTCAATGGCAAAGTGAGGATAATGACAGCACTAACCCTTCAGGTTAGTTGGGACAAAATGAAAGGAACTAAATAATGCATATCACATTTCCTCAACCCTTCCTGATGACTTGGGCCACAAAGAAGCATTTTCCCAAAGAAGAGAAAGTCTCAGAACTACATTTCTTTGAATCTAGTCACATTAACAATAAGAGCAAAAATCACATTTATCATTCAGAATAATATTTATGAATGATCTGAATTCCTTGTTTCCAAAAATGAGATGCAAAATGGTTCACAACTCCACCAAACAAATGTATCCATTAGATGTGTAGCAGGAAAAGCAATTACACTCAGTTTTGGAAGAGAGGTTGGACTTGTCAGTAGTAGGAGTTCTTACTGCTGAGTTAACATGAGAGGATTTCTGCTTATTTTTTAGTTTTCTGTGGATTCGCTCTGATGGGAATTTTCTGGTTTTTGCCAAGGATTCAGTGCTGTTCAAACATTATATCACATCCAATGCATTTATAAGGCTACTTTCCAATAGGTGTCTTCTGATATCTGTTAGAGACTCTGAGGAGACAGGAAAGCTTCAAAATATATGCATGTGTGTATGTATGTATGTGTATGTGTGTGTATACTTTGTAACTTGAATGTCTAAAGTATAATAAGGCTGAAAATCTGAGGTAATTTCTCACATTGTTGACATGTTATAAGACTTCCCTCTGGTATGAATTGTATGATAGTGAATAAAGTTTGAACCTTCACTTGAACAATTTCT
>CM053596.1:8150490-8186671 GCA_028646575.1 Pseudocheirus occidentalis | reverse complement strand
TTGTCCATCAGAGGATTCACAAGGAAGAGAAGTCTTATAAATGTGAAAATGTGTGAAAGAGTTCTGAATTTCTACACAACTTCTTGCACATCAGAGAGTTCACACGGGAGAGAAGCCTTTTAAGTGCAATGAGTGTGAAAAATCCTTCATTGAAGGATCAAGACTCACTCAGCACAACAGGATTCACAATGCAGGGAAGCCTTACAAATCTTATGAATGTGGGAGAAGCTTCTCTTATAGGTCAAATTTCATTACACATCAGAGGATTCACACTAAAAAAATCTTCTAAATACAGTGATTTTTGGAAATTATTCTGTGAAGGTTCAAACTTTATGGACTATCATACAATTCATGGCAAATAGAAGCCTTATAACGTGTCAAGAATGTGAGAAATTACCTCAAATTTTCAGCATTATTATACTTTACTCATATTACAAAAGACACACACACACACGCACACACACATACCATTGGAAGGCTTTCTGCTTCCTCAGACTCTCTTATATACATCAGAAGATTCCTATTGTTATTGTACATCAGAAGATTCATACTGAAAAATTCTTATCATTGTAATGTATGTGGACAATCTTTCAGCCGGAGCTCCTCACTTATGAAGTACAGGCTGATTCATACTGGAGAGAAGCCTTATTGCTGTAGTGAATGTGGGAAAACATTTTGTGTTTTCACACACACACATACAGTTGGAAGGTTTTCTGTCTCCTCAGACTCTCCATCAGAAGATTCCTATTGGACAGTACCTTCTAAATGTAAATAGTACGGTATACTGTTTGGACAACACTGAATCCTTGCCAAACTCTGGAAAATTCCTATTGGATAGAATACATAGAAAGTTCATAATTAAGGGGAAATCCTTTCTTGTTAACTCAGCAATAAGAACTCCTACTGTGGACAAACCTGACCTCTCATCTATAACTGCGTGAAATGGGTTTCCCTGGTGTAATGTGTGCATTTTTGATTCAGTGGGTTTTTATTCATTCCACAACTCAATTTGTGAAGCAGAGAATTCAGACCACCCATGCCTATCATTTTAAATAATAAATGTGATTTTTCCTCTTATTGTTAATGTGACTCAATTCAGAGAAATGTAATTCTGAGTTATTCTGTTCTTCAGGAAAATACTTCTTTGTGGCCCAGGTCATGAGAAAGTGTTGGGGGAAAGGGGATATGCATTATTTAGTGCCTTTCATTTTGTCCTCACAGCAACCCTGGAAGTTTAGTGCTGTTATTATCCCCACTTTACAGTTGAAAGAACTAAGGGAAGCAGAGGTTATTTAACTCGTCCAGGGTCACAGAGCTATTGAGTGTCAGAAGTTTGATTTTAACTGGCGGCTTTCTGCTTTAAGCCAATCGCTCTGTGCACTCCAGCAGCTTTGTCTCTTAGAAGTCAGCTTTCCCGACCTTGTTACATATAGGTGACCCATTCAAACCCTCTCATATTAAGTATGATCTAGTCAAAACTTTACACAATTTATTAGGTGCAAAAGCTTGCCCCCCAATGTGAAAGAGGCTCTCAGCTTCACAAAGGTTGAATGTCAGGTAGTAAATTAACTTCTTTAGACACAAACAGGTTAGATGAGAAACTGTGGCTGGTTGGGTGGTTGCCTTGTTTCACTAACAAAGGGGAGAGTGAGCAGTGGCAACCCTATATTTTTCACAGGCTGCTGGAAATCCAATGACAGGCCACAAGCTCAGGCCATATATTATTCAGGTCTGATTTAGAAAATGTGCTGGCTTAAATGCTGGGGGTATGGTCAAACGGAAATGTAGTTCCTATTCCCAAAAAGTGTGTGGCCAGCAAGATGGTGCCATAATGCACAGAGCACCTGCCCTGCAGTCAGGAAGACCTGAATTCAAATCCAGCCTCAGACAAGTCCTAGCTGTGTGAACATGGGTAAATCTTATAAACATCTCTGTTTCAGTTTCCTCAGAAACCTGAGCAGGAGAAGAAATGGCAAACCATTCCAGTACTTTTGCAAAGAAAACCCCCCAGTGGATTCAGGAAGAGAAAGAGATGATTGGCAATCCAAAGGAACAAGAACAGCACATGCTGGAGGAGATCCCATTCTGATGATGGAGACAAGAAGTAAACAAAGAAACAGAAGAACAAGAGCCAGAATAAACAGTTTGCTTGGTTGGTTGGCTCCTGTCCTCACATCTCCAGGAGGACCAAAATGGCTTCATTGTGAATATTTGGGGAAGTGGCTCTAAATTTGCACATCTTGGCTTTCTTAAGAGCCATTGCAATTCCACCCACCAGAAATTGAACAGATTAGTCCTTAAATGGCTGCTCAGACCTCCAGGTGGCTTCACAACACTACTTCAGCTTCAGTTCAGTGAGAAGATTACCCTATTGTCTAGGTTTCCTGTGTGCAAGGCTGAGAATCCAGCTTCCAGTGTAGGCACACCTGCTGCTTCCTCACTTGTCTTTGCCCACAGGTCTTTGAGATTGGCATAATGGTAGAATGGTGGGGTGATATCTTTGGTTAATGCCTAAATTGCATTTAAGTGTAAAAGAGTTGTACCAAGCCATTGCTCTAATTCTCTCCTCCTGAGAGGTCACAGTCCAGTGGCAGGGCAGTCAAGACAACTGGTGATGGCTCAAGATTCCATGGAAGACCTAGGCATCTTCAATGTCTAACCATGCTCTCTAACCTGCCCCAACTTCCACATCCCTCAGCTCCTCCTCCGTGGCCTGACTTCTCCCAGCTCTTGCCTGGTTTCAAAATTAGGCAGCTTTCCACCCCTCTTTTATAAGGACTGCTCTACTCCAAACCCTTCCAAGTTTCTCTTTCTAGGAAAACAAAGTTTACACATACTGCAGCCCTCCATTTGAATTCACTTTCTGAGAAATCAAACACAACTCAACAGTAAAGTCCCAGGACTTCCATAAACTGTAGTCAAGCCCGCTTTCAGGACTTCTGCATTAGCAGTAAAGTCCCAGGGTTTCTGTAAATTGTAGTAAAGCCCTCTTCCAGGACTTCTGTATCAGCAGTAAAGTCGTCTGTCCACAGGCAGAATGATTCATTCTGACAAAGAAACATCAACAGACAGAACAGATGGGCAGAGTGGTGAAAATCACAAGAAGTCTCCCTCTTAGTTCTTTTTGGTCTCAGGTCTTGCTTGAGCTTTTCTCTGCTCTGCTCTTTCCCAGGAGTTTCCACCACATTTTCTACCACAGAGGACTCCTCAGGGAGCTAAATCGATCTTTCCAAAGGCTTTGCCAGGTTTTCTTTTTCATTTGGGGCAGGCCTTGTCTTGGTTTGGCTGTTTTGGTTTTCTTAGGTTTAGGCTTTTCCTTTTCTTTTGTTTTCTTCTTCTTGAACATGGTAAAACATCTCGATTCTTCGGATTTCTTCCACTTGAGGCTGCAGTGTCTGATCAGGAGTCATGTGGAACAGAGAAAGGTTTGGCTCTTTAGCCCTTCTCTGCATGCCTTCATCTCTTTTCAGCCTTGGTGGCCTGTCCATTAACCGTTGTTCATGAGATTCCAGCTCTTTGCAGGCTTCACTGGGACTACACCAAGTTCTCAGCACTCTTCTGCTCTTCCTCCCAAACTCTTCCTCCCTTTTTTCCTCACACTGGGGCCTGGTCATCTAGACAATGTTCATCTCTGTCAAGTCTTTGGCTTTTTTTTTCTATTCTTAGTCATTTTTCTCTTCAATTCATGTGTTCGGGGTTTTCTGTGTTGTGTTTTGCTTTGGATGGTCATAAAATCCATTCTTTGGGGTGATTCTTTATCCCTTCTGTTGTGGAGACACTGATCAGAAGCTTTTGTGTCCAAAGGACACTTCATGCCTCCCTCTTGCTTTGGAGCCTTTTTGGGCATCTCCTCTTAGCCCATGCCTGGCTTCCCTACTGTGAAACTTTGATTGTACATTGTGGGGCCCCTTGTGGTTGGGACTGTGTGAGTGTGCCCCAGTGGGCATCCTGGAAACCTTCTCAGTTTCATAAATGCTCAAGGGAGGTGTGGCCATTGCTGGAGAATGGCCAAGGTCTTGCACACGGTCCCTAGACCAGTGCCCAGACTAGTGCCCGTTGGTTGAGGGCTATAGAAGGATCTGAGGTGTCAAGGAGCTGCCCACAATCAACTTTTGCCTACCTGGGCAGGCCAAGCTCTACATAGAAGAGCCCCAGCTGGGGCTTGGATTCATTGTCTGCAATTCCCTCTTATGCTCATCTTTTCCCTCCTTTTCAGGACATTTAACCTCTTTCCTGAAGCCACACCATGTATTCTCTCTTCTCCCTCTCCCCCCTCCCTAAATATCTCTCTCTCTCTCTCTCTCTCTCTCTCTCTCTCTCTCTCTCTTTCTCTCTCTCTCTCTCTCTTTCTCTCTCTCTCTGTCTCTATCTCTCTCTCCCAAACTGTATCTGTCTCTCTCTTTCTTTCTCTCTCTTCCCCCTTCACTCTTACTGTAAATTTTCACTCTCTCTGCCTCTATGCCATGACCCCACTTCTTCTCTCTCTCTGACCACTCTCTCCATTACTCCAGAAGAAGCTGCCACCAGCCTTTTCAACGGCTTTTCCCCTATTTGTGTGTCCTTATCAAGGACAGGTTCAATCGCAGGAGGACTTTGATTTTTGGTTTTATGTTTCATTTTCTGGCAGGGCTTTCTTGGTTTTCACGTTTTGGTTTTATAAGCTTTTGGTTGTTTGTTTTCTCTTGTTTGTCCTTTGTGTAAACCCACCATTCCAGAGCTAAGGGTCAACATGGTCTTTCACAATCTTTCAAGGCTTGCACCACCTCCCACTTTCAATATAACTCTGTCTCTCAAAAGTGCCTCTTTCCCTCCTCTGACCTTGCTGCTCCTTCCAAATCCAGACATTTTTCACCTCTTTCCTAGACTATGGAAATGTCTGCCCTTTGGGTGTTTTTCATCTGTATTCTCTCTCCACTGCAATTCATCCTCCATTCAGTCACTTATTTGATTTTTTAAAAATATAGGCTTGATTATTTCACACCACTCCTCCCCAGCTCAATAAACTCCTTTGGTTCAGTATTGTGTTCATGAGCAAATGTGTTATTGGCATTCAGTGCCCTTCACAATCTTATTCTGTTACCTTTTCAGCCACTTTGTGCCTCATTTTCCATGTACCCTTCTACCCAGTTACCCTTGAATCCTGGCTTTTCCATGAGCAAGACCCTCCATCTCACCTCTGGACATTTTCTCCAGCTATCCCGCATCCCACAATTTTTTTTCCTTCTCTGTTCTGACTACTGACCTCTTTGGGTCCCTTTAAGTCTCAACTAACAACCCACCCTCTGCTGTAAGCTTTCCTCATTCCATTTTAATTCCATTGCCTTCACTCTTCAATTTTCTACTCTTTGTAAGGAATATACCTTATTTAAACATATTTGTTTTGCATGAGGTCTCTCCTATTAGATTGTGGTCACCTTGAGGACAGGCACTCTCTTTTGCCTCTTTTTCCATTCCCCACAGCATGGTACTGTGCCTGGCACAGAGTAGGTGTTTAATAAATGTTTGTTGATTTTTTCGAATTATGCCACATATACAGCTTCATGTTGATGCCATTGGTTTCTTTTAAAGTTTTGTGTTTGATATTCTATCCTTCCCTCCCCTCCTCTTTCTGAGATGGTAAGTCATCAGGCATAAATTATACCTGTGCAATCATGTAAAACATTGCCATGTTGGTCTTTATGTACAAGGATGCTAGAATTTAAAAAATGCATGGAAGAAAGTGCAAAATAGCATGCTTCAGTCTGTATTCAACATTATCAGTTCCTTCTCTGGAGGCAGATAATATATTCATGATTAGTCCTTTGGGACTGTCTCTGATCACTGCATTCAAAATTCTTCAGGAAACAATATTGCTGTTACTCTGTGCAAAATCCTCCTGGTTCTGTTCACTTCACTTTGCATCAGTTCATGTAAATCTATCCAAGTTTTTCTGAAATCATCTTGGTCGTCATTTTTTATATGACAATAATATTTCATCACAACCATATACCAAGGTTTATTTAGCCATTCCCCAGTTTATGGGTATTGCTTCAATTTTCAGTACTTTGGCTCCAGAGAAAAGAGCTCCTATAAATATTTTTGCACAGATAGTTCCTTTTACCTTCTCTTTTTCATGTATTTGAGTTACAGACCTAGAACAGGTAGTTCTGGATCAAAGGGTGTGCAGAGTTTCATAGTCCTTTGGTCATAGTTCCCAATAGGTCTCCAGAATATTCAGATCAGTTCACAACTCAGTAGGTGCTGTTACCTCCACTTTACAGACAGGAACACTGAAGAAGAGAGAGTAAAGGATTTGTCCAAGGACACAATTGTTGGAATCCTAATAAAACTGCCCCCAGCCCTAATAGCCTAACTTCATTATAGGCCTGGTCCTAATGAGCAGCAGGCCCAGTGTACCTTCCTAGCTATCTCTCCCCCACCCCCAATATACTCACTTCTTTTTATATGCCTTATGGCTCAATAGAGGAACAGGTGTGTCCCTGACCTCTTAGTTCCCACAGAAACAGCAGCTTTGTCCATGTGATGGGAACCTAGCTGTTGTTCCAACTAGGTTATTCCCCCTAGACCCATTCCCACAGAAACTGGTGTGCTCTTGTATTTAACCACAATCATATCGTCTATCTAGCCCTAGACAGCACCACAATACCTAACTATCTGTCTTAACCAGACTGTACCACAATAGCTAGCTAGTTAGAGGGCAGAATGACCAGAATGTTTAACCACGGAACCATAGAGGTAACCCCTCCTCCATTACCTAATCCATTAACAAGCCCCTCCTGCCTTTTTAATATTAATAATATTCCTCTATTTTATATAAATTTCTGTTATGCAATTGGGTCTTTTCCCTATAAAAATCCACCGTGCTTTCGCTAAATTTGCTGGTTCCTTTTGGAACTTAGCCTGCTTCAGGAGAGGGGTAAATCTTAATAAATGCCTATACTTGGATTAGACGTGGTCTGGCTCTGAATTCTTTGAGATGATTCCACCAGAAGACATAATGAAACCAAAACCGTTTTGGGGTGGGCAGAGCCCTCACTTCAACAGTTCTTGGCATCCCTGGGTTTTAATCTCAACACAACCAGTAAGTGTCAAGCTGGGTTTGATCTCAGGTGTTGCTAGCATTGTCCAGGACTATATTTCCCAGAAGGCCATGGGTCCGGGCTCCCCGAAGTCCATCACTGGAATGTTAGTGAAGGCAAAATGAGCCTGGTCAGTGGGATGCCCAGGGCTCTGAGTTGCTGTGTATGCCGCAGGACCCAGCCCTGCACTGGCCCCTGTTGGGCACCTGCAGCATCACCTGGAGCACCCATGGCTCCATAGCCCAGGTTTTGTGGGCCCCACAGACCTGGCTGTAGTTCCTCAAGATATGGGGGGCCTTCCTGAAGACACTGCACCACTGCTTGTCTGGCCTCTTTCTCCTTCTTTCCTACGCTCTCCCTCTCTTGCCCTCCCCCTGATTAATTCACCTCCCAGGAATTTTTTTCTGTCCTATTCCTCCCTTCCACTTTTAATCATTGCCCCAGGCCTACCTTTCTTCTTTTCTTCCTTCTCTTGTTCATCCTTCCATTGGCTCCTTCGCATATTGTTACACACCTGTCCTTCCTTGGTTCCTCTAGACTTTTACTCCTTCCTTCATTCATCACACACTCATTCTTCCTTTTGTTGCTTTGCTCATTGACTCACCTCCTTCATCAGCTTCTTCCATTGTTGTCCCTTTGCCAGCCCTGCATTCATTCCTTCATTTCTGTAAACTTTCTCAGTTTCCAGCCTTCCCATGAACTCTGTAATGAGGCTGGTGGTCTGTGGAATGCCCCAGGATATCAGAGAAGCTGTTCATTCAAAAGTGTTTACTCACTCTGGGAGACAAGACCAAGACTGATTGTAATACTCAACCAATAATTCCTATGTACTGTCAAAATCATTTGTTAGAAGGCTTCTGAGAAGTTTTTGTGCTGGCTAGAATAAGGAGAAAAGTCTTTGTGGAAGATGGGGAATTTTAGCTGCTTCTTAAGGATGGGTGATGTCGAAAAAAATTTTTTTTTACTTTTTTATTTACTTTTAGGTTACAAGATTCAGTTACAGAATCACTTGAGTTTCATACTTTCTCCCCTCCCTTCTCCCCTGCCACCCATGGTGACATACCATCATGTACAGAATCTACAAACACTTTCACATTCTACAATAGTCTGGTTGTTTCAAAGTATTGTAACCAATGGAGTGAATAATGGAGAAAAAAAGTAACAGAACCAAACATGGAAAAGATCAATAGCATGCGTTGGTTCAGTCTCCAGTTAAACTCTGGTCTTTCTAGATCTCTCTCTGAATATAGATATCTCCTTCCATTCTGAAACTTGTAGACCTATCTTTTAACTGTGTGTTGGTGAGAGGAGTCCAGATTATCAAGGTTGGTAATCACACATATGATGTATCTGTGGCTGTGTACAAATCTTTCCTGGGTCTGCTCTTCTCACTTAGCATCAATTCATATAAGCCTCTCCAAGTAATTATAAAGTCCATCTCCTTCCCATTTCTTATAGCACAATAGTGTTCCATTATATTCATATACCATAACTTATTCAGCCAATCCCCAATTGATGGGCATCCCCTAAGTTTCCAGCTTTTTGCCACCACAAAGAGAGCTGCAACAAATATTTTTGTGCATATGCGTCCTATTCCCTCTTCTACTATCTCTTTGGAATACAACCCCAGAAGTGGTATTACTGGGTCAAAGGGTATGCAATTATTTATAGCCCTTTGGGCATAGTTCCAGATTGCCCTCCAAAATGGTTGTGTCAGTTCAAAGCTCCACCAAAAATGAATTAGAGTTCCAATTTTTCCACATCCTCTCCAGCACTTTTCATTTTCCTGTTTTGTCATTTCAGCCAATCTGACTGCTGGGATGTGGTACCGCAAAGTTGTTTTTATTTTCATCTCTTGAATTAATAGTGATTTAGAGCGTTTTTCCATATGCTTAAAAATATTTTTAATTTGCAACCTCTGAAAATTGCCTGTTCATGTCCTTTGCCCATTTATCAATTGGGGAATGACTTGTGTTCTTATAAATTTTACTTAATTCCCTGTATATTTTCGAAATTCAGCCTTTATCAGAGACACTGGTGGTAAATATTCTTTATTAATTTTTGATTTCCCTCTTAATCTTGATTATATGGGCTTTGTTTCTACAGAAACTTTTCAATTTAATGTAATCAAGATTATCCATTTTGCATTTTATAATGCTTTCTAACTATTCTTTGGTCATAAAGTCTTCCATACTCCATAAGTCTGACAAGTACACTATTCCTTCTTCCCCAGATTATTTACAGTATCAGCCTTTATACCTAGACTGTGCACCCATTTAGACTTGAATTTAGTGTATGGAGTTAGATGATGGTCTATGCCCAGTTTCTGCCATACTATATTCCAATTCTCCCAGCATTTTTTGTCAAATACTGAATTTTTAACCCAGAAACTGGAGTCTTTGGGCTTGACAAATATTATATTACTATAGTCATTGACTACTGAGTCTTTTGTACCCAATCTATTCCATTGATCCACTACTCTATTCCTTAGCCAGTACCAGGCAGTTTTGAGGCCTGCTGCTTTATAATAGAGATTAAAATCTGGTATGGCTAGGCCACCTTCCCTAACATTTCTTTTCATTAATTGCCTCGATATTCTGGGTTTTTTGTTCTTCCAAATGAATTTTGTCACTGTTTTTTCTAGTTTTATAAAGTAATCTTTTTAGTAGATTGATTGGTATGGCACCACATATGTAATTTAATTTAGGTTAAAATTGTCATTTTTATTATATTACCTCTACCCAGCCATGAGCAATGGATGTTTTTCCAATTAGTGAGATATGATTTTGTGTGAAAAGTGTTTTGTAGTTGTATTCATAAATGTACTGGGTTTGTTTTGGCAGGTAGATAGATTCCGAAATATTTTGTAATGTCTACAGTAACTTTAAATGGGGTTTCTCTTACTACCTCTTGCTGTTGGACTTCATTGGACATATATAGGAATGCTGAGGATTTATGTGGGTTTATTTTATATCCTGCAAATTTGCTAAATTTATTTATTGTCTCAAGAAGTTTTTTACTTGAATCTCTAGGATTCTCCACATATATCATCATGTCATCTGCAAGGAGTGATGGTTTAGTCTCTTCTTGGCCTAATTTGATTCCTTTGATTTCTTTTTTTTTCTCTAATTGCTACTGCTAACATTTCTAGTACCAGACTGAATAAGAGGGTGATAGTGGAAATCCTTGTTTCACCCCTGATCTTATTGGAAATGCTTTTAGTTTATCCCCATTGCATATCATACTTGCTGATGGATTTAAGTAGATGCTACCTAATATTGTAATTAAAGCTTCATTTATTTCTATACCTTCTAGTGTTTTTATTAGGAATGGATGTTGTATTTTGTCAAAGGCTTTTTCTGCATCTATTGAAACAATCATATGTTTTCTGCTAGCTTTATTGTTGATACTATCAGTGATATTGATGGTTTTCCTAATATTGAACCATCCTTGCATTCCTGGAATTAATCCAACCTGGTCAAAATATATTATTCTATTTGTAAGTTTCTGTATTCTTTTTGCAAAATTTTTATTTAAGATATTTGCATCTATATTTATGAGGGACATTGGTCTATAATTTTCTTTCTCCATTCTGTCTCTACCTGATTTAGGTATCAGTACCATATTTGTTTCATAAAAAGAATTTGGAAGGACTCCTTTCTCACCAATTTTCCCAAATACTTTGTAAAGTATTGGAATCAACTGATCTTTAAATGTTTGGTAGAATTCACTAGGAAATCCATCTGGCCCTGGGGATTTTTTCCTATGTAGTTCTCTGATAGCTTCTTCAATTTCTTTTTCTCAGATAGGGTTAAGTAATTTACTTCCTCTTCATTTAGTCTGTGCAACTTATATTTTTGTAGATATTCATCCATTTCACTAAGATTTTCAAGTTTATGTGCATAGAGTTGGGGAAAAATAGTTACTAAATATTGGGTTACTTTCTTCTTCATTGGAGGTACATTCACCTTTTTCATTTTTGAGACTCAGAATTTGATTTTCTTCTTTCTTTTTTTATCATATTGACTAAGGGTCTACTATTTTTATTGGTTTTTTTTTCATAAAACCAACTCTTAGTTTTATTTATAAGTTCAATAGTTTTCTTACCTTCAATTTTATTCACCTCCCCTTTGGTTTTCATTATTACTAATTTCGTTTTTAATTGGGGACTTTCAATTTGTTCTTTTTCTAGCTTTTTCAATTGCATGCCCAATTCATTGATCTCAATTTTCACTAATTTTTTCATGTATGCATTCACGGATATAATGCTGTGTCCTACAAGTTTTGCTCTGATGTCTCATTATTGTCATTCTCCTGAATGAAGTTACTGATTGTTTCTATAATTTCTTGTTCAACCCACTCATTCTTTAGGATTAAATTATTTAGTTTCCAATTAGTTTTTTGCCTACCTTTCCATGGCCCTTTATTGCATATAATTTTATTGCATCATGATCAGAGAATGTTGCATTTAATATTTCTGCCTTTCTGCACTGAATTTTGAGGTTTTTATGCCCTCGTACATGGTCTATTTTTGTGAATGTGTCATTTAATGATGAGAGGAAGGTATATTCCTTTTTATTCCCTTTCAGTTTTTCTCCAGAGATCTATCATGTCTAGACTCTCTGAAATTCTATTTGCCTCCTTAACTTCTTTCTTGTTTATTTTGAGGTTAGATTGATCAAGTTCAGAGAGGGGGAGATTGAGGTCCCCCACTAGTATTGTTTTGCTATCTATTTCCTCCTCTAATTCCCTTGACTTTTCCTCTAGGAATCTGGATGCTATACCGCTTGGTTCATATACGTTACGTAATGATATTGCTTCCTTCTCTACGGTGTCTTTTATCTGGATGCAGTTTCCCTACTTATCTCTTTTAATTAGGTCTGTTTTAGCTTTTGCTTTATCTGAGATAAGGATTGCTACCCCTGCTTTTTTAACTTGAGCTAAGGCATAATATATTCAATACTGAAATCTGTATAAGTATTGTGACACTGAAAAGGGATGTACACAGAAAGAGGGTGTGAGTAAAAATGGACAAATCTGAAGATTAAAAAAAACTATTAAGGGGAAGAAAGGGACTGTAATGGGAGAAAAGGAAAAGTAGAGGCAGAAGATGGTAAATTATGCCCTAGGAAGAGGCATAAAAACATACTAAAGTGGAGGGGTGGGAAGGAAGGAGATGAGCATCATATGAGTGTTAGTCTCAGTGCTTCGAATTTAAAGAGGGATAAATACAAATGGCTAAGTTTAGAGTCTAACATGAAAAGACACGAAAATTCATAACAGTAGAGGATAAAGAGGGAGGGAGAGGAGCAATATATGAAATGTACTAGCATTTGTTTGGGTTAAAGGAGGGAATAACATACTCTGCTAAGAATAAAAGTCTATTGTGCCCTACAGGAAGTAGATGGGATAATGGGGGACGGGTGTAAGAAGGGGAAGAGTAGCAAGGAGAAAGAGTAGTAGAGAGGGGGGAACACAGGGAGGGAATACTGAGGGAGGTGGTGGTCAAAAGGAAAATTCTTAAGGAGGGAAAGGGAAAAGGAAGACATAAAGACACAAACAGCGGAGGGAATAAGATGGAGGCAAACCATAATCCTACAATATGGGCCTACAAGAAATGCATTTGAAACAAAGGGATATGCACAGAGTAAAGGTAAAAGGATGGGAAAAAATATGTAGGACAGAGACGGCTCCAAATTAAAACTCTTGTGTTTTTGGTTCAGTAAGGAGACTGGAGTATCCCTGGTTCTGAAGTAAGTAAGGATGCTGAGTTCAGAGTCAGGACCCAGGTCTGAATTCTGGTTCTGTTGATTAAGATGCTGTGTCACCTCTCACAAATCATTTAACCTCTTCATCTGGCTTATATTTAGGGGAAAGGATTTCCTGGTAAGTGTAAGAGGTAGAAAAGAGGGGAGTATCTAATATCTTTCTCAGCCCTAAGTCTCTTCCGAGGAAGGACACTATATGATCCATTGGGGGACCAGTGTACAGGTTAACCTAACTGTTAGCAGGCAAACTATGTTAGGGAGTGGTAGGACAGGACTTGGGGCTGGTCATGAATGATCAATATTTATTTCTAATCAGAAGGTAAAAACTTTTAACTTGGAAACTGGGAACACAAGTTAATTTTCCCTGAAGGAAGCAAGAGAGAATGAAATTTTAGGGGCAGTGGTGTGTTGAAATGAAGACAAGAATATTTGCGGCACCTTTGGCAGATAAATACTTTGTTCCCTTCAAAACTGGGTGGAATTAGGGAATACACTTTGAAAGAGTAGGCATAGGGACTCAAGAGGTAAGGGAGATTTGCGTAAATTACACAGCTGAGTGTCATACTTGTCAGGAATTTAATTTGAAAGGAATAAGGAGTTTCCCCAACTTTTGTAAATAAAAGTAGCCCATTGGACACAGCATGGATCTGTAGGGTTTTTTTTTTACTTCTGTGTTTTCCTCCTCCTGTTTTTTTTTTTTGTTTTTGTTTTTGTTTGGGTTTTTTTGTGTTAAGTAAGAGTTGTGACTCAGAGGGGCTTTGAAGTTGATTCGAGGTTGTAGGTCATATGCTGGAGGGTAAGAAGGTTAGGGATTGTGTGAGAGAAGAGCTTTGAAGCATCTTCACTCATGTCACTGCTGAGGAGGAAACAAATGTAGCTGGAGCGACTTTTTGTGAGGGGTGAGTGATGGGGATTGTCAGTGAGAATGCAGGTCAGCTTCAGTAGAGGTTAGGGAGACAGACAGAAAAAGGCTGTAGTTGAGAATTGGAGCTACTAAATTTGAGGACTTGGAGGTAGAGATGTAGCTCCACGTGGCCGTGCCTTCCGTGGCAGATGGTGGGGTAAAGTGAGGAAAGTCAGAATGTTGTGCATGGAAGAGGAAGTGAACAAGGTTAATGACAAGTGGCAACCAAGTACTGAGGACTTTTTGGAAGACAGAGATGGCTGTGGGGAGGTGGTAAAATGATGACAAAGTGCTTAGAATGAGTTGTTGGAAATGTTTTCCTTTATGTTTTTTCTCATTCTATCCCTATTTGGTATGTGTTTTTATCCCCCAAGAGAAAATCGATTCCTTGAATGCTGGGCTGGTTTCAGTTTTGAGCCTGTTTCATCACTTGTTAGCATGATGCTTTGACATAGTAGCATTTAATAAATGTTTAAATTCACTTGTGGTGGAATGTAGATGGCATTGCACTTAGAAAATGCCCGTGATTACAGTGAAAAGAATTAGAATGAGGTTGGAGGAGCTGTGGTTCTGAAGTGGCAGTGAGAAGGAAGGAGTAACCCTCTCCTAGAGAGAAGGCACCTGGGTTCTTCACCAAAGGGCACCTGGGGGGTGGCTTAGGCACAATTAAGTTACAATAGGAAGAGGTATAGAATAAAGAGTTTACCTCTCCTTGATGGAGTATTGTGAAACAATTACATGCAAGACAGAGTAGGGCAGAGGAAAATCCTAAGCTGGGTAGTTAGTTATGTTATCTTGAGCAGATAACCCCTCTGCCAAAGATGATTTCCTCATCTGTAAAATGGGTGAAAATCTTTGTACCACCCTTATATGAGGTGTTCAAGGTGGACTAGCATCTCTGTTGTAAGGACTTTGGTATCTACCTGGAATTCAACCCTCCCCTGTGGCTACAAGAAACTGCAGCATTCAAAATGGCCACACCCTGTTAAACCATCTCAGCAGGTGGCTAACCAAGAGGCCTCAAACCCTTGGGTGAATTAAGGGGGTATCTAACCCAAACGTATGGATTTTTCCCTGTAAGAATAGGTGGATGAGGATAATTTGTTCCAATATCTATGAAGGTGGCTGGAGCAACTGCTGTGGAGCTCTTAGATCTTGGACAGACATTGAAGAAACCAAGTTAATCTACTGCATGCCCGGTCATCCAGTCATCTTGAATTTCGTCTTCCAGAGGGCATAGATAACTCTGGCAAAGACAGTAAAGCCAATGATTTTGTGCAACTCTACCTCATTTAAATCCAGTTGACACACGAGTCAATACATCACCTAATTTTCTTCAAAACTGAAGAACAGACAACCACAGCCACCAAGCCTATGAAATGTATTGCTTTGGAATCTTTAAAAGCCTGTAAGCACGTTCCTATATTTGGAAATAACTGAGAAATTCAAATCCATCTCTTAGGCATCATATTCCTATGCACCTCTTATATTTTGAAGCATAATATACCTTAATTTTATGATGCTCTTCCTTCATTCAGCAGAGACATCGTCTATGCCCTCAAGTGTCTATTTCTTGTGGAAAACTTTGTAATTTGGAGCCTCCTCCTTGATTCCTTGATTCCAACTTCCTCCAACCCTTCCTGCCTGTTCTCTCACCTGTTCTCTCACCCCTCACCTGCTATAGATCCAAACCATTATTCCACTGAAGACAAGCAATTGCTGCTGATACAGCAAAAGCATCGGGACAGCTCCAAGATTTGGGAAAGCCATAAATCTTCTTCTTTCACTACATATAACTCTATTTTATTGCTCTTTTCTTTTTAAAATATCACTGATATATCCCACCAACTTTTATTGCAAAAAAAAATCCTCCTTTACAGCAAATAGTTAAGCAAAATAAATATTGCTTGGCTCTTGTTCTTTCTTTGCCATGCCATTTTTTTGCTTATACTTCTGGGTGGGGTGGCTCAAATTTGGGGAGATTTTTTGGTACATGTATTCAAACACTCCCACACACTCCCACTGGTAGAATGTAACCTCTCTGAGAGCAGCACTGGTTTTTTGCTTTTGTCTTTGCTTATATAATTTAGGCTCTTAAAGTATCGCATGACTTGAATTCTGAGAAGCATAGGGTGATTGGTTTGGAACTGGAAGGAACCTCAGAGTTAATTTAGTCCAGTCCTTATCTCACAAGGGCAGAAGTTTAGGGAAAAGTTAAGTGAGTTAGCTGAAGTCACAACATCCTTTAATACCAGAGCCTAAAATAAACCCATTTTCTCTGACTCCAAATTCAATACTTTCCACATCACTGTCATGTCTTTCAGAGTTACATGTTTGGACCCAACTAAAAGCAAAGTCATTAGGCATCCAGTAGATGTAACTCATTTGTAGTTTTGAGTGTTTGCTACTCTATATGTAACTGCCCATGCGTAGATTTTGATTACTGATGTGGATGTGGAGTAGCCAGTTTCTAAGACATATGCATAGTTTGAGAGGCAAAAATATACTTGGAGCTGTTATCTCACGGTGACCTTGAGCCATAGGGCCGAACTATAGATGTGCTCCAGAGTTTACTTTAAAGTGAGGCACATACCAGAGCCTGAGGGCCTGAACTCTTTTTCTTGGAATGTTCCAAGTCCCAAGCACTATGAAAGAGAGTCCCTAAACCAGCAGCAAATTCCACATTGTGAGAAACACCATGGGATGAGACATTCTCCCAGTAAGCATGAATATGTTGGATATTTCAGACAACAATAACCTTTGAGGATATCATCATGGACAGTACCTGGGAGTAATGGGAACACCTGGATACGGCACAGAGGGACCTGTACAAAGATGTGATACTGGAGAATTATAATAATCTTATCTCCTTGGGTAAGGATGGTTCTCTCTATGTCCATGAGGAAGTTCTCGAAGACACCTTAGACTGTAACTAGTAAAAATGAAGAAAATGTTCGAAGTTTAAGGTTAGCTGTTATGAACTGTTCAAGAATGAGGAGATATGGGGCAGCTAGGTGGTGCAGTGAATAGAGCACCAGCCCTGGAGGGGAGTTCAAAAGGAAATGAATTCAAATCTAGCCTCAGACACTTACCACTTACCAGGTTCGTGACCTTGGGCAACTCACTTAACCCCAACTGCCCTGCCTTCCCACCTTTAAAAAAAATGGAAAAAAAAATAAGGAGACATGACAAGATTTGAGCCATAGAGATAAAATCCGTAGTGTTATTGTCTTGCTTCTGAAGCTGCTTCTTTTCTCATCCTCTGTTACCTCAAGTCACATATCCCCAACATCACACCCCAAGTACAAAATCTAACAGCAGTCAGGAAATGGTTCAGGTGAATTTATTTTCTTTCTAAGCCAAAACAGCTCCTTGGTTCTGTTCCATACTTCCTGTGATCCCAATACAGAGAGGCCTTCATAGGTGCTTTGTTACCTATCCTCAGTTTCCTAGGCTTCCCTCTTTCTCTGAAGTCAAAGAGATCAGGATTAAATTCTGATGAGATTCTAGAAATCTAGAAGCCCCCAGGCAGGGTTTCCAATTTGTAAGCCAGTGGTGATTTCCCTGGTAGAATGAAGAGATGGATCATTGATGTTGAAGAAAGACCTTCCAAGAAGCACCTCTCCAGGTGAGTACATGAACTTCTGAGAGACAGGAATTATTGTCATCAGTAAACAAGCAATCCAGGGGCAATTAGTTTGAGTTTCAGAGCAAAGAACCAGAAGCCATGACACATTAGCTGCTTCCTAACTATTTATCTTCATGTTAAAGAATCTCCTTCCATTAAATGTTAGTGCTCAAAGGGACATTACCAATTGACTATACCTATCATTTGAATTCAGGTTGCCTGACCCTCAGGTCAAGTGAATGAATAGTATTTTTTCTGCCAAAATATACTTCATGAGAAGTAAGAAAGTTACTGAAGAGCTAAGGGGAAGGTCTTAAGTTAAAGTGCTGAGGTTTTTTGTTCTACAATTTGGTTTTTTTTCCTCTCTATTTTATTTTTTACTTATGAAATAAAACAAGTATTTCCTTAGTATACTGGATTTAAAAATTGTATTTATTTCTGTGTTCACCATTCATTTGTATAACATTTTGAGTTCCACATTTTCTCCCCAACCTTCCTCTTTCCCCCACCCCTCCATCCCCAAGACAACTTGCAATCTGATACAAGCTCTACATACACATGCATATTAAGCATTTTCACATTAGTCTTGTTATAGAGAAAAATTAGACCAAAAAGGAAAAACTGAGAGAAAGAAGAAAAGAAGAAATAACAAATACATTGAAGAATTTGTCTAAAGTTGATTGACTATGGCACTGCAAAACTGTTGTGTACAATTTGCTATTCCTTTTTTTAAAAAAAAATATTCCTTGATTATCCACATCCAGAAGAAGAACTACATTCTGAATGCTGACTGAAGAATACTACTTGCTCTCTTTTTTTGTGTTTTGTCTTGTTTCATTCCTTCTTTTTCCCTGTGCACTCCATTGGTTATAATTCTTCTGTACAACTTGACTAATGTTTAATTTGAACATATTTACAGAATCTATATCTGATTGTAGCCTGCCGTTGGTGTGGGGCTCGGGGGGCTTGGGGGTGGGGGGGGGGTGTGGGGCCTGGGAAGGGGGGCGGAAGGAGATAAAATTGGAAACACAGGGAATTATGGAACTGAATGTTGTAAACTAAAAGTAAATAAATACATTTTTAAAAGAAAGAATAAAAATAAAAATCCAATATTAAATAAGAAAACAGTCCTTTGCTATTCCTTTTTTCCTCTCCCCCCACCCTATATATCTCTATCATTGGACACAAATGCATATGTTTACATATATATGTATGTAAAATTATTCTATACATTTATTTATCACTTCTTTCTTTGGATGCAGATAACATCTTCCTTCATAGGTCCTTCATATTTTGTCTGGGGATTTATAATAGTCAAAAGGACTTAGTCACTCCAAGTAGTTCTTAGAGAAACATTTCTATAGAACCTAGTTCCCCATACCCCTTTCTCCCATTTCTCTCTGCCCCTGCATGTACATTGGTATTCGAATTGCCAAATGTCACATACTAAATGGAGCATTATGATCATTCTTGGAGCAATTCCACCTTTTTTTTTAACCAGTTACTTAGGTTAAGAAAAGAAAACAGACTCCTCAGATACATAGGTGTCACAACATAGGGAAGATACTTAATGTTGTCAGCTTAGAATCCTTTAAAAAAAACTGGATTGACGAGTGGCCAGATGTCATCAGTTCATATCCAGTTAGCTGAAATCTAATGGGGTTCTGCATCTTGTCTGAGTATCATTCCCACACCAATGAATTCCAGACCTTAATATCCTGATGTCATCTATACCAGGTTCACATTGCCAGCTGCCTCTTGGAAACTGCACCCAAGCTATCTCCCAGGTATATCAAACTTAGTATGTCTAAAATAAAACTCAGGATCTTTCCTCCAAAATCCCCATTCTTCCAAACTTCCCTTTTTCTCTCAAGGTAACTCCCACCCTTCCAGTCACCCAGGTTCACAACCTCAGTGTGATTCTCATTATATCCCCCTTTGACTCACTACTACACACCCAATTAATTGTGAAAACTCTTCATTTCTACTTTTCCATCTTCTTTCTTCACTCACACAAACACTACTGAGGGCTAGGCTTTTATTCCTCCTCATCTGGAATACAGCAATAACCCACTCCTGCAGGTCTCTCTCCTCTCTAGTCCTCTCTTCATTTAGCTGTGAAGTGATTTTTCTAAAAAGCAGGTCACTTTCTTATTCAACATACTGCACTGGTTCTGTATTACCTCTGGGTCTAATAGAAACAGTTTGGACATTCAAGACCCTTAACAAGTTGAGCTTCCTCTGCCACTACCTTTCACACTTTAATATACATTATTCCAAGAACAGTGCTTGTGGTCCTGAGAGATGGCATTCCCACCATTGTTCTTCAAATATAATTCTCTGTGTGTGTCTCCTTCCTTTTAAGCTGGCTCTTCCCAATGACTGGACTTCTGATCGAGGACTGATTCAAACCAGTCAAATAGATAAACCCTGGGATGAGAGGGTAATGAGACACTTTGAGATCATTTTTGCATTTAATAAAGCCTTTTTGAGTAGCATGGCAAGGAGGTCTAGTAAGACTGTGAACCATATAGGTTCACTCCTCCATCTTTGCCATAGCACCACCCATCAGCTGCTTAGGCATGGAGTTTTCATGCTTGAGGTAACTAGGAAATTGGGTCAATGGCTTCAGCCTTGGTCTTCAGTCTTGAGGATAGTTTCACTGCTATTTTTGGGACAAACCAGCATAGCCTGTATGTTGGGGACTTTTTATTCTTAGCAGACTTTGCTTGTATTTATGTGTCTGCACTCGATGTGTATATCTTAATTACCCTCCCCTGCCCTCCCAAAATGTAACCAGGGCACACAGTATTTCCTAGATATATGCCTACATCAGTTGACCTAGAACTAAAAACAAGTCTAATTTATAGAACTGATGTCTCCTCTGATATTTTAGCCTTTTTAAGGAGATGAAAATGGATTATTTTTAATACTAAACTCTCTCCCATTTATTCAGTCAGCAAATATTTATTACTTGCCCTCTGTGTGCCAGGTCCTGTGCTAAACACATTCTTCACAAGAGGGTTTCTGGACCATTGACCATGCTGGCTTCTTCTTTAGTCATTTCAATTTCATAGAATTGTGGATTTCAAGCTGGAAAGTACAGATAGACTATCTAGAGATCAAGCCCCTACTGTTATTTTAAAAAAGGACACTGAACCACAGAGGTGTGAAGGGTTCATGGTCACACCTTGGTGAGCTTTGCAGACTTTGAAACAAAGGGTTTGGGCAATGCCCCTCTTAATCTCTGTTGACAAAAGTAGAACCAAATTCCAAGTATAGACGTCTTTCTGCTATGAAGTACAATGATCAATGACTTTAGATGATATTGTCTGTCACATTATTTCTTATATTAGGCTGAGTTTGAGCTAGATTTTTTTTCAGCTACCAAAGTGTTTTGTTGAACTTGTAGTCAATTAACATAGTGATTTTAAATTCCACCTGTTGTCGAATCAGGCCTGCTTAATCTTATACTTAAGCAGTTAATGTTTTAAATGTAAATCTAAGACTTGACATCTACTTGTGATATTTCAACTTTTTAATTTGGTTCACCTTTCATAATTTCAAGTACGTTCTCACTGTACCAAGGCAGTCCTCTTCATACCTCCTTAACTAACAAACTACCACTCAGCAGAGAAATTCTTCCAGACCCTTTTCATCCTTCCTCAGCCCTCCCATGGCTCCCTCTAGCTCAACTCTGTCAACTGAGGATTTGCCTCGTACTTCACCAAATAAAAACCAAACCACTCTATGAGAGATCTATCTTCCAATCTTTTATCACTCAGTTATCTTCCTCCATTACCTTCTCTTCATCCCTGTCTTAAAGGAAGAAACAGCCCTTCTTCTTGCCAAGGCCAACCCCTCTGCATGCACCAATGATCCCATTCCATCCTATCTTCTCCAGCAGATTATCCATTCTATCATCTCCAGTCTCAAATATCTTTAATTTCTCCATATATACTGTTTGCTTCCCTGTTGCTTACAAACATGTCCACATCTCCCTCACCCTTCAAAAACCTTCACTTCATTCTAATATCCCTGCTAGCTATTTTGCTATTTCTCCTCCCTTTTCCCTAGCTAAACTCCTTGAGAAAGCTCTGCAAATGGAAATGACTGCTTCTTACTTTCTCAATTGTTTCTAAACCCTCTGCAGTCTTCTGACCTCACCATTCCACTTACACTGCTTTCTCCAAAGTTATCAGTGATTATCACACCCTAAAGCCTTGTCTTGATGCTAATCCTTCTTGATGTCTCTGCAGCCATTGACACTATCACCTTTTTTTGGATACTTTCTCCTCTCCTTGCGAGGTTTTAATGGCACTGCCCCAAATTCTGACTGCTTTCTCAGTTTCCTTTGCTGAATATTTATCCAAGTCATATTCACTAACTGTGAGTGCTCCCCTCTCCCAATGCTCTGTACTGGACTCTCTTCTTATCAGCAGTCACAGGTACAATTGTCAAGTCTCTTCACATGATTCTCAGATTTCTTTATCCTGCCCTAATCTTTCTTCTGAACTACAGTCTGATATCAATAGCTACCTTGTGGACATCTCAAAATCCTTTAGACATTTTAAACTTGTCATGTTAAAAGCATGACTCATTGCCTTCCCCTCCTCCCCCAAACCAACCTTCTTCTGCAACTCTTTATTACTTTCAAGGGCAGTACTTGCCTCCTAGTTGCCCAGGCTCAAAAACTTAGTATCACTGAAATGGGCAGGAACTAGTTAAGTAGACATCTCAGTGAAATAGTCTGATATACTGTAAAATTAAAGAAATCAAATAAGCCCTGAATACCCAATCAGAACCAAGAACTAGCAGGCCTAAAACTGGGAATCAACCCAAGATAGAACCAGTACTAGACAGAAGAATGCACTCAAGTAATCTGTCTTGTTTTCTTTTTTTATGTACCTAAAATTCTATCTCATGACAAACACCTTATTCAAAATTGTACTTAGCTCCTCAGCCATAAGACTAAGCTAAGCTCCTGTGTCCAAATATTAATTGATCTATCCTAAAGTAATTGCAATCTCTGGTTCCCATGTCTAATTCTTGATTGATCAGCACAGAGGAAATTAACAATTCCCTGTGCCTGGTTTTCTTCTGTAATCAATTGACTATGGGACTACATGGTATAAAAGAGGTCTGCATGGTTGGATCAGGGCAGCTCTCTATTGATTGCCATAAGAGAAACAGTCACCATGGCTAAATTAATATACTATTAAAGCTCCTTAAATTTTCAATTGGATTCCCTGGTCATTCTGTGAAAATTAATTTCTACTTGGGTCATAACATCACCAACCCCTTACATGTCATACTCATCCACATAGCCAATTTGTTTTCAAATCTTACTGTTTTCTGCCTTCACCACATTTCTTATGTAAGTCCCTTCTCTCCACCCAGTTGCAACTCTGTTCAGGCCCTCCCTCCTAGCCTCTCTACTGGACTGTTAGAATAGCCTCGTTCCATTCCATAGCATTCTCCAATCAGCTGCCAAAATTATCTTCCTGACAAATCTGATCATGTCACCTCTCTACTCAATACATTCCAGTGGCTCCCTATTATCTCCTGCATCAAATAGAAAATTTTCTCTTTAACTTTAAAGCCCTCTACCACCTTGTGCCTTCCTTCCATTCCTATTTTCTGCTTCACTGCTTTCCCATCCAGTGCCACTTGCCCCCTTGCTCCATTTGCCTTGGTTCCAGCATTATTTTTGCTTACATTAATGTAGGGGTTGTATGTATTGTTCTAAACACCCATTCAGCATCAGAGTACTCAGTAACTGAGTAACTGAGTAACTCAGTACTCACTGAGTACTCAACAACAGTAACAACAGCAACATCTAGAATTGGTAACAGCCAAGTGAAATACTGAGTATTAACAAAGAGACCACAGAATCCAATTAAAAGTTTGAGGAGCTTTAATTGTAATTAATTTAGCCAGGTGGTGGTATGACCCCCATATGCCAATCAGAGGAGCAGCAGGGAAACATAGAAGGACAGGGTCTTTTATACCATTTTGGGGTTCTAACAACATTATCAATACCCAAGTTGATATCCAAGTGTAATCTGTAACTACAACTAAATTGGTATCCAGATACAATCTGTAATCAAAACTAATTGGTACCCAGGTATAAGCAGTTATTTTTCTATAATTAATTATTATACCTAGTTGACATCCAGGTATGGGGATCTATTTTTTATCTTCAGGGAACTACGAAGTAGGTACCAGGAGAAAGTGATGACCTCAGTATTGATTAACGGAGAGTTAGATACAGAAGCCAGGAGAGTGAATATGGGGTTGGGCATGTGGAGTGCAGGCTTAATCACTTAGCCGCTTTTACTGATTGATTTCACTCTGAGTTTACTGAGTTCTGCTTTGGATATGGTTTCAGTTTGGGTTCTCTGAACTCATTTCCTATTTCACAAAGTATTACTTACCTATTTCCTGGGTAATCTCTTGAGTCCATAGCTTAACTAGTTCCTGGCCACTTCAAATTTATATACCACTTTAAGGTTTGCAAAGCCACAGAGTTCTTCAGTCTTATCACAGACCAATACAAGGTCATTATTTCCTCACAAACTCCCTATTTCCTTGTCTCTATCTCCTTGCCTGAGCTTCTCTGTCACCCACCATCTGGCTAGCTCTGATTCCGAGCTTCCTGTGGGATCTGCTTCCCTCCAGCAAACTCCTCCCACTACAAGTCCATGTGATAACATTCAACCTATTAGGGGGCAGAGTTTATCTTCACAGCAGGGAAGCTTCCTGTGGAGTCTGTTGCACCCTTCAGCAAATTCCCTCCATCACAGGCTCCAAGTGATTACCTTCTGCCTATTAGGCACAGACTTCAATTTCAAAGCAAGGGAGGTTTTCAAACTCCCTGCTAGGTCTGTTAAGGGGCAGGGAAGATCTTCAAATTCCCATACCTATTGTACCAAGTTAATATACGATAGTTTAGTTATGGAAATTATTAGCATTTAAATGGCAGAATTATTTCTGTTTTCCCCTATATGCATCTTTAATTAAATGCTCTTAACCATACTTCATCAGACTCCTATTTTTTTTTTATTTCCTCACCTTCATGAATTTCACTGCACCTCTATTTTTACTGTCCTGTTTTGTTTTGTTTTTTTTAAAGTAAGGATTACTCATCTGGAGCCATTAATGAGTTTCATTCTTCAAGGCTTACATTGAGACCTAAAGTTCATTTTACTCACTGCAAAAGCTGGATACATTTGATTATTTGGCTCCTTTTGTGAATTTTGCTCCCTGTTCATTTCAGAGTGTCTTCAATCCATACTACCTTAAGTGTCTTGGTTAATATACACTGGCAGCCTTCTCTCTCCTCCATTCTCTTTATTTTTGTAAACCATTTCATTAGGTTTGAAAGAAACCAGGAAAACTTATTTTTTGTAGCCTTGCTTAGGTTTGCTCCACTCCAGGTCAGTGGCCTGTCCTTGCTCTATTTTATGCAATGGTTCAGAAATCTAAATGTGGTGGTCATCTCCTATCATCTGTTAACCTCTCAAATCATTTTTCTCTTCTATTCCCCTTGCCTTCAGTAGACAACAGTGAGGAAAATACCATTTATGTCCTTACATCTTTGGTCTTCAGTTTCTTAAAATCTATGGCATTGATATTAAGGTTCCTTCTGACAGTAGCATTTTTGCCCCTGTTGATCACTAGAAAGCAGTAGTGGTCATGTGCTTGGAAAAGTCCCTTCAGGGTTTCTGTTTTGGCTATATTCCATGGTAAAACAATAGATTTATATTTTTTTCATGTCAATAAATACCTATTCCAGCACATCTTAACAGGAAATCACTAAGCACAGATAATGTTTTCCTCTTCCTCTGACTTTACTGAATGATTGGTCAGTCTCTTTACTCTAGTCTTGTGTTTATTTATGTGTCATTCCTTGGAGGATAAGAAGCTGTTTCTCCCTCAACATTCAGACTTTTTCCTTTTGAGGGAACGTGACCATTTTTTTTACTCCAAGTGGTATAAGCTCTGAGGCTCCTTACATCAATTCCCACTTGGACTATATTTCAGGTTCTAGAGGTACCCCAGACTACTTGGAGTGTTTCTTCCAATGTCATTGACTTAGAGTCCCATTCCAGTGTGTGCTTCCAATATCCATCACCATTTTCAGTTAGTATGGCCCTTACATTATTGATTGACCCAAAGATTAGTAGCCCTGTAACATTTAACCAACTAACATAGACATACCCTCCTGAAGCAGGGACACACTCCTCCCTATACTATCTCAGTCTCTTTTGGGATAGTAGACTCCAAACAAAGGCATTAGCTACAAAGTATTTTCTTCACTTAGTTTACTTCTAAATGCTGAATAGCTATAGAAAATTATTCCAGAAAACAGGCAACTTTGTTGGGTCTGATTCATGGATGGATTAGTTCCTGCAGTTCCACAGTAGCAGCAAATTATGGCATGGTACCTGGGCCTGTCTAAAGGTTGATTCTTCAGGCAGGACACTGGCATCTGACCAGGCTCAGCTGCTGGCAAACTCCAGTATGGAATTATGACCTCTTCAAGCTCACAAAACAACCATCTCCGGAACTTGGCCTAAAAGCAGGAAAGAATAGACAGAAACTGAAACAAGAGGAGGGCCATATGCTAATGGCTTCATGTTGGCCCAGGTGGGGAAAGTGGACTACTGGTAATTGCAGAACCTCAGCACCAGCAGGGCCATTCACTCAGCTGATATTCTGACCAAGACCCAGTGATCCCTCAACTAGAAATGAACCTCAAGGACGTCAAAGGAAGAAAGTATATATGTGTGAGGGGAGACAATTGTTTTTTCTACTTTTTCCCTTGTGCTTCTTCCAAACTCAGCTTCATAGAGGAACTGAGCAATATGCCCAGCAGAGATATTTCATCCAGGCTAGTCATAGGTAAAGAAAAAAAGACCATAAGAAACGACATCCGGGTTTTGCATGGGTGAATCACTTTAGTCAGGAGTACCCCATATGTGTGTCACTCTACCAATGGATTCATTGTGTGTGCTGTCTTGCACGAAACCAGATGACCATTGCTTGACCCCACTAAACTCAAAGAGCAGAAGTTGTATGTGAGGAAACATGTCCCCTGCAAAAGTAGAGGCATGACTAGGGAGTCAAGTGTGTTTCTAAGGGAATGCAGCTGGGCCGGGAGATTTCTTGATTAAATTCTGTAATTCCCTTTAACATGAAGACTGCACAAAGACCCATAAAATTAAACATTGTGTACCTGTGTAATCTTTACACATTTTTCATTATCTCTGCTTATGTTTTTTATAACCTTGGGGCGTTGCCATGACTTGTGTAACTTTGTAGTGTTGTTGTGTCATCAATAACCTCAATAAAATTCAGCCTGCTGGAAGGGCTCGGGGCAAGGGCTCATCACTCCAGCCTGCCCAGGCTATGCTAACCTAAGCTTGTGTGCTCATATCCTTTCTTTACCACATGTCATACTGTCTCCTTCCAAGTTTCACTTCCAGGACTCCACTGCTCTGAATGCAGCACTCTCTTTTCCCACTGCTGTGTGTATTTGGAAGCTTAGAAGTCATCACCCAAGGAACACAAACTAGGAATGATGAAAGTTCAGGGAGTATTCCAGAGGCAGTGCTTTGTTGCTCAGCTGTTTTCCACTCCTGTTCAACTCTTTGTCACCCAATTCAGGGTATTGGCAAAGATACTCGAGTGGTTTGCCATTTCCTTCTCCAACCAGTTTTACAATAGAGGAAACCAAGGCAAACAGGGTGAAGTGATTTGTCCAGGGTCACACAGCTAGTAAGTGTATGAGGCCAGATTTGAATTGAAAAAGGTGAGTCAGACTCCAGGCCAGGCACTCTATCAACTGCACCTACCATATTGTTCCCAATACAATTCCCAGTCATTATTAGACAACCCTTTCCTAGAAAAATTTGGAGGACCAAGGAATGACTTTGTTGGGAAATGGCTTGTTTTCTGGGGAGAGGGGTCACTATCTATCCAGCCCCACAGGAGGCCAGTTCCTTATCAGAGTCCTCCAGAGGAGCAAAGATTTGGCATCCCCACCCATGGGGCTCTCAGAAAGGCTGGGCAAGGCAAAGGGCATATAAGTTGTTATGTACTAGGAGTGCAAATAGAAGAAAAAAGACACTCCCTTCAAGGTGCTTACAGTAAACTAGGAGAAGATAATACCCCCAATAGGGAGCTCAGAAGGGCAATGCAGACACTCCGAGGAGGGCAGGGCAACTGCAAAGTCATAGGCAAAGCCTGGATGGGAATGAAAGATGGCTTGCCTGGGTCCCTCCACAAAATGAAGGCCCCAGGAAGGGGACAGAAACCAGCATGAGTGGGAGGGAGGTCCCAAGTAATAGGTGACAGCAGTCCATGGACCTTCCAGGGAATCATAAAGTGAGACTTGGTGATAAAGAGAGTGAGGTTCAAAGTCAAAGGGTGAAGGGGAAAAAAGGAGGGGCAGACAGAGTCAGGTAGGACCTGAGGACACAGAATGACATTGTCCAGATATTCCATTGCTCCTGGAACAAACTGGGGTGACAGAATGAGTCCTGGATCAGGACGTAATTCATGCCCGCTATACTCTGGAAGACCCCATTCTGGCATGCTGCCAGTTTCCTCAAAAAGGGAGCCTGAAGATACGGCTTCAGCGTCTTGCCACTCACATCGCGGTGGACTGTCTTCCAGCTCTGTGGCCTCCTTTGCTTTCGCTTCTCGCACCTGGCCCCTGCTCTCTCCACCTTCCGTGTCCTTCCAGGAGACTCGTCCAACTGCAAGCTCTGCTCTCTCACCGCCTATGCCTGAGAAGGAACTGCTGCCGCCCTGTTGTATCAAACCCTTTGCCCCCCTGGTCCTCTTCCCACTGAATACTTTCATGGAGAATATCTTCCCCGCGTTAGTACCTTGTAGCTTCCGGACCTGAAACACCTTGCCAAAGTCTCCTTTGCCCAGGACTCGCAGGAGCTCAAAAGAGTGGGAGCCGATGAGTTCGGGTCCAGGGTTCACACAGGTCTCTGACAATTCCACCTCTTCGTAGTGCCCCACGGATTCCAAATCCACATCAACATCCGCGGGGCTGAGCCCCTGCTCGCTGTCGCCCTCGCTGCCCTCTTGGGTCTCCAGGTCTGTATGGCACACAGCCGCCATGGGAGCCCCAGGCACGGGCGCGAGCACCTGGCCTCCCCAGTCTCTCTTCCCGCCAGGTCTGGATGAGCTCCTGCGTCGCTGGGGCAATGTCTTAAGAAGCTTTTATTTAATCCACGTGACTACTTTATCCACTAAGTAAGATCACAAGTGTTCTATCGTTGGACGATTAACACATTTCCAAGACTACGAGATAAAACAAAAGAAAAAGGCGAAGGAAGGAAAAGGAGAGGAGATAAGGGAAGAGAGGAAAGAGATCAGTAGAAAAGTGGAGTCAAGAGACCCGTGGTGCACTTTCAATTGACAAGGCGCAAATCCCATTTTCCCAGTCCTAGGCCAAAGGGGCTCCAACTGCCAGCACTGCTCTCAATGCCAAAGCCTAAGAAGGAGCTGCTGCGGCCCTTTTATATTAGACTCCTCTGGCCAAGGACCCCTTGTCGCCTTGGCACTTTCAATTGACAGGGTGCTAATGCCTTGGTCCCCTCGGCTCCCTCCTCCCGGATTCACAGACTCCAGTCTCTACCACCCCGCCCCCACCTTCACCACCACTGCCTGACCTTTCCTGACAGCCCCCAGCTCTTCCAGCCTCACAAATCATTACCCTGCATCCATTTATCTTGGGGTCTTCTAACCCGGGCCCGAGGCTCCAAAGCTCGGAGGGTGCAGGGTTGTTGTCTCCTTGCAGGCAAGAGGCTTCTCATACTGAGTGAGCACAAAGAGTCCTGCAAGTCCGATATGCCGCATCCCTGTCCAACTGCCCGATGTAGACCTCTTCTGTTCTTTGGACAAGGCCACCGGCAGTTTTAGAGAGAGGAGGTGCAATAGCCCTCAGTCTCCCCCAGGCCCAGGAGCACATCATTCTCTCATTCTTTGCAATGAGGCCGTGGGCCGGGAAACCTGGTCCTAGCCCGACATGCAAAGAGGGGAGCTTCCACTAGGCACAGCCAAGATCTTTGAGACTTTATTATGATTTTCAGCACTCTGGACATCTGTATTGTCTGTGTAAAGAGGACTACATTACTGATTAAGAAGTCCTGAAATAGAAATTTGCTGCAGTTTACAGAAGTGCTGGGTGTTTATAGTTAATTTGTGTTTGGTTTCTCAGCCAGTAACATTTTTTGTTGGTTTCTGTTACTCAGTTAGAATGAAAGTGAATTGAAATGATAGTGCTGCAATATGTGTAAAGTTTGTTTTCCTAGCAAGAGAAACTTTGAAGGGTTTGCAGTGGAGTAGTCCTTATTAAAGAGCAGTGGAGAGCTGCCCAAGTTTGTGTGCAGCCAAAACTTGGGTGAATCCAGGCAAGAGCTGGGTGCAGTCAGCCTGTGGAGGAGGAGGTAAGGGGTGTGGAAGCTATGGAATGCTGAGGGTTTGGTTAGACGTTGAAGATGCCATGGTCATCCATGGAATCTTGAGCCATCACCAGTCCTCTTGACTGGGCACTGTCCCTGAACTGTGACATCTCAGAAGGAGACAGTGAGGCTAATGGCTTGGTACAACTCTGCTATGATTCAGTCCAATACAGGCATAAAGCCAAGGTGACAGGAAAGTGAGGAAGCAGCAGGTGGGGATACACTCAGAACTGGAATCACAGCCCTGCACAAAGGTGATCCACATCATAGGGCAATTTTCCCATTGGACAAGAGCTACAGTGGACCCCTGGAGCTTTAAGCTGCCTTTAAAGGAGCAATCTGCTCACCTCCTGGTGGGAGAAATTTAAGCAGCTCTTAAGAAAGGGAAGAGGTGTAAATTTAGAACCACTGCCCCAAATGATTGCTGGACACTTTGTGACCAACCTGTGGTAGAGCCTTTTGAGCTCAGGGGTCTAATCAGGCAGTCAGACACCTGGAACTTGATTCCAACAAATGAAGTCATTTTGGTCTTGGTGAGCAACTGAGGACACCAGTCAACCAACCAGTCTGTTTATCCTGGGTCCCATTCGTCTGCTTCTATTTGTGTGCTTGCTGTATACTTCATTAGAATGCGGGCTCCTTCAGGGCGTGTGGTTCTTGTTGTGTTGTGTTGGCAGGTGTATATAGCCCTTCCTGAGCACATTTGGAATTCTTTTATTTTGCTTGTTTCTTTGTTTGTTTGTTTCTTTGCATAGATGCTGGACTTGTTTATCATTCCTGCTCCAGCTCATTTTATAGACTAGGAGACTGAAACAAATATAAGTAATTGATTTAGTAGATTTTCCCAGGCTCAAACAGCCAGAAAGTGTCTGAGTCCAGATTTGAATTCATGTCTTCCTGATGCCAGGGCTGGTTCCCTGTGCACTCTTGTACCACCTCACTCCACATGCACTGCTTAGGCATAGAACTACCTTTATCTTTTCTTAAAATATTCAACATTTTGCTGAGCTCCTGGCACATTGTCATAATCAGGCTTGCACAGCATATGGATTGAGTTTGTGGACTACCAATGGATTTCCAAGAAGCCATGAAAAATTAAGGGTAGCCACTGTTTACTCTTGTACTTTTGTAAGTGACATATGGCAATTAGTCAACTAGCAACTGACCAACTTGTTTCAGCCTCTTGTCTAACCTCTCTGTGTCTGAAAAAGTTTACAAGCTGTGCAGGCCTGGTCTAAATGTTTATTGACTAAATGACTAAATGAATATTTGAAGCTGAGAGACCCTCTGAGATTGGGGTAAAGCTTTTGCACCTAGAAAATTGTGTAAAGTTTTGACTAGATCACACCTAGTTTGAGTGGGTTTCAAGAGTTCCTCTGAAAGTGGCAAGGTCAGGAAAGCTACCTTCTAAGGGACAGAGCTTTAGAGTAGGAAAAGTGCTCAGGCTGAAGTAGAAAGTCATGAGTTCAAATCCAAGCTCAGACACTTGCTGATTATGTGACCCTGGGCTAGTCACTCAAACTCTGCTTGCCTCAGTTCTTTCAACTGCAAAGTGAGGATAATGATAGCAATAACCCTTCAGGGTTGCTGTGGGGACAAAATGAAAGGAACTAAATAATGCATATCCCATTTCCTCAACCCTTCCTGATGACCTGGGCCACAAAGAAGCATTTTCCCAAAGAAGAGAAAGTCTCAGAACTACATTTTTTGAATCTAGTCACATTGACAATAAGGGGAAAAATCACATTTATTATTCATAACAATATTTATGAATGATCTGAATTCCTTGTTTCCAAAAATGAGCTGCAGAATGGATCAATAATCCACCAAACAAATGTATCCATTAGATGTGTATCAGGAAATGCCATTACACTCAGCTTTGGATGAGAGGTCAGAATTGTCAGTAGTAGGAGTTCTTACTGCTGAGTTAATATGAGAGGATTTCTGCTTATTTTTTAGTTTTCTGTGGATTTGCTCTGATGGGAATTTTCTGGTTTTGGCCAAGGATTCAGTGCTGTTTGAACATTATATCACATCCAATACATTTATAAGGCTACTTTCCAATAGGTATCTCCTGATGTCTGTAAGATGGTCTGAGGAGGCAGGAAAGCTTCTAAATATATGTATGTATGTATGTATGCATGCATGCATGTGTGTGTCTATATGTATGTACATATGTATGTGTGCATGTATGTGTGTGTGTATACTTTGTAACTTGAATAGTCTGAAGTATAATAAGGCTGATAATCTGAGGTAATTTCTCACATTGTTCGCATGCTATAAGACTTCCCTCTGTTATGAATTGTATGATCATGAATAAAGTTTGAACCTTCACTTGAACAATTTCTCACAATCTCTCTATCTGTAAGATTATTTGTTCACTAAGAATCCTCTGATATCAAAGGAAGTTTGACTGTTAAGGTAGGATTTCCCACATTTATTATAGTCATAAGACTATTTCCATTGTGATTCCTATGGTACTGCTTCAGTCTTGATCTTTTTCAAGGAAGGATTTCCCACATTCATTGAGCCTAAAAGGTTTTCCTCCAGTGTGAATTCTCTTATGTACAAGTAGCTATGCTGAAATTTTGAAATCCTTCCCAAATCCTTCACATAGGTAAGGTTTTTCTCCAGTATGAATCCCTTTATCAACAACAAAACTTGAAGGAGCACTGAAGCCTTTCCCATATTTATCACATTCAAAAGTCTTATCTCTTAAGTGAATCTTTTGGTTTTTTGGTATTTGTCTCATATCTCTCTTCTGATCTCCTTGCTGCTTATTTTCCTGTTGTCTTTGATTTCCAGATTCCTCATTAAGAGAGTTTCAAAGACCTTGCTTTCTGAGTCTTTCAACTATTGGTCCTTTGGGTGATTCATCTTCTAAAATAGCCTTCACTGGTCTTGACTCTGTGCATTCAGTTCTAATCTCCAAGTCTGAATGATATTAAAATAAATTGTCAACGTCCCCAGTTCCCAGATCTTCTACAATCTAGATCCATGATCTCTTTGTCTTTCTCTCTTTTCACAGGGCTATCACTGAAGTTGAGGTCCTGACACCTCTCACCTGAAGCACCCTCCTAATTGGCCTCCTTCCTCCATGCTCTCTTCTTTTCCAATCCATTTTGTATAGAATTTCTAAAGACACATTCTTTCTCTTTTTTTTTTGTACAAGTCAGTATGAAAGGCCCTGCTCTCAAAGGAGATGAATTTCTTTTTTTTTCTTTTTTTCTTTTTTTTCCAGTTCATTTATTTTTAGTTTTCAGCATTCATTTCCACAAGATTTTGACTTACATATTTTTCCCCATCTTTCCCCTACCCTGAATCCCAAAATAGTGAGTCTACTGAATAACCCTTCCCTATTCTGTTCTCTCTTATATCCTCCCTCACTCCCCGCAACACTAACTTTCTAGTAAGGAAAGATGGATTTGTATTACCCTTTGCTTGTATATCTTATTTTCCAGTAGTATGTAAAAAGAATTTTTTTTATCATTTTCTTTAATACTCTGAGTTCCAGATTTTTTTTCTTCTTCCTTCCTCACCCACCCGCACTGGGAAGATAAACAATTTAATATACGTTGTACATGTGTTGTTAGCCAAATCATTTACATAGTAGTTATGTTGTGAAATACTAACTATATTTCCCTCCATCCTATCCCAACCCCCCACTTATTCTGTTTTCTTGTTTGACCCTGTCCCTTTTCAAAGCGCTTGCTTCTAACTACCTTTTCCCCCATCAGCGTTCCCTTCTATCTTCCCCCTTCTTATCCCCTTCCCCCTTTTTCCTGGAAAATAAGATCGCCAGTTGAGTGTGTATCTTATTCTCTCTTTATGCCAAAATTTGATCTTTGAATGGAGAAGCTGCTCAGTCCTGGGTTATCTTGACTGTAGTTCCAGGATATTTGAATTGTTTCTTCTTGGCTGCATGCAGTATTTTCTCCTTAAGCTGCTGGCTGTCTTTTCCCCTGCCCCTCCCCCCCCCCCCATCCCAGGCCAAGGCTAATCAGCCATCAAGATCTTTATCCTGGAACTACCTCCAGGGGCACAATATACCTGGACGCCTAATCAGGACTTGGAAATTAACTTTCAGTACAGTCTTTACATATACAGGAAACCAATGAGATCATCCAGCCAAGAAGATTATACTTTCCTTGCATATTTGCCTAATGGCCTTGTAGAGCTGGGGTGCTAGTGTCCCAACACACCCAGAAAGTCTTGGCCCCCAACAGACAGGGGAGGTGGACATCCTCCCTACCTTTCTCAGAAGCTCTGGGCATCGTGCTGCATTTGGCCTCTAACGGCTTGTTTCCCCTACACAATCCTTGGCTGCAGATAACCTCGCTCCCTTGTCCCCAGAGCTGTTCACTGCCGCCGAAAGGGCAGGTACTTTCCCTTTGCGGAGTCTCTGCCAGGTTTCAGAGGTTCAACGAAACCACATCAATGACAACAAAAAAACAAGCCATCGGGTTCCTGCCAACAAAAGGGCCACTTCTGTCTTATGTCTTCCCTGCCAAACAAACCATGCTTTGTTGTGGACAAGGAAATGGATGGATCTCCTACTGTGTCAACACCTGTGACAAACGGTGCTAAAATGGCCTCAGCTGCGACGTGTGGCATTTGGGGACGGCCGGCTCCGGGTATTGTGGCGCTTGCAGTAAGAAACAAGTTGACTTTGAGAAGGCAGGATGGAGTTCTAGGGCAGTCCGGGGGCGGGGGTGGTGGGACCCTATTTGGAAGGAGGGAGGAAGTAGTGCAGGACAATTGGTGGAAATCAGGGCAGCTTTGCCTTTGCTGGGGGGTTTTCAGGACCGGAGTCCAGCAGTTGTTTGAGTAGCTTGGGGCCCCTTACGCAAAGGAATGCAGGGGGCGGGGCCGCAGGGCCTGGCACTTGGCCCTATATAAGGGAGCAGGCTGCCCAATGTGGGATTCTCCCTCTCAGCTTTGGCCAGACAGGGAGCTAAGTGAGGGTTCGGATCCGGGTCCTGTGCCCTATCTTTCCCCGGACTTCTCCTCCTTCCTCCGCGGAAAGGCTGCACTAGGCTTTCCTGGGCGGTCGATTCACAACTGTCTCACGTCCAGGTCATCTTGGGCTCGTGTGCAGGCAGCTGTGACCGGCCAAGCAAGGGCCAAGCAAGGGCTAGGCAAGGTTCTCTGCAATCCGGCCGTCTTTAGCATTCAGCTACAGCGAAGACCCATGGCGCTGTCTCCCGATCACACTTTGCCAGACTTCCCGGATCTACACCTGGCTTTGGAAGAATGGGATGAGCTGCTGAATCCGCCCTGTGGGGAGCAGGAGAGCCAGAGCTACTTGGCTGAAGCCCCAGGAAGCCCCGCGTCTGCACTGAGTCTCCCTGAGGGGCAAGGCACTTGTCCTCTCTCTTCCGAGGACTATCTGTCCGTCCTGGAGGACCTGAAGAAATCCTTGGGACCAGAACAAGGTGGAGAGGAAACGCCAGGCGGCAGCGACCCTTGCAGCCCAATGGAGCAGGGTCCAACATTAGTCGCCAGCCACACACAGACTTGTCCCGAGGCACTGCCTGCCAGCGCCACTGCCCCGCCGGCCACTGCTGAAGAGGAAGACCACAGAACCCATGCCGTTGGCCCTGAGAAGAGCAAGTCCAGGCCGCACGTGCGCTTTTCACCTTACCAGCGCCAAGCCTTGACCAACTCTTTCAAGGCCAATAGGAGTCCCACAGCCCAGGACGTGAAAGCCCTGGCAGCTGAGCTGCACCTCTCCACCACCCAGGTACGAACCTGGTTCCGAAACCACAGGAAGAAGTACAAATACTGGTTTGCTAGCTCACTCAAGGGAGATCAGGAGACCGACACACAGACACTGCGTGCCATGACGCGAGCCATGTCCTGCAGAACTGGCGCTGGCTATATGGCTCGAAGCCTTCTTAAACACTAGTCACAAAGGAAACTGACAGGTCCCCTGTCCTCGCCACATCACACACACACACACACACACACACACACACACACACACACACCACTGAACTCTAGATTTTTCAACAGGAATGTCTAGAAGTCTTCATTTCCTGAAATGACCATATCCTCCCCTGAAAGATTATGCTCAATCAGGCTGGGCCAGGTAGTTGATCCTTGGATGCAGTCGTAGCTCTTTGGCTTTAGGAAATATCCAATTCCAGTCCCTCCGA
Organism: Pseudocheirus occidentalis; assembly: GCA_028646575.1. Lineage (NCBI taxonomy): Eukaryota > Metazoa > Chordata > Mammalia > Diprotodontia > Pseudocheiridae > Pseudocheirus > Pseudocheirus occidentalis. The sequence goes on along the minus strand of CM053596.1, from coordinate 8,150,646 downwards.
TCTTTTAATGGAGAAGCTGCTTAGTACTGGGTTATCTTGAATGTAGTTACAGGATATCTGCATTGTTTGTTCTTGGCTTCGTGCAGTACTTTGTCCATAACCTTGTAGCTCTGGAAATTGGCTACGATATTTCTGGGAGTTTTCAATTTGGGATCT
>CM053596.1:8114436-8149990 GCA_028646575.1 Pseudocheirus occidentalis | reverse complement strand
GTGGCTTCCTCCAGCAGCTCCGAGTGCAGCTGCTCCCCCTGCTCGGCCTCGGCCAGGCACTGCAGTTCCCACTTGGTGAACCAATGCCTCGGCTCGTGCTTCTGGATCTCGGATTCGGCTCCCTCCTTCTTAACCTCCATCATCCCCTTTCCTCTCTGCTTCTTCTTCCTAGTCGTCTTCGGTAGTCCTCTTGTGGCGAGCTGTTGAGCTGGCGCGGGGCCGACTGTTCTCTGTCCCCTCCATCCAGGGGGATGCCCTTTTTAAAGAGCGGTCTTCCCTCGGATGTGAATTCACTCAAACCTGATTGACTAGAGGCTCCGTGGCCAGGTTCACACCTCAAACATTGGCTCCTCCCAATGGTTCGCAACGCAGGGGCCCTAGGATGGGGTTGAAGCCTTCCTCTCTGAGTTTAAGTGAACAAATTTCTACATTTATATTTTAATAGATCTATAAACATGTTTCCCTATTTTCGTTCATTTATTCATTCATTTATTCGTTCATTTATTTGTTTATTCATTCATTCATTTACTTATTCATTCGTTCATTCATTTATGTATTTATTCATTTTTTATTCATTCATTCATTCATTTGTTTGTTTGTTTGTTCATGGCTATTCCTTTAGTGGGAAAAGAAAATGGATTTCTTTCATTTTTGGTAAAACTTTTTTGCCCCAAAAGGACTTGAGTCACATTTGAACAATTCAGGTAAAATTTTCCAAAATGAGGAAGACCAAAATTTCCAGAAAAAAAATCATTTAAATGAGTACCATCAGCAAGCAAAAAGGAAAGAAAGAAAGAAAGAAAGATAGAAAGAAAGGAGAAAGGAAGGAGGGAGGGAGGGAAGGAGCAAGGGAAGGAAGGAAGGAAGAAAGGAAGGAATGAAGGAAGAAAGGAAGGAAGGAAGGAAGGAAGGGAAAAGAAGGAGAAAAGAAGACCTTTGGAATCAGCCTCAATTTCAATGTTCTTTGAAGAAATATCAGAAAAATCCTAAAACCGAGATTTTCCCAGGTTTTCCCTTTCACTTCTGGTCCTTTGGATTTAATCTAAACCAAAGGTCCTAGTAGAGATTAGAACATTTAAGATCAATGGAAGTGTGACTTAAAAATCTAAGGATATGCCTGGAATCTTTCTGGTACCTCTGTGTCTGAATACCAATGTGCTCAGAGCCCCAAGATCCCTGGGGACCCTCAGCTTTTCTCAATCTTTCTGTTGATCCACTGGACTGATGCCATGAATCCTAATCTGAAATGAACAAAATTACTGCTTTCTGTTACTCAGTCTATACATTTTTTCATGTTCCTTTCTTAGCGAACTCAACTTTTTTTAGAGAAGAAAAGAGGTTTCTGTCATTTGGGAGATAATTATTTCCAAATGGCTTTTCAGGCTCTATTATTCCAATCGAATAATAAGACAATTTTCAAAAAGGTACAGCAAGATCATATCAAATTCCAATTCATTTGAATCCGTCTCAACTTCAATGTTCCTCAAATAAAAAATTGTAAAACCCTGAGACCAAGAATTCTTCATGTTTTCCTTTTCCTTTTTCATCCTCTGTGTTTAATCTGTGGCAAAAGTCACAGTAGAGATTAGAGGACTTCAGGATAAATGACATTGTGACTAAAACCAGAAGAATTCATTTAGAGCTCCTGCAGTTTCGCCTAAAGTATAGTACTCTGCTGAAGATAGCTTTGGGAGTTCTGTTTAAGAGGGCTTGATAAAGCCGAGGCAAGCTCTGAGCATATTGGATAAAACCTCAGAGCACAGTGCAGAAGACAGAGAAGCGAAAGAGGGGAAGGCACTCCTAAGCAAGAAAGTGTCTTTTATATTTCGTCTTTTGATTTCTGTAATTTTTTTTGGTCTGTGTCTCTGTTTTATCTCTATGGCAATCATTAAGATTATGGCCTTCAGCTTCATTTCTAAAATGTGCAGAAAAGTGAGTCAAATTCATAAGAATTCAAGTCATTCCCCATTTGATAAATGGTCAAAGGATATGAATAAGCAGTTTTCAGAGGAAGAAATTAATGATATGTATAATCAAATGAAAAATGCTCTAAATCACTATTGATTAGATAAATGCACAGATCTTAGGTACTAAATCACACCTGTCAGATTGGCTAACATGACAAAACAGGAAACTTATAAATGCTGGAGAAGATATGGGGAAATTGGTACATTAATACATTGTTGGAGTTGTGAAATGATACAACCATTCTGGAGAGTAATTTTAAACAATTCCCAAAGGTTTATAAAAATGTGCATGCCCTTTGACCCAGCAATACCACTTCTTGGTACAAAGAAATTGTACTGTGGGGAGCCAAATAGGCCTGATACAGGACTCAGATAAGGGACTTTAACAATGTACCCTAATTCCTCTCAAGGGATGCGGCTTGCAAAGGCTGGCTCCCCCGAAGGAACCTTAGGGGTGTACTTGAAAGGACTTCTGTCTGATATCCTGACATCAAAACCTTTACCACCAAACTTCAGGCACCAAAAAAGACATGTTCCTTATCATATTATGCTAAAAGACTATTGTAAGTATCCAGCTTCTTTGCAGATGTCTTTGAGATTGTGGCCTGCTCCCAGGGAGCATCCTTTGTCCTGTAAGATACATTTTGATGAAAGACAACTGACCTTCCCCATGACTTCCTGGGTGTTTGATAACAAGCCTTGTCTTATCCAAGCTACTTCCTGGGTATAGCAGACTATTCTATCAGTAATACTATTCCAGGATATGATTGAGATAAGGATACTTGAATCTTTGTCATTTGAACCTTTAAAAACTGTTCTAAGCATCAATAAACGGAATTCATGGTTCTTCCTTGAATGACCCACATGACCTGGTAACTTCATTTATTCACATCTCTGGTCATGCTTAATGCTGGACATTAAGCAGGCTCCCAGCATTGTACAAATGGGCAAAGGACCCATATGTACAAAAATATTCATAGCAGCTCTTTTTGTGGTGGCAAAATCAATTGGGGAATGACTGAACAAGTGTTGGTATATAAATGTAATGAAATACTATTGTGCGATAAGAAATGAAGAGCAGATGGACTTCAGAATAACCTGGAAAGACATATATGAACCGATGCTGAGTGAGGGGAGCAGAACCAGGAGAATATTGTACAATGTTACAGACACCTCTTATCTGTGATGACTAACTTTGACAGACTTGGCTTCCCTCAGCTATGCAAGGTTCAAGACAACTCCAAAAGACTCACGTTGGAAAAAGCTATCCCAATGCAGAGAAAGAATTACAGAGCCTGAATGCAGATTGAAACAAACCATTTGGTCTGTCTTTTCTTTTTTCTTTTGTTTCTTCTTTCTTGTGGTTCATTCCATTGGTTATAATTCTTCTTTACCACATGACTAAAGTGGAAAATATGTTCCATGTGAAAGTATATGTAGAGCCTATATCAGATTGTGTGCCTTCTTGGGGAGGACAGGGAAGAGAATTTGGAACTAAAAGTCTTGTGGAACTGATTGTTGTAAACTAAAAATGAATTAATTTATTAAAAAAAAAACAAATGAAGCCTTGGCTTGTAGTGTTATGCAGAGAATAAGAGCGAGCCAAAACCTGGGTTCAAGATAAATTTAGGCATGTATTTATTGATCAAGCCTGCAAGTACCAGAGTGTAAACTCAAATCAGGCAGTGATCTTTGGGATTACACACTTGATTGTAGAGGCCAAAACCACAAAACCACAATCAGGGAGGGGAGCTAGCAGAAGCCATGACATACAAAAGCAAAAGAACAGCCATTGTTTAGATATATCCTTCGGGGCTAATTTGGGAATATGGTGTGAGGGTACAGGGGTGCAGTCTTCCTCTGACTCAGGTGTCCTTCAGAAGAGCAGGGGTGGTCAGCTCGCAGATCATGGGGTAAGGTGGAACTGGAAAGTCCCATTTAAATAGAACTCTCATTTGTACAAAACAAGGAACTTTGCCCTGAGCAATGCCCAGTCATGCCTTACAGCTATTCCAAGCTATGACAGGATATAGGATAGAGACAACAACAAAAATATAGAAAAAGGGGCTTTATGGCAGGCCATGAATCAGGTGGTGTGCAGTGACCTGGGATTTGGGTTTGGGCACAACATCAGCATCTGAAAAAAAACAAAGATTATGGCCTTCATTTACTACACAGTACTACGCAGCGTGAACCTCCCAGAGGGAGGTGGGAGGACAAGTCTCTCAAAGGATGAGACTTTTGTGTATAATGTATTTTTTTTAACTTTGGGGGACTTATTTTGTACAACTTCAATAAAGAGCGTATGAAAATAGACATCGCCTGCAATGTCACAGGTCCTCTTCAAAAAGGAAGGATGAACAACATGATATCTACAAGAGTTCACGCATCCAAAACTGAAGTCATCTTGCCTCAATGACTTTTTCATTCTTCTAATTTTTCCATTTCTAATAATGGCATTACCATCCTACCACCTATTCAGACTCACAATCAACTCATGATTTCCCTGTAGCTCACCTGAGAGATATAATGTGTTGTTTTCCCTCGTAGTTCTTCCTCCCCTAGTTCCCTTCTTCAATTAATTCTTTTCACAATAGCCTGAATAATCTTCCTAATGAACCATTGTAGTCATTCCCTTCCTCTACTAAAAATAATAAGCAACTCTACATACCCTTTTGAATGCCACATTAAATCCTACACTGGTATGTAATGCCCTCTACAATGTGGTTCCAATGTACCTTCCATGTTTATTTAATGTAATTCTCCTTCATGTGCTGTCCATTCCAGCCAAAATGTAGTAATACTGTATTTGTTTTTCTCTTCTTTCCATTTCCTTTCACTGTATCTTTGCTCATTTTATACTCCATGGTTAGTGCTGGCATATGATTAAGTCCATTACTTTGGCATAGCTCATATGCCAAATACTTCAAGAAACCTCATCTCACCCACTCTTAAGGCAAAAAACTTCTCCCCTCTAATTACTCATTGTAAACTTAATTTAACCTTGAACCATCCTTGGAATTTCCCACCCTAATTTGTACCTTAGTTAACTGTATACATTTGCCCCTTGGTTATATTTCAAACCTTTGGAGGATAGATTTTTTGTTGTGTCACTGTTTGCGTCCTTGGTATTTATAGCAGTGCATGGTACACAGTAGGCATTTTAATGCGAGGAGTACTGAACTGTAGCAAAGTGAATTCCTATAGACATGTAAGAAGAGTGAGTAGGGTTGAAATGCAAATTTAATATGGAGGCCAAGAGACATTTTAGAACGAAGTATCACAGAGACTATTATAATAGTTCTAGTTGAGAAAAACAGTAGCTATGAAAGGTTTGCATCTTTAGTGGAGAACCTAGTAAAAATTCAGATATTGCCAATTACAGATTTCTCAAATGGATTCAAATAATTGTTTCAGGAATCCCCAATACTGTCAGATGTGCCTTCTAGCTAATATTTCAGAATGACTCCTAGCATTTGCTTTCTGCTTTAGATACTCCAAGGTGTTCCTCTCTGGTCTCAGAAGGATCACATAGCACTTGGGAAGAAAGATGCAGATTAATAACCCAGCACTGGAGACCAAAATGCAGAAGATCTCCACAGTCACCATAGCCTTTCCTTTGGGGCTCTGATAGGCAGGGATGAAAGACAGCCACACACTGCAGAAGATCAGCATGCTGAATGTGATAAACTTGGCTTCATTGAAGGTATCAGGAAGGTTTCTGGCCAAAAAAGCCACTATGAAGCTCCCCAGGGCAAGTAAGCCCATGTATCCCAAGACACTGTAGAAGGCAATGACAGAACCTATTTTGCAAACAATGATCATACGACCAGGTTCTGAGTGTAAGTCTAATCCTGGAAAAGGTGGAGACGTTGCCATCCAGATGCTACAGAGAGTCACTTGGATCATAGAGCAGATGAAGACAACAAAATTAAAAACTCTGGGTTGTACCCACCTTTTCAGCTTGCTTCCTGGTCTTGTGGCTTTGAAGGCCAGAACCACAATGATGGTTTTGGCCAAAATAGAAGAAATGGCCACAGTGAACACAATTCCAAATACAGTTTGTTGTAGGAGGCAGGTTGCTGATGTTGGCTGGCCAATGAAGAGTATGGAGCAGAGGAAACACAAGGCAAGAGATAGGAGGAGTGTATAACTGAGAGTCCTGTTATTGGCTTTGACTATGGGTTGTCTCGAAACTTCACAAATACCACAAGAATCAGAATGGTGAGGAAAGAAAATGAAAGCGCTATACAAGTTAAAGTCAGTCCCAAGGTCTCTTTGAAAGTGAGGAAGGCCACAGTCTTTGGGAGGCATTTATCTCTCTCTTTATTTGGATACTCAGCCTCTGGGCATTTCATGCAATAGTCCATGTCTGAAAGAAATAAGGAGTATCTCAGTATGTTATAATAAATAATTTCACCTTAGCCCCAGGTCAATGAAATCATTATATCCTATCAAATGAATTATACTGACTCTATAGATTCCTTCTGAAATAGTGGGATATAGTGCCACCAATATGCAACACAATAAGACTACATTTCCACAGTGCCCAAATCAATCAAGATTTGGTGAACATAAGTCATATTCACTCTCAAACTATATATCCTTTCAGATTAAAATAGAGGTATATTAATATATTCTTGTGACCATATAAGAAAAGAAAACAAACACCCTAACATACCTCTTTTCAATCCTTTTTTGTTTTCAGAATGGCAGTAGTTGGAATAGCAAATGTTTATAGATTACCAGAAAAGTCAAATCATTTCTTACATTACAGTCCTTCCTCCACCGCCAATGCCCCTCCTGATGACATCTAACAAATGAGCAACTTATGCAGCAACAGTGATATGTTCAGATGATATCTAAAGAAAAGGCGGGGAGGAGTGGAACCAAAACAGCAGAGTAAAAGCAGGAACTTCCTTGAACACTCCCCCAAACCCCTTGAAATACCTGTAAAAATGACTCTAAACAAATTCTAGAGCTATATAACCCACAAAATGACAACAGTGAATCAAATCTCCAGCCAAAGACAGACTGAATGGTCAACAGGAAGGGGCTATTACACCGGTGTAGGAGCAAAGCACAGTTGAGCATGACCTATGACAGCATAGACAGTGCTGGAGCAGGCCTCAGAAGACTGAATCACTGGTAGCTGTGGTAATTAACAGATTTCTCAACCCACAAACAGCAAAGACAGCATAAAAGGTCAGTGGGAAAACTCTGTGGGACCTGGGTAAAAGAAGATACCAGTCTGGGCCCAGCCCCTAAGCAGCAAAAGTGGTGGAGGGGACAGCAGCAGCACTAGCAGTGGCTTCTTCCAGAGCTCTAGGTTGACAGATGGTGGGGAATCAAGCAGCTGATCAAAGGGGGATTGAAGGGATCTCTTTGCTGGCATTGAGGCAGGATTCTCTTGCTTTACCCTGCTTGGATCTGTGTTGTAGTCTGGAATGGCTGTCCTGGGGTGAGAAGGGGCACTAGTTTAGTGGAGCTTGTAACAGTGAGGGAGAGGTAATCCTTCTCACAGTTCCAAAGCAGAAAAGAGTGCTTGTGATCACTTACAGATCAGAGCACAGGCCAGGAGAGGAGTAACACCTCTTCTTTGAACATACCACCTTGGAAGAACTGAAAATTTATGGGTCCCTAGAAGTATCTCTGAAAACAGTTGTACAAAACACCTGAAGCCTGTGGCAGCACAGCCACCCAAACCCACCCACACACTCCCATTGAAAACAAGAGTCCTACCTTGACAAAGAATTAGACAGTCAAATATTTGGCTCAGGAATGACAAAACAGTATAAAAAAAACCTCAAACTATAGAATCTTACTTTGATGATGAAGATCAAAACATACAACCAGAAGAAAACAACAAAGTCAAAGCCCCTACTTCAAAAGTCTCTAAGAAAAATATGAATTGGTCTCAGACCATGGAAGAGCTTAAAAAGGTTTTGAAAATCAGGTCAGATAAGTAGAGGAAAAATCAGGAAGAGAAATGAGAGTGACACCAGAAAATCATGAAAAATGAATCAACAACTTGCTAAAGGAGACCCCCAAAATACTCAGGAACATAACACCTTTAAAAATAGAGTAACCCAAATGGTGAAAGATATCCAAAAGCCAATGAGGGAAAGAATGCCTTAAAAAGCAAAATTGGCAAAATGGAAAAGGAGGTCCAAAAGCTCACTAAATAGAATAATTCCTTAAAAATTGGAATGGTGCAAATGGAAGCTAATGACTTTTTGAGAAATAAACAAATTATAAAACAGAACCAAAAGAATGAAGAAAAGAGAAGACAATGTGAAATATCTCATTAGAAAAATCATTGACATGGAAAATAGATCCAGGAGAGAGAATTTTAAAATTATTGGATTATCTGAAAGCCATCATAAAAAAGAGCCTAGACATCGTCTTTTAAGACATTATTAAGGAAAACTGCCTTGATATTCCAGAACCAGAAGGTGTAATAGAAATGGAAAGAATCCACCAGTTGCCTCTTGAAAGAGATCCCAAAAGGAAAGCTTCTAGGAATATTGTAGCCAAATTCCAGAACTCCCAGGTCAAGGAGAAAATAAACAGTCAGGAACAATTAGAGTATCATGGAAATACAGCCAGGATAACACAAGATCTAGCAGCTTCTACAACAAGGGATCAAAAGGTTTGGAATATCATATTCCAGAGGTCAAAGGAGCTAGGATTAAAACCAAGAATTACTTACCCAGAAAAACTGAGTATAGTGCTTCAGGGGCAAATATGGTCATTCAATGAAAAAGAGGACTTTCAAGTATTCTTGATGAAAAAAAAACAGAGCTCAACAGAAAATTTGACTCTAAAATATGAGAATCAAGAGAATAATATAAAACTAAGAAAGAAAGAGAAATCATGAGGGAGTTACTAAAGTTGAGGTGTTTACATTCTTACATGGAAAGATGATATTTGTAACACATGAGACCTTTCTCAGCATTGGGGTACTTGGAGGGAAGACAGACAGACAGACAGACAGATACATAGATACGTAGATTAGATAGATAGACAGACAGACAGACGGATGGATGGACAGATAGATAGATAGACAGATAGATAGATAGATAGATAGATATGTCACAGCGTGAGTTGAATATGAAGATATGATACTAAAAAATAAAACTAAGTGGTGAGAGAGGAATGTATTTGGAGGAGAAAGGAAGAGGTAGAATAGTGTAAAATTATCTCACATAAAACAGACAAGAAAAAGTGTTCCACAATGGTGGTGAATAGAGGGGAGATGACAGGAATGAGTGAACTTTATTCTCATCAGATTTGACTTAAGGAGAGAATAACATACATACTCAGTTGGGTATCTTATTCTATAGGAAAGTAAGGGGAAAGGGAATGGGGGGGGGTGTGATAGGACAGCAGATTGGGGGATGGGGTAGTCAGAAGAAAACACTTTTGAAAAGGAACAGAGCCAAAGGAGAAAATAGAATAATTGGGGAGTGTGATAAGATGGAGGGAAATATAGTTAGTTTTCCACAACATGACTATTTTGGAAGTGTTTTGCATAACTAGACATGTATAATGTATATTGAATTGCTTGCCTTCTCAATGAGGGTGTGTAGGTAGGGAAGAAGGGAGAATTTAGAACTCAAAGTTTTGAAAACGAATGTTGAAAATTATTTTACATGCAACTTGGAAATAGGATATGCAAAAAATGGGGTACAGAAGTCTATCTTGACCTATAATAATGCGGAAGGGGATGGGGGAGTGATAAAAGGGAGGGCAGACTGGGGGAAGGGGTAATCAGAATGCATGCCATCTTGGGGTGTGGGGAGGGAAGAAAAGGGGAGAATATTTAGAACTCAAAATCTTGCAAAAATAAATTTTGAAAATGTGAAATAAATTAATTAACAAAAATTTTTAAAAGGACAGGATAAAAAAGAAAACAAAACATCAAAAACCACACAATCATCTCAACAGTCACAGAAAAGGCCTTTGACAAAGTACAGCACTTATGCTAAACAAACAAATAACCATAAAAAGTGTAGGCACACATTTTAATATCATAAAAATCACCTATTTAAAAGCAGAAGCAATTTCCAATAAACGTAGGAATGAAACAAGGATGCCCATTCTATCCACTATGACGTGTTATAATTCTGGAAATACTAGCAAGAGCAATAAGACCAAATAAAGTAATTAAAGGAAAGATAAGGAAAGAAGAGATAAAACTGATCCTACTTGTTAATGCTATGGCACACTTGGAAAATCTGAAGGAGTAAGTAAAGATATTGAGACAAATAATAGAGTCAGTACAGTTGTAGGCTACAAAATAAACCCTGAAACAAAACACCCAGAATTTCTATAAAATATTAACAGAATGCAAGAGGCAACAATAGAAAGGGAAATTCCATTTCAAAAAACAGCAAAATCCATAAAATCTCTGGGGAAATGATCTAACAAAGCACACAAAAGACTCATGTAGGTTCAACTGCACAGTGCTCTTAAATGAAATGAACACTTAAGGAGCTAAAAGAATTATTAGTGCTCATATTAGTGCTCATAGCTAGGCCTTGCCAATATCTTAAAATGACAATACTACATATTTTAACTTATACTTTTGATGCTATGCAAATCAAATTGCCAAGGGAATGCTTCATAGAACTTGATAAAAAAATTCATCAAAGCAACTCTGAGGTATCGCATCTCACCGGTCTGATTGGCTAAAAATAAAAATACTATTTTTAAGAGGAAAAAATCAGCATAACGTGGAATATATTGAAAAATCAGAAAACACGTCATGTATAACATCTGTATCCCTCCCTTCTCCATTAATGAATGGGGTGTGAGTGAACTCTTCTATCTCTTCAATTGATTCCATAGTTATTCACTCAAGAAACATCCTCAGTCCCCCCCATACAACCTCTTCTTATGCTAACTGCATAAATATTGTCCACACAGCTTTTTAGTTTCATGTAATCCAAGTTATTAATTTTATATTTTACAGTTTTCTCTATCCCTTGGGTGGCTAAAAGATATGTGTCTCCTACACAGAGACATGAGAAATGTATGATCTGTTACTCTTTTCTCTATAGTATGATCTTTAATATTAAGGTCTCATATCCATTTTGGATTGTGGAATATGGGGTAAGGTATGGCTCTCAGCCTAATTTCTGAGAAACCACTTTCCAGTTTTCCCAGAAGTTTTTATCAATGAGTTTTTTTTTGCTAGGTAATTTATATTTTCAAAAAGAGAAAGTCTTTTGATTAATGTAGAGGAACTCAAATGGGTAAGAATAATTCTTGTGATCATTTTTACAGACCTGTGAAATACCCCATATAATTGAATTCTCAGAAATGGTGAAATTTTGATCCAGAAGATTCTTTGGAATAAACTGCCCAACTTTCACAAACATTTCCTTTTGCTCAAAGGTTAAGTAATTCATGATGTCATATTTAGCCACAGAGTTTCTTTGCTCATCCAAGACCACCTGGTCCCCAGCACTATTATCATACTGGATGTTCCTCAGAAAGGAGTGGAGCTAAGTGGGAAGAGAAATCTCAGTCACTCGCTATTCCCTGAGAATGATGTGAGTCTGACACCAAGATCAGAGAGTAGTGAAGAAAATTAGTTAACATGATCTTTCTTCTTCATCATGTATAGTGTTTCTTTTTCACAGAAAATGTTAGACATGTCTGCATAATGTTCTGTGCTACATGTGGGAAGTTGCTGGAACCTCAGGTTATGAGACATGTCATATCCTCTAAGAGTAGGGTTTGGGTTTTTAATCTGCTTTCTAAGAGGTGATCTCTAGCAGGAAAGTTCTGAGATCCATGGAGTCTGGAAGGTGTTGTCATGTTGTTAGCATTCCAAACCCTGCTTTGCACAGAGTACATTAACCATGTACAAGGGGGCATTGAACTGTACTGCCTTTGATCACAATTACCTGGTCCATCATTATAAAGGGGAAACAGGAAACTTTAGAAGGAAAGTTTTTATACTGACTTTTCCACTTTACAGAAAAGGGTACTGGGGACAATATACACTATGGAATTGTTTGTTGTGTCCAACTCTTCAACGCCCTATTTGGGGTATTCTTGGCAAAGATACTGTAGGGATTTGTCACTTTGCAATACACAACAGGCTAATCCAAACTAACCCAACAGACTATGTATGTTTAAGAAGTAAAATGAGCTCCTTCAGGGTAGGGGCTGGTTCATTTCTGTCTTTGTATCCCTAGAACCAAACTTTGAAGACTTCTTCCAGTTTTGGTGAAAGGAACTGACTATTCAAGTGGAATGTCTACATTTCAGAGGTAAGACCAAACGGTCTTAGTCCTTAGTTAATGCAGAAATGTGGGAAGTGAGGACCATACAGAACAGAATAAAAAATTGTCCATCAAATTTCCAGTGCCTGAGGTACAAAGATATCACAAACAAGCTGTTGTGCTCATATCATTGTGTGGTTTTCTTCACACACCCTCCATTCCAGACAAATAAAACTGTTTGCTTTGCTCTGAATTCAATACCCAATTTTCCACCTCTGCATTTGTACAAGCTGCTCCTGATGTCCGCAACATGCTGTGTTCTCACCTCTACACCTTAAAATATTTTTCTTCATTCACAGCTTATCTCATGTTCTATCTGGATGGAGTCTACCCTGATTCGATCATTCAGCAAAGATTTACTAAACACCTACTGTGTGCAAGATGATGTTAATATGAAGACAAAAATGAAATAGCTCATAATTTCAGGGAGCTTCCACTCATCCATAGCAGCTGGTGGCTACTCTGGGTCCCTGTCACCTCCAGGATCAAGTGTGAAGTGTTAACACTCCTCACAATCTAATCATCGCTTACCTGTGGAGCTTTCTTACACCTTGATTTGCTCCACACACTCTGTGACCCAGTTACACGGCCTCCTTCGACATCAGGTGTACTCTGCCACCTCATTCCCCTGATCTTCTCTGTTTTTTTTTCAAGGCTAAAATTCCATCCCCTGCAGGAGGCCATTCCTCCCCCCCCACACACACACTTACCCCACCACCTATTGCTATCTCCCTTTCAGATTAACTTATTTATTTTCTCTCCATTTATTTTTCTCACCCTCTCCATATATATATGTACTTACATAAATATATCTACACATATACATGTACATATGCATTTACAGATGTTTACATGTGTGTGTAAATATATTCTATACAACAAGTTATTTATATGTCATCTTCCTCATTAGACTATACACTTCTTAGGACAAGGGCTGTTTTGCCTTTCTTTGTGTTCCCAGGTCATCCCACAATGCCAAATAAATAGTAAATGCTTAGATATGTTGATAGGCTGACTGATTGACTGACTGGCTCATTTAGAGGGAATGTTACCTGCCAGGGTTGAAGTGTGAAACTTTCTCCATGTCCCTCAAATCCCACTTCTTTTCTCATCAGGAACATTTCATGGAGGGCCCACGCCACAGCATATACAGCATTATAGGTGGAATAACTTAAGCTAGACATGGTCATGTCAAAATGATCTAGAGGCAGATCCTCCATTGAGGCGTTTGATGAACATTCCCCTTCCTCAAGTTTTGCAGACTTATCTGGGCAATTGAAAGTTGAATGCCAAAAGCTCTTCAGGAAAATATCCTCTGGATATTTAACAGGGTTAACGCTCTTGAGAAAATGAGAAAAACCAGGAGCTTCACTAGTCTGGTGCTTAAATACTAGAGCACCATGAAAAAGATAACTATCATAGTGGTGGGCTCTTAGAGTAATATCCAAGTCAGACGTGATGATCCACAGTTTTAAAGGTGCTAAAATAAGAGGTTGTGAATGTCTGAGGATCATGAGTGAATCTGCATCCCCGTGAATGATGATCACTTTGGCTGATGAGCCCAGGATCCTGGGCATGAAAGCTACATGAGATTCACTTTGATGTCTTTCACTGACAGGGATCTTTTCCATAAAGGCCACACAGATACTATTCCTGGACATCTCTTCTGCAATGTCCCAGAGGAATTTTTCTCCTCTCACATCATCTGTGGAAATCAGCCCCACCCAGGTCCATCCAAAATGGAACAGCAGCTGAACTATGCCCACAGAGAGAGAGAAGTCCCTAGGAGCCATCTGATAAAGGGAAGGAAATTGGACCTTGTCATTCAGGAGAGGTTCAAATGGACCATAGGTTATCTGAATGGAAAAAGAGTGTGTTTTGTTTTGAATTCCATGAAAGTGATGCTGGTGAAAGTCTAGCGGTAAAGTGTATCACAGAATCCACATACCTTCATCAGGAGAAAATTCTAGGGGTTCATGAGGCACTGATCAAGTGGGAAATGCTAATCACCTTTAGTATTTATCCCTTTCTGAGAAACCTTGGAAGTATTAAAGACATACTTTTATGGTATTGTGTACAGCAGTCAATGCCTCTCCTAATCCTAACCTTCTCAACTGTCTAATTTATATTCTACTTTATTCAGAAACTGAATTGACTTAGTCAAAGTATAATTTTTATTGGACATTATTTAAGAAGGGTATTAATGATAACCAAATGAAATGCAAATAGGAATATATGAGTAATTTTAGAGGCTGAACTTAAAAGCAGAAAATTATTAAACAAGAACATGAATTTGTGTGCTTTAGTCACTTTTTAAAAATTAAACTCAGCTATTTTTATGTTGTAGGGGACTCGTCAATGGTCCAAGATGTTGGGGGGGCAGGAATTAAAGCCAGATCCCTCACTCCTGCAACATAGCTGCTGCTGGGTCTGCCTTCCTCAGCTCTCTCCCCACTCCAATCCATTCTCCATTCAGGTACCAAAATGATTTTCCTAAAGTGCAGTTCTAACTCATAGTAAATTCCAGTGGCTCCCTGTCACCTCCACGACGAAATACAAAATCTGGCATTCAAAGTCCTTTTATATCCTGGCATCCACCTAGTTTTCAGTCTTCTAATAATGTTACTGCCTGACATGTAGTCTTTGATCCAGTGACATTGGCCTCTTCCTGGTCCATGAATAAGATATTCTCTTGACTCTGATTTTTTCTGACTGTCCCCTATGCCTGGAGAGATTTCCCTATTCATTTTGCCTACTGACTACCCTGGCTTTCTCCAAGTCCAAACAAAATATCTTCTTCTAGAGAAAGCCTTTCTCAATTCCTCTTGATTTGAGTGCCTCTTTTAAATATTTCCTGATTATCTTGTATGGGCAGATAGGTGGCACAGAAGACAGAATGCTCATCTAGGAGTCAGGAAGACTCATCTTTCCGGATTCAAATCTGGCTTCAGACATTTACTAGCTGTGTAATCCTGGGCAAGTCATTAGTCATGTTTGCTTTAGTTCCTCATGTGTAAAAAGAAGCAGAGAAGGAAATGACAAACCTCTCCAGTATTTTGGGCAAGAAAACCTTAAATGGGGTTACAAAGATTCAACTACTTATTAGACATTTGAAAAGAGATATCCTGAAGACACGCTGAACTCAACATCTTCAAAATTGAAGCTTTGCTTTTATGTATTCAGCACTTAGAGTCTAAGACAGTGCCTGGCACATAGGAATAAATGCTTCTTTAATGAGTAAGTGACTCCTCTTCAAATATTTCTTTTTTCTGTTGAAGGCATCATGAATTTCTAGGCCCTGAGATGCATGGCTTGAGTATTATCCTCAATTTCTCCCTCTCTCCCAGCCCATATGCCCAATCAGTTGTCAAATATACAAGAATAATTTCACAACATGTCTAACATTTGCCTCCTTTCTGTTCACATAGCTACCATCTTTGCTCAAGATTGTATGACTTTTCCCCTTAATTATTGCAATAGTCTCCTACTTCACCTCCATGTCTCTCAAATGCCACACTCTTCCAATGTATCCTGCACACAACTGCCAAGGTAATTTCCTTCAAGTGCAAATCTGACCATGGTATTTCTCTACTCTAACTCAAATTGCTTCCTGTGGATTGTATCATGAAATCCCTTTGTTTTGCTTTTAAAATAATTCAGAATAATCCTAACTTATTTTTTCAATCTAATTGGATATTACTTTCTCTCATGCACTCTGCAATTCTGCCATAAGGAAGTCGACCAACTGAAGACACCCTACCCTATTCCAATCAGTATTAATCAATTTGGTGGGGGGGCGGCTAGGTGGCATAGTGAATAGAGTACCAGCCCTGGAATCAGGAGGACCTGAGTTCAAATCCCGCTTGAGATATTTAACAGAAAAACTAGCCATGTGACCTTGGGCAAGTCACTTAACCCCAATTGCCCTGCCTTCCCCCCTTCAAAAAAAAAGCAAAAAAAAAATCAGTTTGGTGTGTTTCTAAATTCTGTCCCCAAAGCTGAGAGCTGCAGATGGTAAGGTCATTTTGTAATCACGGAAATCTGACTGAAGGGCCTCCACTCCTGTTTTCTTTGTTATGGTGACCAAGATCAGTGTGGCAGAGGTGACTCAACTACATGGAAAGTCCCCCCAAATTATTTTGTACATGTTGGCAATTTGCTCTTGTCCAACATGAGTAGGTATTCACCATATTACTACTTTATGACCATTTAATCAGTTGAGATATTCCTTACTTTGCTTGACTCTTGACCCTCCTGATATATTGCTTTAATTATTTTAGCCTATATGTCATATGTCAAATAGTGAAGTTATTCTGTATCTGCTATAGTTGTTTTTTTAATGTTTATTTTTTTTAATGTTGTCCAATGGAGGAAAGAATGGGATTAAATTGGTGAAACTGGGATCCTAAAGCCAGTTATGCTACCAATGATTTCTGGGATCTTGGAAAACCAGGCATTACTGCCAAATAGAACAGATATTGAATTTGGAGTCAGACAGAGGATATGGATTTGAATCCACACTCTGCCCTTTACTGTTTGGTTTACTTTGCACAAATCAGTTAACATCTCTGTATCAGTTTCCTAATCTGTGAAAGGAGGGAAAAGATGTCAGATACAATAGGCCACACCTGTGGAAACTTATAGAGTTCTAGCAGGGACCCCATCTGGACAGATAATGCAGACGTTGCTCCTCCAATGACAGCAACCGACTTATCTTGAGCCCTGCAGCTGTAATTAGGCATAGTTGGACTTTGGCCTGATAGCCACTTCATGGAGCTCTCTAAGGTCCTCTCATCACTGTGGTAGGTGTTATAGAGATGGTATCCCAAGGTAATGTTGGGTAACAGGTTGGGATTTTGGTTGATTTCCTCCACAGCAAACACCAGGGCCAGGACCTGCTGATAATTTTTATGCATCAACCTGTGGTGAAGGAATGAGAAGAATGTCAGAAAACAAGGTGAGGGCTGTGGGGAGTGGAAATCATCTCAAGACAATGGGCTCCAGATGGAGGAACTGCTGTTGTATTATAAAGACTAATCTTTCAGAAAACGTGGTTTAGCCAGCAAAGAGCGATAACTTCTACATATTCATTTCCTCTACATTCCTAGCCTATTGCAGATTCTAAAAGGAAGAACCTTTTCTCAGGAGTATTATAATTATGTTGTCTGCTTCAGTGTTCTATTAATTTAGAGGTCCAAAAAATATCTTTGAGGCAACTAGGTGACTCAGTAGAGTAGTGACATCAGAATCAGAAAGACCTGAGTTCACCTCTAGCCTCAAACACTTGCTGGCAGTATAACATTTGGCAAGTGACTTAAATGACTTAAGCTCTTCACCTAACCACTGGAGAAGGAAATGGCAAACCACTCCAGTATCTTTGGCAAGAAGGGGTCATGAAGAGTAAAACATGACTGAACAACTGAACAACAACAAATCTTGAAGAGCTACCACACTCAAGAGCTATCACACTCTGCTGCAGTAAAAGATAAACTATATGAACAAGGCAAAGCTGAACCTTGGAGTCAATTTGTAAGTCAGATAAGTCACACAGCCACAAGGCATGGCAGTATGCAACAAGTGCCAGATCAGTGGGATAAAACTCAATAGTTTCAGAGAAGGAAGAAATTTCATCTGGCGACAAGAAAAATAAATATGGTTTAATGGATAATATGGACATTGAGTTGAACTGAGAAGAATGGGTAAGATTTCAGTAAGAAGAAATGACAGATGGAAATCACAGTGGAAGGAATGGAATAAGCAAAGGCATAGAAGTAAGAAATACCAAGGCACTTTCCAGAAATTACTCTATTATCATGAGATTACAGATTTACTCCTGGAAAATAACTTATAAGTGCTTTGCTCTGACCCCTACTCTTAACAGATGTGGAAACTGAAGCCTGGAGGAGAAATAACTGAGCTAGGACTGTCCCGCTGATACTCTCTCCATATTAATGAAAGTGATCTTGATTGTTGATTGATTGATTGTTGATTGAATGATTGATCTTGAGTGTGCCTGATTAAGCACAGTGCTTGAGTAGAAAGGTAATGAGAGATGAGGTTGAAAAGAGTGATTTAAAGAACTGAGAGAGAGAGATGTATTGAATTCATTCATTAGGCAATGTGAAACCATCCAACCTCATTCTCAGCCTCTCTGCAGACACTGTTGATCCACCTCCTCCTCGATCTTCTCTTCCCTCTAGAGGTTTGGGACATCACTCTTTCCTAGTTTTCCTCTGAGGCATCTGACCATTCCTTCTCAATCTCCTGTGTTGGATCTTCATCCATATCACACAATTTAACCGTAGCTGTTCCACAGGATTCTGTCCTTGGCCCTCTTCTGCTTTTAAACAACTTCACTTGATGATCTCAATATATCCCATAGATTTAATTACCATGATAACTATTCTTGTTGTTGTTTTTTATTGCTGCTGTTCAAAGCTTTAGGGATCTCACATTTGATAGCTAGTCTATACTGAGATAACATGTTGCTTGAGCAAGAAAAGGAAGAGGGAAATTGAGAATTACTTTGATAAAAAGGAAAATAAAATTAACTGACAATGTTTTTCTTTATAAGTCATTACTTCATAGGCAGTATTAGAGACTGATGATATTTTAGAGAGGGAAAGGACATGAAGGATGAAGTATTTGGAACCAGCACCAATTAATTTTAGGTAGACAAGTCCAGGAGAGTTTGAAAGGAGCAAAGATTTGGGAGAGATCTCATGAACCAAAAATTATGGGATTGATCAAAGACTTAGAGCTTAATAGGAAGTGAGAGGTCATTGAATCCAAACCCATAATTTGAAAGTGGAGAAAATTGATGTAGAGAATTCCAGTGTCTTGTACAGGGTCATGAATCTCATAAGCACCTGAGGTGAGATACAAACCCAGCTTTTCCTGAAAAGAAACCCAGTGTTCTGGCCACCAGACCAGTCTGTATAATTCATATATTAGGGACCCTTCCAACTCAGAGAATTTAAGTCCTTACTCTAAAGTTTCCAGACCTTTGAGTCACTGAAGAAGACAGTTCTTATGGGGAATGAATGTAAGGGGTCTTTCTTGAGGATAAGCTGATTTTCTGTCTCAAAGAAAGGGTCTTTGTAAGATATGCAGTGCCTATTAAGAAGTGAAAGAATCCTAGATTTTAGATTGACTTCTAATCTTACACCTCCATAGGAAAACTGAAGAGTTAAGGAGTAAGGAACATTTAAAATGCTAAATAAACAGAAAGTGACCAAATGTTCTTGTTCCTGATTTGTTCAGTGAATGAAGAGATAAGCAGGGAAAAGAAGAAAGGGAAGCATAGAGGAAAAGCCACAAGGGAATGGAGAGGAGAAAGAGAAGCCCACGCAAATCATTTCCCCACAGGGAGACAGAAGAAGTCATAACTTCTGCCTACAAATGATCCCACATTTTACACTGTCCCAAATACTGTACTGTATACAAAGATTGCCCAGGATACCTGTCAGCAGAGGCTGTTCTCTTTCATCTCTCAGGGAAAGGAATTCTGTGGGGATGAGCCTACACCTTTATGGAAGCAATCACGTTTCGATAATGAGCACTCATTGGCTGATCTCCAAATGTCTCATTCCAATAAAGCAATCCTCGCCCTATCACTCAGCACATTCCCAACAAAAGGAGACTGGGTGTTACTGTTCTCCTATGCAAAGCCTCCGTCTTGATACTGGGGAGCCAAAGAGAGTGGGATCCTTTGTCATCCCCTTCTTGCTTTGAATAATTTTACCTTTAAACTCACCTTGATTGCAATATGAAATGAGCAGCGATACTCACTTCCCGGTGTTTGGGTCTCACCTCAGAACCGGTCCCTTTCCATGATTTTTATAAGCTATTTGATCACTATCAGTATCCTTCTTGCAGAAAGAAACAGTATTATTTAATGTTACTGATACACATGAGAACTGAGTTCTCAATCCTTATCTCTCCTTGTACAAAAAACCTCAGACATAATAACAGTTTGTGATCCCATATAAGTACCCTTGCTTTTTTTCTTCCTCATTGTATACTATATATTAAAACTGCCAGTTGCTTGCAATCAGATCACAATTAAATGACAGGTTTTCTCTGTGAGTCAACTTTCTTTTCAGTATAATACCTTAGACAGTAATAGTGATGGCCTTTAGAGTCAGCTAGGTGAAACTGACTGGAATTCCAAGCCTAGAGGTCATTTTTAGGGTTTTTTTGTTTCACCTGGTGTCAGACCTTACATTAGTGCCTATGGCCATAATCACTCCAAATAGAGATAAGAAAAAGAGCAGATATTTCTTATGAGCAGAGAACGATAATGTCATTTCATTGCATCACCTTTCACCTACGGTCACAAGGATCGAATCCCATAATCTGCTGATTTCAACACTGATAGGATGATTTGTACCTCTGAAGCTACAAAGTCCTCTCTTCTGGGAAATATGGGCAGAGCCTTCTCATTTACCTCATCCCAGAACATTCTGCTACAGAGAGAAAGAATGCCAAAAGAGAAAGGAATCTTCTTCTAATATGTTTTTGTCTCTCTCTCTCTCTCAGTCAATCTTTCTCCCTTTTCCTTCTCTTTCTGTCTTTGTCTCTGTTTCTCTCAATCTCTGTTTCTGTTTCAATCTTTCTGTTTCCCTGTCTCTGCCTCTATGTCTCTTTCTTTGTCTCTCTTTGCCTCTCTTTTTGTCTCTATTTCTGTGTCTCTGTCTCTCTCTTACACACGCGCACACACACACACACACACACACACACACACACACATGAAATACTGAGATGATGGAAAATAAGATGCATGAATATCAAAGACAAAGCTGTTGAGGACAGATTGTATTCCCATGGGCTGTCAGCACATTTCAGAATCACCAGGAAGAAAAGCAAATCTTTAAAGTACGGCAATACAGTCACTTACTGAAAGTTATTACAAGTCTCTTGGGGATGTTTCAGGCCTGTGAAACTATTCACTTCAACTGAATACAAGGAGAAAAATCCCCCAATTATCAGGTCCGCATCTCTACAGAAGTCATGCCTGATCTGTTGGAAGCAAGGGAGCATGTCTGTCCTGAACATAGAGAGAAGCAGATACAGGAGCAGTGATCTGAAAAGAAAGGGAAGCATCATGGTAAGGGATTCTGAATAATAAGCAAGTTGTAAAGTCCTGAATCAGTGAAGAGTTGATGAACACACAGGGCTCAGGAGATAGTGGCTGTTTTAATCATGTTCCAATAGAAATGTTCCCTGGCATGAGAAAAAATGTCTTTCATCTCTGACCCAAATCATGTCTGTCCCTGATACCCAAGAGAACACAGGAGAATGTGAATCAGGTCCATATCAAGGACAAGAACAAACCTGGAGGATCAAAAGGCTATTTATGGAGGTTTTAAATGTGCCTCCCAATGCTGTTGTTTTTGGGAGTAGCTAGGAACCCACCAATTTAGCCTTCAGGCCACACAGACAGATATTTTTCATGGAGGGGCTCTGGGGACCAATCTTGCCTGAAGTCTTTGCACCTGTGTTCCTGAGTCCAAGCAAAAATTAAAAATAGAAAAGGTTGTTTGGGAAGCTCCTTCCCTTTTCTCAGCCTAGGGGAAAAACGATGTCTGGAGTCCTCAGAGACTCCTCTTTAGCTGTAGAAACCTGTGTGTGCTTCAGTAGTGTCCCTGCAGGCAATCTGAGGAAGGGTGGCAGGAGATACATCTGGAAGTCTGAGGGAGCTGATTCCAGGAGCGGCAAATGCTGAAGCAAGAAGTCCACGAGGATCAACAAGGTCAGAAAGTGAAGTGATACTGATAGTGCCTGCAGTCTGCCAGACCTGTGCCTCTTTACTCTCCATCATTTGCGGCACCATGGTGAGGGCAGCACAGGACTCCCTCAGATGACAGATAGAATAATTCTTACACAAACTTGGTCCTTGAATATGGAAGGGACACAAGTTCTGTCTCTAAGCACTATGGGATTTACATGCGGACATAGGAATCCAAGTACTGCTGACCAAGCAGTGGTCATTCTCAAAGAAACCAGGGAGGACAAGGTTTATTTCCAAAACCAAAAGGAGTTGGCTAAGTAAAAGCAAGAGTACAATTAACTCTTTTTTCTCATCCTTTTTAATGTTTGCAACATTGATCTTTTTCCCTGCATCCTTACTGCTAGAAATTAAAATTGAATTTCTATATAGTTAGTAACAGTTTCCAATTAATACCTAATCTATGTTTCCATGGCATTTTATTGAAAGTATTTTTCATTGCATCGTGATTGGAAAAAAATGCATTCAATATTTCTGCTTTTCTGCATTTGTTTGTGAGGTGTTTATGCCCTAATACACAGTCAATTTTTGTGTAGGTGCCATGTACCACTGAGAAAAAGGTATATTCCTTTCTATTCCAATTCAGTATTCTCCAGAGGTCTGTTATATTAAACTATTCTCAAACTTTATTCACATTTTAAAATTCTTTCTTGTTTATTTTTATTTAAATTTATTTCGTTCTGAGAAAGGAAAGCTGAGGTCTCTCAATAGTGTAGTTTTGCTGTTTACTCCATCCTGTAACTCTTCCTATAAGCAAAATACCTTGCAGGAATTGGTCAATAAGTGAGACATGAGCTATTGCCTTACTACTTGCAGTGATAAAGCCTCACTGCTTCCACAAGGCCCTTGGAGTATGATAGAGACCCAAAGCATATTGGAACTCAGTGTAAATGTACTCTTGCAGTCCCTCAGGCAGCTGGTCTGCCCTTGTCAGTGCTACCCATTTGGCTACTTGTGCCCCAAATCCTTTGACCAGTGCAACTGCCTACTTGACAGTTGCTTGGTTCACAACCACTCATCAGTCACTCATCACCCCCCCTCCCTGCCATTTTCCTAAAAGGAGGAGCCATTTATGAACATTGTAAGGTTAGACTTCTCCAAGAGAATGCTTCTGAGGGCATGGGCTTTCAGTGGTTTTAGTTACCTCAAGGTAATTGCTTGGTCCCTCACCATCCTTTACCAGTTCAGGAAAGAGAATGCCTGCACTGGAAATTTTACATCACTTACTGATGTAAAGATATTAGTGTCAGAAAAAAGACCAGTCCCACAGACAACAAAGGAGCTACCCACTGCTGGGAGAATGCCTGAGTCTTAACCTTAAGTAAAATGGCTGAGACACTACGGAGGGGACAAAGACAAGGGATCCAAGATTTCTGAAATTGAATAATTCAGTCACAGTCCTAGGAACCCATAGTTCTGGGTAGCAGTGACAAGGGCAGACCAGCTACCTGAGGAGCTCCAAGAGCACATTTACACTGAGTTCCAATATGCTTTGGGGCTCTATCATACTCCTGGGGCCTTGTGGAAGCAGTGAGGCTTTATCACTGCATGTAGTAAGGCAATAGCTTATGTCTCACTTATTGACCAATTCCTGCAAGCTATTTTGCTTATAGGAAGAGTTACAGGAGGAAGTAAACCTCTATTTGTGGCTTCTTGGCTCACTAATACTTGGCTTGCCATGCTTTTACTTGTATAGATCTGGATCAACCCTCTGAAGACAAAGACTAACAGACTATAGAGTACGCATATAGGTTGGTGGTTGGATTCACTCAAAATACTCATTTACTTTGCTTAGTTTTGCAAATTTGAGGACTAAAATTTAATATCATTCACAGAATTGCATGTCAAAAATTGAAAACAATGGAGCAATTAAAAATCAGAAGCAAAGTGGCTAACAGCTTCACTGCATCTGCACACATGCAAACACATACACGCACACACACACACACACACACACACACACACCCTGCATTTTTCTTCTGTGGAGAAGCACAACTTTCTAAATGATGCAAATTTAACTCATGTAGAAAATGACTACTACCAAAATATGCAATGTCCATTACAGACTAGAAGCCAAATATTTTTAATTTTAAAAATAGTTGTGAGCAAAAAAGAAAAATTATTTTCCTTTTAATGATGACAGATAGCAGCCTGTCAAAGCATGAAGCATGAAATGAGGCCTTAGAAGAAGATTCACTTGTGACTGTTTTCACTTGTGAAGTTCTTGACAAATTCATCAACAAGTCTTGTCTCTGTAAGTGCACTTATGTCATCCTCCAGATCAGTTTTAATAGTAGACCTTCTCTTGGCCATAATTTTAGCTTTAATTGCAGCAATTTGCTCCATGATCATAGCCTCCAATAAAGATCTAATTCTCTCTGTCGATACACTTTGTTCTTTGTGACCTTCCAACAGAGCATCCAGTGGCTCTTTATCAAAGATGTACACAGTCTTCCTCCTCCATTTGTGGTTTCTTGGCTCACTAATACTTGGCTTGCTGAGCTTTATACTTGTGTAGATCATTGAAAATCTATTTTGAGGGGTTCACTTCTGTCAGTCCTTGAATATGTGGATGTTTCACCACTTAATACACAACTAAGTCTTTTCTGTCATGTCTTTGAACAAGAATGTTTTCACTTGCTCCGTACCAGACAAATAGAGGATGAGAAAAATGTTCATAATTAAGCAGGAAAAAGATAAGTAGTGCTCTCTGGGTTGGCCTTCCCCAAATCATATAGTCGGTTTTAACATTCTTGGATTGGAGAAGCCCCTGAAGAAGCTTCTCCATTCACCATGATCTCCTTCTGGATGTGGTACTGATGAAGGACTCTCACCACATTCACCTTCTTGTCACCACCACCACCTCCTTGCTTCAGGTTGTCTGCTCCTCTTGGTCAGGCACATACCAACTGGAGCAACACTAACATCTACTCTAGAAGAAGATGATGGAAATGTCACTATACATCTATCCAGTGGAGGACCAGACCAAAAGCCTGAGCCAAACTTACCAGCAAGTGGGTCAGGAAAACTAAGCTAAACAAGACGCTTTGGAGCTGTGTAGTATCCTCTGAAACTCTAAGCTCCAAGTTGATGCAGTCCTCTGATTTCCACCAGATGCCAAGGACCATCAAAGGAGTTTAGGAGCAAGAGATCTATAGAGGGTAAAAGTGAAGGAGGAAGTCAGAGAAGGAGAGGATACGTCATCCAGTTAGTAAGAGCAAGAGGCAGGCAGGGAGGGAGGAAGGGAAGGAGACAGGCAGTTTATCCACCATGGATGCAAAATGTGAACTGTGCTTTCCACCACCTGGTTGTGCCCTTTCAAAAGGAACAGGTTCTATGGGGGGGGGGGGTAGAAAAAGGAGAGGGGGAGAGCCAAGACGGTGGATTAAAAGAAGAAACTTCCTTGAGATCACACCCAAAATCCCTTTAAATACCTGTAAAATACTCTAAAAAAATTCTAGAGCTGCAGAATTCACAAAAGGACAGAGTGAAACACATCTCCAGATCAATAGCCTGGAACACCAAAGGGAAAGGTATATCACACTGGACTGGGAATGGAGCACAGTCCAGAGTGAGCAGCATTGGGCATGATGAGACTGGAGTAAGTCTCAGGGGAATAAATAGCTGCCAGCTGTGGTAATTTCTACACTTCTCAACCCACAAACACCAAGAACAACATGGAAGGTCAGTGAGGGAACTCTGTGGGACCTAGGTGGAAGAGGAGCGCACAGTCTGGTCGTAGCCCCAGAGTGGTGGATGCAGCAGCAGCAACAGTGGCAGCAGCTGCTTCCAGTGCTCTGTGCCCATAGACAGTGGAGGATCCAGCAGCTGATACAAAACCCCAGAAGCCTGGGACAATACATCCACACCCACCCTGATTCTCACTCACCCCCAGAAGCAGAGTCCTACCTTTATAAAGAGTTAAAACGTCAAAATATTTGTCTGGGAAGATAAGCAACCAGTGTAAAAAAACCCTCAGACTATAGAATCTAACTTTGATGAGAAGGAAGATCAAAACATACAACCAGAAGAAGACAACAAAGTCAAAGGCCCTACATCAAAAGCTTCCAAGAAAAAATATAAATTGGTAACAGGTCATGAAAGAAAAAGATTTTGAAAATCAAGTAAAAGAAGTAGAGGAAAAATTGGGGAGAGAAATGAGAGTGATGCAAGAAAATAATGAAAAAAATGAGTCAAAAGATTGCTAAAGGAGATCCCCAAAATACTGAAGAAAATAACACCTTTAAAATAGACTAACTCAAACGGCAAAAGAGGTAGAAAAAGCCAGTAAGGAGAAGAATACCTTAAAAATCATAATTTTCCAAATGGAAAAGAAGATAAAAAACTCACTGAAGAAAATAATTCCTTAAACAATAGAATGGAGTAAATGGAAGCTAATGATGCTATGAGAAATAAAGAAATGATAAAACTGAACTAAAAGAATTAAAAAAGAAGACGATGTGAAATATCTCACTGGAAAAACTACTGACATGGAAAAATAGATCCAGGAGAGAGAACTTAAAAAAATTTGGACTACCTGAAAGTCAAGATAAAAAATAAACCTAGACATAATCTTTCAAAAAAAATTATTAAGGAAAACTGCCCTGATATTCTAGAACTACAGGGTACAATAGAAATGGAAAGAATCCACCAATTGCCTCCTGAAAGAGATCCCAAAAGAAAAACCTCCTAGGAATATGGCAGCCAAATTCCAGAATTCCCAGATCAAGGAGAAATAATTGCAAGCAGCCAGAAAGAAATAATTTGAGAATTGTGGAAATACAATCAGGATAACACAAGACATAACAACTTCTATATTAAGGGACTGAAGGATTTGGAATATGATATTCTGGAGGTAAGATGAGCTAGGATTAAAACGAAGAACAAAGGGGCAGCTAGGTGGCTCAGTGAATAGAGCACCAGCCCTGGAGTCAGAAGGACCTGAGTTCAAATCTGGTCTCAGACACTTAACACTTTCTAGCTGCATGACTTTGGGCAAATCACTTAACCCCAGTTGCCCTCCCTTCTCCCCTCCAAAAAGCAAAAAAAAAAAAAGGCATCAATAAAACCAAGAATCACCTACTCAGCAAAACTGAGTATAATACTTCAGGGAGAAAATATGGAAATTCAATGAAATAGAGGATTTTCAAACATTCTTGCTGAAAAGACCATAGCTGAATAGAAAATTTCACTTTTAAATACAAGAATCAAGAGAAGCATATAAAGGTAAACAAAAAAGAAAAATCATAACGTACTTATTATCATTGAAGTGTTTACCTTCCTACATGGAAAGATGCTATTTGTAACTCATGAGACCTGTCTCAGTATTAGGGTAGCTGGAGGAAATAGATAGGTAGATGGATAGATAGATAGACAGACAGACAGACTAATAGATAGATAGATAGATAGATAGATAGATAGATAGATAGATAGATAGATAGATAGATAGATAGGCAGATGGCACAGGGTGAATTGAATATGAAGAGATGATATCAAAATAATAAAATTAAAGGGTGAGAAAGTAATATATTGGAAGAAGGAGAACGGGAGAGATAGAATGGGGCAAATTACCTCATGTAAAAGAGGCAAGAAAAAGGTTTCACAATGGAGGGAAAGAGTGGGGAAGTAAGAGTGAATGAGTGAACCTTACTCTCATCAGATTTGGCTTAAGGAAGGAATAACATACATTCTCAACTGGGTATTTTACCCTAAAGGAAAGTAAGGGGGGAAGGAGCAAAGGGGAGGGGATGGTCAGAAGAAAACAATTTTTCAAAAGGAACAGGGTCAAAGGAGAAAATAGAATAAGTGGGGGGGTGGGATAGGAAGAAGGGAAATACAGTTAGCTTTTCACAACATGAATATTATGGAAATATTTTGCATTACTACACATGTATAACCTGTATTGAATTGCTTGCCTTCTCAATGAGTGTGAGTGGGGAGAGAATTTGTAACTCAAAGTTTTAAAAACAAATATTTAAAAAATGTTTGTACATGCAACTGGGAAGTAACATATACAGTCAATGGGGTAGAGAAATCTAACTTTCCCTATAAGAAAATAAATGGGAAGGGGATGGGGGGGGGTAACAGCAGGGAAAGCAGACTGAGAGAAGGGACAATCAGAATGCATGCCATCTTGGAGGGGGAGGGGAGAGATGGGGAGAAAATTCAGGACTCAAAATCTTGTGGAAATAAGTGTCGAAAACTAAAAATCAGATAATTAATTAATATAAATATATTCTTAAAAAGAACATGTTCAGAGCTGCTAGGTGGTGCAGTGAATAGAACACCAGCCCTGAAGTCAGGAGGACCTGAGTCCAAATCCAGCCTCAGACACTTCACACATACACATACACATACACATACACAGACACACACACACACACACACACACACACACACGCCATGTGACCTTGGGCAAGTCACTTAACCCCAATTGCCTTACCTTCCCTCCTCCAAAAAAAAAAATGATCATGTTCTCCCTGTATTGGAAACACGCCCCACACAGACTTGTACCTCAGGCTTTGACTCCTCCCAGACCCTGGGATGGGGCTGATATTTTCAGTTTTGAGTTTAAGTGAAAAAAAATTAACAGTATAATTTAATAGATCAATAAATTTCTTGATTTTTTTCAGTGAAAAAAACCCCTATTCTTTTAATGAAACAAGGAAATGGATTTCTATAATTTTGGGGAAAACATTGTTCAAAATGGTGCTTTCCAGGACCCCAAACAGCAATACAATGATCTACAAAAATTTTTTTAAGCATTGGAAAATGTAATCAGTATTTAAAAGATTATGTTTCTTAAAGACTCAAAAAATGTGGATCATTGAAAGTAGCTTGACCTCCTATTTTCTTTGAATAAATGTTGAAAACCCATCTTCCTGAGACTAGGAAATTTCCACAGTATGCCTTCCAACTTTGGTCCTTAAACTTTCAACTCTTCACCAAAAAAATAGGTTTCAAATTAGTCAGACTTACAAGATGTCAGGAATAATGGGAATAAAGATTTTCACTGACCTGACTTCCCTTTCCTTCCCTTCCCTTTACTATGGTATCATTTGACATTTACTAACAACCCAGATCAAATATCCAAAGAGATTTATATTTTGCAAATTGCCAATACAGCACACTGCTTCTTTAACAAAGTCATTAAATCTTCTAAATTTGCTGCTTTCAGACCTGGCAATGAATGACATCACTATCTCTGAGTTTCCTATAATCATCAGAGAATTTTCAGTAGACCTGGTCTTTTTGTCCCTATATATTTTTCAAGTCTAGCATGTTTTTTGAGGGTGGAGTGAAGAGTCTGTTTTGAAACTAATTTTCAACCTCTGTGCTCCCTATAATTTACACAGCCATGTAAAGCACTTCAGATAAACAAAAACTTAACTAAAATGGAGTAGGTGTTTTATGAAGATGTGTGCTGTCATACCATTTGAAATGGATGACCTCTGGCAGGTGCAGTGGTGAGAGCCCTGGATCAGGAATCAGGAAGACCTGAGTTTAAGTCCAGTCTCTGCCACTTACAAGCAGTGTGACCCTTGGCCAATGATTTGACCTCTATTGCTTACTCTCTTCTGTGACTCCAAGAAGCTGTAGAATGAACACAGACCACACACTAGTAAGCCATCTCAGCAAATGGGCTAAA
Source organism: Pseudocheirus occidentalis (assembly GCA_028646575.1). NCBI lineage: Eukaryota > Metazoa > Chordata > Mammalia > Diprotodontia > Pseudocheiridae > Pseudocheirus > Pseudocheirus occidentalis. The sequence goes on along the minus strand of CM053596.1, from coordinate 8,120,287 downwards.
CCAGGTTGAAGGCAGGTGACAGGCTTTAAAACCATTGGTGAGTTGGAGGGGTGCCCAATCTAAGCATGTGAAGACCTCCTGGTGGAATGGGCAAAAGAGAACAATTTGTTTCAATGTTCCTGAAGTGACTGAAGCAAGGGGTGTAGAGGGGTTTGAGGTTGGTAAGACATCAAAGATGCCAAGGTGGTGCATCCCAGGCTCTCACCAGTCATCTTGACTTTCGTCTTGCCACAGGACTCTAATGACTCTGGAAGAGAGAGTGAAGCTGATGAGTTGCACAGCTCTGGCTCAACCCAGGGAGCTCTGGGTGAATGCTATCAATTTTTTTTCAGTAAAATATAAAGCAAGGCTCTCACCTGAGATGGTGGGAGGAAGGAGAGTCATGGGACCATGAGGAGGGATGAATCTTGAGAGAAATTCTGAGAGATAAATTTCAGAGTATGATCAATTCATTACTTAGGCTAAAACAATAAATAAAGTCAATGGTCTCTCTTAATTACCAAAGACCTTAAGTGAGGGCAGACAAGTTTTTTTTAAAATAGCAATTTGATAGAGAAAAATCTGCAGGGGCTGATCAGTGCTTCTTTTCTCTGCTGGGTTCAGGTCAGTCTTGGCAGGCTTCATGTGGCAGTGTTGTATCCAGGCTATTTCCTTGGCAACCACAATGACAGTATCACTAGTCTGCAGGATCTGAAAAAGTCTGTTCCAGGAGGGCAGGGGGCTAGATGTCTTCATGAAGTTGTGGATCCACTTGTAGTCTCTTGGCTCAAATGAATTCACTAACTCAGTCAAAGGTCAAGTTCTTCTCAAGATTGCCTCCTAGCAGTGCTATGTAAAAGAACTAGACAGACAGATCACATACCTTATCAGGCCGTCATTCCCTGTGGCCAGGATCAGGGTTTGAGGATGGAGCACCTGAGTAGTGACTGGCATCTGAGAAAACCTCATTTTCATGTTGTATCACTTGATGATTAATATCAATTTATCCCATTCTCTTCTTTGTAAAAAAAAAAAAAAGACTGCTACTTATCATTAGCTTCAAGAGTAGCCCCTCCCCTGACCCATTCTAGCTTAGGAAGTGTCTTCTCAAGGCATTTGCCCCTTAGCCAGGTTGGGATGGGCCCCATTCAACTGGGAATCAGAGTTCTTTTACCTTCTAAACAGGACTTAGGTTGAGTTAGATAAATCCTGGGGGGGGGGGTTTAAGGGGGGAGGAGGAGGAGCTTGTGTCCTTACTCCCTTCATTAGAGTTTTGGGCAGCTTGGCTAATGACTGAGAAATAAAACCAGAGAAAATTTCATAGGGGTAAACAGATTGCTAGGAGAATCAAAACTCATGACCAAGCCTCATTCCTCAGCTTCTTCTCCCCAATACTACTCCCACTCCTTGAGGATGAAGTAATCAGAATAGGATGAGGGCTCTTATCCCCCTCCTCATTAAGTGTTTACAAACCCAAATGGGCTGCCCTTAGCTTGTCAGTAATTTGCAGTCAAGAAGACAGAACTGGATTTATACTGGTATGGGACTCTCCATTGGTGTGTTTGGATACCAAGACAGACCACTGACCATCAATTTATTGATTATTGTTGAGTCTGGTTAGGAATTGATTAGGAATACCCCTTGAAGAAATATTGGAAAAACCCTGAAACCAAGAATTTTCCATTTTGTAACTTTCACTTGTGGTCCTTAGGTTTAATCTATGCCAAAGGTCATGGTGAGTGTTCAAACCTCAAAGATAAATTGAGGTGTGACTTAAAAATGTGAGGAATTTGGTTGATATCTTTCTGGTGCCTCCATGATTTGACATCAAGGTGCTCAATGCCCCAGATCCTTGGAGAGGCTTAGCTTTTCTTATTCTTTCCATTGGATTTCCATTCAATCAATTGGATTGATGCCTTAAATGAACAAATATAACTCATTATCTTGCTCAAACAATAATTGTTTTCATTTACTTTTCTCAGTGAATGAAACATATTTTCTTGACAAGAAAATAGGTTTCTGTAATTTTGAGGACAACTACTTCAAAATGGCACAACCAGAATGTAACTCAAGTTGTCCTGTATTTTACCACCATTTCCTCTATGCCTTTATTTGAGAGACTAATCTTAAGTGAGAGGGGTTAAACAGTATTAGATGAAGAGTGTCTCTGAACTGGCAAAAGCACAGGAAACATTTAGTTCAAATAATCTTTTTCCATTTTCCTGGACCAAGAAGGGTTAACTAGAGGTTAACTATAAGATGTGAAAAATATACCTATTTTTTCCTATTCACTCTAGAATTACTTCCATACTAGCTTTCACCCTTATTGCCCTAAAAAATGGGTTATTAATCTTCAGGAGAAAAAAAATAAGTGCCACTTAGTTTTGTAGAATTTCATAGAATTAAATTCTTGTTTTTCTTTAAAACAAATTGCACAGAGTGGTATGCCAAAATTCACTAAGATAATTCTGTATAAAGTGAGATCTGGAATTACTCAAAATTCCAATAGCTCTCACCCGCAAATTTCAATTAATCTCAAAACTCTAATATATATATATATATATATATACATATATATATATATATATATACACATACATACATATGTAAATAGAACCCAAAATTGATGCATTAATTTTTTTTCGGCAAAAAAGCAGTTTCTGTAGTGTGACCAGAAAATAGATTTATTTAATTTTAGGTAAAACCTTTATTTAAAATGGTGTTTTCTAGTAATTGGGTCATATTTGAATAATGTGAAAAAATGTCAAAACATGACAGCAAAATTTCAAGAAAAAGCAATTAATTCAGTATCATCAAGAAACAAAAAAAAAACCGGACTATTTGAATCAGTCTAAATTTCAATGTTGTTTGAAGAAATATCATAAAAATAAAAAAGAGAATCTTCTGTATTTTCCATATCCCACTTTGTCTTTGGATTTAATCTAGACCAAAGGTCCTAGTAGAGATTAGAACATTTAACATCAATGGAGGTGTGACTTAAAAACCTAAGGAATCACCTGGAATCTTTCTGGTGCCTCTGTGTCTGAACACCAATGTGCTCAGAGCCCCAAGATCCCTGGGGATCCTCAACTTTTCTTAATCTTTCTTTTGATCCATTGGACTAATGCCTTTAATCCTAATCTGAAATGAACAAAATTACTGATTTCTGTTACTCAGTCTATAAATTATTTTATGTTCCTTTCTTAGCGAACTCAACTTTTTTTTGGAGAAAAAAAGAGGTTTCTGTCATTTGGGGGATAATTATTTCCAAATGGCTTTTCAGGCTCCCCAATTCCCAGTGAATAATAAGAAAAAAATTTTAAAGGCATAGCAAAATTACATCAACATCCAATTCATTTGGTATCTTCAGCAATCAAAAAAATTGGACCATTTCAATCTGTCTCAACTTCAATGTTACTTTAAAAATATAGTAAAGTCCTTAGACCAAAAATTCTCCATGTATTTCTCTTCACCAGTGGTCCTTTAGATTTAATCTGCACCAAAGATCCCAGTAGATAGTAGAAGCTAGAACAAATGAAGAAAAATCAAAGTGTGGCTTTAAAAATCAGAGAAATTGATTAGCATTCTTCTGGTGTGTCTGTGTCCTGACAGCAAGGGGCGAAATGCTACAGCACCTTTGGGACCCTTTTCTTTTTTCTTCTTTGACCAACAAAGTAGGTTTTCCTGATGTTTGTGGGGTTTTTGGACCTCTTTGTCAAAATGGTGCTGTGCAGGACTCCCAGAATCATGACCACCATCTACAAAAATCCAAATATTATGCTTTGGAAAAGTTAAAAGATTCAGTTTTCTAAGAACTTTAAAAACATGAGGACAATTTGAAATGGTCAGGACTTCAATTTTCTTTGAAGAAATGTTGACAGCCCAGCTTCCTGAGACCAGGAAACTGCTATGATTCGCCCTTTGTGTTTAACTGTTTCTATGATTATTGTAAAAACTAAGAAAGGTTAAGACAGAGTAAGATCCTATAAAATAAGGATTATATATATATATATGATTATATTCTATTTATCCTATAAAATAACAACGGAGAAATTGTTTGGAACCCTTCTTGGTGCCTCGCTATGTGGAGACAGGCTGTGGGTATCTGGGTGATGGGGGATTTGTGCGGGTTGGTGTTGTGGTGGAGCGATCCACAGTGCAGCTGCATTTTGTCAGTGATATGGGTCATGTCTGTGTTGCCCCTAAGTTCTTCTAGGTGAGGAGGCTAAGTAGCTTCTATGAAATTCCCAAGTACTGGAGTGGAACTTGGGAATGGTTGAGGTTTTGTCTTCATCCTGGGCAATGAATGATGGAGTGAAGGGCGACAGAGCAGGCAGCTGACCATGGATTGGGAGGAAGGTCAGGTGCTCAGAGAGAACTGTAGAAGGGCAAGGCATTAGCAGTGCTAGAAGAGTTCACTTTCCACAGTGGTCCAGGAGTGAGGGTTTCCCAGCTTGTCCAAAAGCCCTTCCCAGGTGGTGCAAAGACTGGAGGATGTGTGGTTTGGTCATGGAGAGCACAGCCTTGGTGAGGATGGAGAGGTGTGCCAGACTGTGCTTTGCCGTGGCATTGCTGGGTGTGGTATGAATGGTGGGCAGACCCCTTGGTCAGTGAACTTCCAGACTTGGAGCAAGACATCTTCTATCTCTTTGAACCTGCTGAGGAGCAGCCCTGGCTTGGCTTGTACCGGCTGCCTTTGGTCAGGGCCAATTGCCTCAGGGCTTGGGCCAGCCCAGGACAAGGCCCTTTCTGCTTCTTGCCCCTCTTGCTGCCAAGAGGCCAGAGAGGCTAGCAGAAAGGGGGCTTTAGAGACGGCAGAGTACTCTGGGACTCTGAGCTCAAAGGAAATGCGTTCCTCTGGCTTCCACTGGGAAGAGAGGCCAAGTCAGGGAATGAGAGGGCAAGCCACTCATTGAATAAGACACAGAGGAAGGCAGGGAAGAAAGGAGGATGGGATGGAGTGAGGCAGTTTCCTCTCATGTACCACAACACACACTGTGCTCTCCACTACCCTGGGGTGCCCTTTTCTGGGAGATTATTCAGGGGAAAGTTTGATATTGCTACTTTTAGAGTACTAAAACACACAAAGTGAATACAATAAAGATCCTTGTATTGATTCCATATTAAGTATTAATCACATGACCATTGTAGCATCTCTTTACATTACCACACAATCATCAGAATTCTCAACTGCTATTAAACCTTCAAAGGGCACAGCCCAATATTTGTAACTTGCACACTGCTGCTGTATAGAAACTAGGTGCATGGTACAGTGCTGAGAAAGTGGAAGCCTACAGATTTGACAAAGATGCCAAGCCATGTCTGAGACAATTTCAGTCAACTGGCAAATAGCTTTGAAGCAAAACACTCAACACAGCACGAAATAAAGGACAAAAAAGCATTCTAAAACCAAATGAACATCTGACTGTTTATTTAAGAATTTCCCTTTAAGAATACAAGTAAGGTCACTTTTAGCCGTGGAACGGATACATATTTGCCTATGATGATGTTGCTAACTACTACACAATATCTGATGTCCTCTGCTAGCATTATAGTTTAAGAAAGCCACAGTTACTAGCGGCTTCTGCTGTAATACCTGAAACTTCCTTTATGGCAATCATTACTGTCTTAAGCAGTGGACAAGGGAAGATGGCCTCATGTTTCCTTTGCAATAGTATGTTGAGGATCAAGTGGCTTTCAAGCAGCATGGTGGGTTGGAACATTTTGCAATTTAGATCATTCTGCAGCGTTTATGAGCTGGTGAGTCTGTAATGACATTGCCACATTGGGCGGAGCTGCGCTTTCTAGTTCCACCATTGTCCAAGTGGAATGCCATTTCTTGTGATATGAAAGTGTGCAAATCCACATCCTG
>CM053596.1:8098826-8113936 GCA_028646575.1 Pseudocheirus occidentalis | reverse complement strand
TAGAATAACTTATCCCTACCTTTTATCCCTCTGATTAGAGGCTGGAACAATGTGCTCCAAAACCTCCCTTTAAGGAGGGAGTTCAGGTCAAGATACCTTCTCATTTCTAAACTGGCTATACTGCTCAGAAATTTCTTCACTTGACCCCTCCACAAAGTACCTTCCTTCTCTACCTCACCTTTCCTTGGTTTTTCAGTCTTTTCTGTGTTGTCTGACCCCATTTGATTATAAACGCCTTAAGGGCACTGTCTGTATTTCTTTTTTTCATTTGCATACCCATCATTTTGAACAGTGTCTGGACACATAATAGGTGCTTAATAAATGTTTCTATACTATTGACTTGACTAACTTGGAAGATACAACAGTTCTCCCTTACTCTCTACTGCCCCACTCATGTTAGGGGTAATCATTTTTTAAACCAGTTATTTTAACTAATATACAGTATAGGTTGTATGAACCATTGTTAACATTGATCATTTTTGCATTTTTGGGTCAACAAACTAATCAATGAACATTTATATGCCTAGGCATTTTCTAGGTGCTGGAGACACAAATATAATAAATGAAACATGTATGGATATCTGCAAGTATTTCTCAAATTCAAATTTCTTCACATTTATTTTTACTAAAAATTGCAATTAATACAATAATCCAGTCAGTCAAACTGTATTTAATAACTTGCTTTATTAAAGTAATTTTAAAACAAGAATGTCACCACTAGAAGATATAATATATCTGCTTCTACCTCCTTGTGTAGATTTTCTCTTCCTTCCAATAGAGATTTTCTCTCTTTTAGTGCCACTTCCAGCTCGCCTCGCAGTCTAACAATAGTACAATCCTGTAGCTCTTTTCGTGCTGCTGTGCTCTCCTCCACTTCCTTTGCTTTTTGTCTACATTTGCTGTGTTCAAGGAATAAGGCATCGCTACGAGGGTATAACAAGTCAACACAGAGCAAGATGGTGAGAGTTCTGCTTTAACAAAAATGTTAAATACAAGGTATTTTAGAACATGTTCATTTCTTGAGGACAGTACCAAAAATGTGACAATGACTTATTTGGTATCTTTTCCTTGCTGTTTGTTAGTAAGTAGTATGGCTGAACGGAGCAATGTTCTTTAAGAAAAGAAGAAAGCAAAAAGGGTTGAAACAAACTCACAGGCATTTTTGAAGTTGGGTTCTTTCATTCTGAACATTTTGTAGTTCTTTTGCAATACTGGTTCTGGTAGCATCCAACATTAAATCTTGTTCCTGCAACTTTTGAGTCACTTTTTCTTGCTCTGTCTAGAAAGAAAGAGTTAAACATGGCAATTAATTTAGATAATAAAAAGGTTACTTTATAGGAAGCCAATTAAAATAACTCTAAAGACCCTGAACCTTAGAAATGAGCTGGTAGAAAAATGAACGTAAATATAATCTTGTTCTACAGCATACCATTTTAAATTAATAACTTATTTCCCGCCCAGAGTTTTATATCCTCACCAGGGTGCAGCTAGAATTCTTTTTTACACAATGTCTTCCTTCCTGCCATCATGACTCAAATTCTAAATCTATTACCAATATCAGATTTTGAAAAGCATATTACTTCAATTAATAACATTTCATATGATGGTCATAGATAGTTACAACAGAAAAGGGCATCTGTATTTACATTCAGGCCCCACTACCTCATAACTCAAATAAAACAGTTCCAAACTTCAAATTGTTATTATTTGTAAATTCAAAAGTATTTGCTTTATGTACTGAGAGACAACATAATAAAGTAAATAGAGAACCAGCTTTGAGATCAGGAAGATCTAGATGAGTGGACAAGTCCCTGAACTCTTAATGCTGTAAAAGTGTCAAACACACAGCCAGCAGGCCCATAACACTCCCCAGTATTGCCCAAATCAGAATAAAATGTAATTGGTAAATATTTAACAAAATAAAAATACAGCAAAATATAGATGTTAATATGTTATTTTCTGAGTCAATATATGTGTGGTTTTTGGACTTTTTTCTATTTGAGTTTGATACCACTGTTCAAAGTCTCTAAGACTCTAAGTTGTAGGGAACCTCCTTTGATGGAAAGAGTTCACTCACTTGGGGGTTCCTTATACCAATAAAATAATAGGACCAGTCTCTATTCTCTATCCTTGTTTTATATAAATACATTTAAAAATAAACAATATGGTTCCCCAAAAGAAATGCCCTGATTTTCAAAACAAGGAAATAGATAAACTAAAAAGTACAAGCCAGTGAACTTGACTTATACTGCTTAGAAAATCCTAGAATGGAACATTAAAGTGATGGTTGGTGAATGTCTTTTAAAGGTAAAAAAAGTGAGCCATTGTGGTTTCATCAAGAAGAGGTTGTGCCAGAATAACCTATTGTTCTGGCTGGGTTCCTAAACTGGTAGATCAAAGGTATGCTCTGCATAGGGCTTACTTTGAATTTATTAAAGCACTTGATAAAGTAGCTCACACTCTTATGGAAAAGATTGAGATGTGGGCCAAAAGATAATATAACTAGATGAATTTAGAAAAGGTTGAATGACTCAACTCAAATAATCTTGTGAATAGTTCAATTGCAATTTTGCAGGAGGCCTCCAGGGGTACATACACCAGGGATTTATACTTTTAAATGTACTCTGTGTTGTTGAACATTTTTGCCAGTGGTTTGCATAAAGACATAGATGGTATGCTTATAAAATGTTCATATGATGCTGAGCAGGATTAGACAACATATGAAAGGATAGACTTAAGATCCCAAAAGATTTTAAGATGCTAGAGCGTCAGAGTGAATCTGATGAGATGAACTTCCATAGAAATACATGTAAAATTTGATATGTTTGAAATATCAGCCTCACAAGTACAACATGCAAGGGAATATGATTAGAACACTTTATCTGAAAAAGATCAGCAATATAAGAAGGCAGTTGAAAAAGTTAAGAAGATTTTAGACTGCAACCAAAAAATAAGGAGCTGATAGTCCCACTTTACTCTGCCTCTGGTTAGATCACTTTCAGTAGATTGTGTTTATAAAGAAAATAGTTTATATAGGAGATTGACGAGATTGATACTATCCCCAGAGGAGCAACCAGGATTATGAAGAGCCTTGAGTCTATGTCATATAAGGATCATTTTGAAGAGCTGGTAATGCTTAGCCTGAAGAAGATTCAGTGAGCAAATAACAGCTGTCTTCAAGTATTTGAAGGGTTGTAATATGGAAAAGGAACTTCAGGGGTGGGGAACCTGCCACTTTGAGGCCACATGTGATTCTTTTGGTGCTCAAGTGCAGCCCTTGGACTGAAAGGACCTAGAGGGCCACATGTGGCCTTGAGGCTGCAGGTTCCCCACTCCTGGATTAGATTTATTCTGTTTGATCCCAGAAGGCAGAACTAGGAGAGATGTTTAGAAGCCATAGGGGCAAACTCAGCTTAATGTCAGCAAAAATTTACTAAGCAATTAGAATTATAACAGAGTTGAATGGAATGCCTTGGAAAGAAATGGTGTAATCTGCACTAGTGGAGAGAATGCTCCCACCTGGAAAGATCATAGATATATAGAAGTACTGAAGTCGATCATATAAATACTGAATATGATAGAATACATGAACAAAACACTGAAGAAATGATCCACCATATTAATTTAGAAACTTAAAAAATGGTAAAAACCTATAAAAGTGGAATACTGTATTGACAGAATTCGAGATTTTTAGGGTTGGAAAGGATTCCACTGGCCATATTATTGATCTCATATCTAGAAAGGAATCCTCAGTATAACATTTCTGATAAGTGACCATCCAGATTCTGTTCAGAGACCTCCAATGAAAAGGGAACCACTTCTTTCCAAGGCATTCCATTCCACTTTGTTATATTTCTAATTGATGGAATTTTCTGGAAAGAGATATTTCATGCAGAGGGAAGGACAGAAGCAAAGATGTATAGATGGGAAAAGACAAAGTATACTGAAAGGATTTATGTAATAATGAAGTATACTTCTGAGCAATCATAAATAGAAGAATAGGGGTGGCTAGGTGGTGCAGTGAATAGAGCACCAGCCCTGGAGTCAGGAGTACCTGAGTTCAAATCCAGCCTCAGACACTTAACACAAAAAACTAGCCGTGTGACCTTGGGCAAGTCACTTAATCCCAACTGCCCTTCCTCCCCCAAAAAATGCAAAAAATAAATAAATAAATAGGAGAATAGTTATTCTTCTAAAGTAATACAATTTTATTGAGCATCAGAAATATAAGTTTTGGTGTAAAAGAAAATGAAATCACTGTTTGGAAAATTAGATGTTACAATTAATGTTTTGAAATTCATTTTTATAGTCTTTGCATTAGTATACATTCTACCTGTTCTAATATCCCACCTGGTCCTTGAATTACTATGAAAAATATGTTAATATAATTATATATAATTAAACAAAATTATATATAAATATATAATTATAATATAATATAAATGTTATATAATATATGTTAACTGTATTAGATAAGTAATTTAGTATTAATTGAATACCTTTAGAATAGCTTGATGATCTGCAATGAGTCTGACATTCTCCATAGTTACAGTTTGAAGCTTGTTATTCAGATCTGAACACTGTTTGTGCAATTGATCATTTAACATCTAAGCAAAAAGATACATATTTAGCAATTGATAGGTCTATTTAACGCCTAATAATTCATTCTCCTCAGATAACTCAAGGGTTTAATTCTTTTATTTGGTAGTTTGCTCTAAAGTTTTACAAAATATGTTAAAATGTTTATTGAAAAACAGGAGTAGATCACATTTAAATAAGATCCACACTTATTGTTCACAGGACCAATTTGATGCTTTCAGCAATTGATTAATATTATATTCTTCATTGTTCTAAATGTCCATACCAGCAAGGCTTCTGCAACAAAATTTTGAGATGAAGTAAATCAATTTTACTGATAATAACTGCAGTAATTTTTAGCATAGGCTCTCGGACTTTCCACTGAAATCTGTTCTCACAGTTTTGTGAGGAGCATCCAAAATTATATATCTCACAGAACTGAATTTTTCGCATCCTTTACTGCTGTAAATTTTTTTATCTATATTAAAAAAAGAGCAAAATGTAATTGTATTCCACAACATTAATGTGTTTAAGAAGAAAGAATACACTGGTCATATAGAACAATCTACATAACAGCCTGTCATACTTTTATTTTTGGACCCTTTAAAATTGTATCCTGAGAAAAAGATAGGGAATTTTCTTTTATAATCACCTTTTAAAACAATTTGCTTTTGATACTAGGCAATCTTTAAGCATTTATTGTTAGCAAAGATTGGAAAAATAACCATTTTTATATCACTAGAGAATTGGTTTGAGCAAAGAAGTTATATGAGAAGAGAGAGTGAAAAAAATAGCAGAAAATATAGTAACAAGCAAAAGAATGAAACAAATCAATTTTTAACAACTAATTTTTCTTTTGTTGTTTTAAAATACAGGGGTAAATGGTACTGAAAATGAAAGATACTAACAGAAGATTGATAGGAAATAATGAACACAATGACAATATAGAGAACAGAAAACCTGAAAAGATAAGCCCAAACAGTCAACATTAAACATTATAGGTGAAAACAAAACTTCGGACAATGAGGATGAAATGGATAATTAGCTAAGAAAATAACTATATTATAAAAGCACATATATATTTGAAACCATAGGCTGGTACATTCATTGGAAAATGTATATAAACATTTCCATTGAAAACATTTAGTATTCTACTTTTATCACTCATATTTAATATGTTAGAAATAAGAATGAGGCATGAAAAAAGTAAATGAAGGAAGAATCACTGACAATGAATAAATTAAAACATTTTTATTTGCAGATAATATGGTTGTCTATTTAGAAAATCCAAGAATTTCAGATACACACACATATATATTTATGAATTTAACAAAGTAGCCAGGCATACAAAAAACCTACAAAATATCCTATATTTAGATATATCATTTAGATATATCAATAGCAGAAATAAGGAAAAAAATGATAGGAAGAGAAATATAATATGGCAAAACATAAACAAATGTAGGGGTATTTGGTTCTCGAGACATATAAATGCTATACAAAATCAACATCATAACATACAGATAATCAAGATAGAGCTAAACAAATAAACAGAAAGTCATTCCCTGTTCATGGTTATGTTGAACAAATACAGAAAAATATCAAAAATTCCAAATTGTTTTATATGTTTAATGAAATTCCTATCAAAATAATAATAAGCTATTTCATAAAATTAAGTCATACAAATTCACAGGGGAAAACAGTGACAATAAAAATAATGAATACAATTCATAAACCTACATGGAAACCAAAAAACAATCTATTAACATGATTAGATTAAAAGAAATGAGAAAAACAACAGAATCCTTAAAAGACAACAATGTTATCACATAAAAATATATGGGATACAGCCAAAATTTTTCCTTGGGGGTGAATTTATATTACTAAGTGCTTACTAATGTTAAAAAAAAGAGAAAATAATATAATAGGCTTGCACCTAAAGGCACTAGAAAAAGAATAAAGCAATAAATTATCCTAAGGAAAGTTTACAAACAAAACAAAAAAACAATGTAAACCCAAGTACAGATATAAATAGAACAGAAAATGAAAGGATAATTTAATTGACAAAATCAAAAGTTAGTTTCTAAGACCAATGAAAATAAACATAAAGACAAACTACTAGCAAATTTAGCAATAAAAAAGAATGAAAACAATTACAAATGAAAAAAATAACAAGACATAACTTATGGAATTCAATACAGCCTATTCTAACAAATTAGAAAATTTAAAGGAAACAGATGACTAGCCACAAATATAGAAATGACGAAAGCTGATATAATAAATCAATAATTTTAAATAGACAATACAGAGAAAAAAAGTAAAACACATCATCAAAAAATTACTTAGAATACTCAAATGGATTTTGATCTTAATGATTCAGAAGTTCTTTTCAATAATGCAGATTGCATCCAACCCATGTTCGTCAATTCTATGTGACCTTTTGTCCTTCCTTTCCCACCATTCAGTACAGGTGATCCACACAACATTCTGGAGGGCTTCCACTTTTTCTTGATATCATCTGGGCACCAGGGGAATACACTTGCTGTCGACTTATTGCCAGCTCTTGCCAAATGAACCTGTTTTCTTATTGTATAGTTACCTGATGATAATCTTATTCCTTTGCTTCTTTTGAACTCTTAGATATTATGATACAGCCTGTGCACATCTACCATGTACATCTCCATAATCATCCATGTGTGTGATCAGTTTTTTGTAGAGGCAGTGATATTTCAGGTTTCACTGCCTTCGAGAAACACCAGTAATATGTGACCACTGGAAAGATGGGCTTGTGGTCAGTTAAAGGGCTTTGAAATTTCCCCAAAGCTATCCAAACCACTCTCTTGCTCCTCTTCAATTCTAAACTCACCTCAATGTCCTCATCTATACTGTTTGAATCATATATACAAACTGCTAGACCACTTTACAGAGTGTCCATCCAAATGCATGTTAAAATATGTTCAACAGACATTCATCCATTTGGTCTTTCTTATATAGATAAACTGGCCAGATTCCTTTAGAATGACTGGAGATCACTTCCAGCAAGCTTTGCAATATCCTGGGGCTTTTTACCATTAATACAATGTCACCTGCAAACAGGAACATTTGGAGGCCTTCACCATCTATAGGAAATCCCACTTCAAACTCAATTCTGCAGTGCTTTTCTTCGATAAATGTAATGAATACTTTAAACAAAGCATATTATCTCCTTATTTTATATTTTATTTTTACCTTATAATATTTATACTTTTATATGTAAATATATACTGTTATACTATATATATTTATAGAGTTATTTATATTATTTATCTATACTATTTCATCTTCCAAGGAATTTTAAATGATCTTGATCTATAGATAGGGATACTTTGTTATAAAAGAAAAACCTTTAAGGTGATGCTTTGTTCTGCCAAAACAAACAATTTTTCATACTCATCAAATAAGAGCAATGGGATCTTATATTCTCTACATCTCTCAGTTAATTGTCACATGGTAAAGATTTGGTCCACTGCAGAAATGTTACATATAAAAGCCTACTTAACCCTAATAATAGCCCCATCAAGGATGGTCTTAATTTTTATATGTATTCCTCTTCTAAAATTTTTGTACAGATGTAAGAGTAGTTATATAGATTAGTAGTTAACTTTCTCTTGGTCATCTTTTTCAGTATTAACAAAGAATAAGATTTCCCCGACCTTTGTCATTTTCCCCATCTTCCAGATACTTTATATATTGGCCCCTCAAAGTCCTCAGAATTGTTTTATCTCCAGCATAGATTTCATATGTATGTATACACATATACACATGTATATGTAGATACATATACATACACAAATATATGTGTGTGTATATATGTATACTTAATTCAGCCTGACTGCTTCTACCATTTTTGTTGTCTTTAGTGTTGTTTCTTTTTTTATATATAAAGTTGTTTCTTTTTTTATATATAAACATGTCTGGGAATGCCATGTTAAGGTACAAATTTAGCAGATCAATTACTCTTTTTTAAATTTTATTCTGTTTTTTTTTTGTTTACGTACTTTTAGTTTCCAACATTCAGTTCCACAGTCCCTTGAATTTCAGATTTTCTCTTTCTCCCTCTGCCCTGCCCCCATCATGGCAGCATGCACTCGGATACAGGATCTACAAATATCTTCCCATTAGATCAATTATTTTTGATAGAGAAAAGTTTGTTGAAATTTTTTTGGCAAATATTTTTCCTTCTGTTTGTAGGTCTTTCATTTATATCTCTTGGGATGATTTCATTTAGTTGGATATCTTACCAAGCTTTCTTTAAACTGATTTTGCCCTTCACTGCCTTTCTTTTCTTCATGAACTAATATGGCTCATATCCATCATCATTGCATTAGAAATGAATTTGTATTCAAACTCATGTTGCCTTTGGTAGCCATCCTTCTTCAAGAACCAAGTCTTGATGACTAAGGTCTTTTCTGGTCTGTTTTTGATCTTGTGATATTGAATATATACTTTTTAAACTTCTGGATGACATTATTAGAGTCAGTTTTAAATCATTTTAATTGTCCATTTCCCACTTTTTTTTCAGTTGGCTTTAGGGATTAGTAGTTTCAATTGTATACTCATCTTTTTCTCATTATTATTATTGTTCTTTTAAAAATTCTTATTTCCTTTGCTGATAAGTCGATGAGCTAACTGTATACAGCTAACTCAGAAACAACTTCCAAAACAATACAAATCTCTTCCTATTTGTTAAACTAGAAACCATTTCATTCTTCATGGTGTCATTTGGTGCTTGCCAAATAATTTTGGCTAGCGTCTACTCATTTTCTTTGCCAAAGAAAAGTCTTCATGATATAAAGGGATGAGGTTTCTATATGATCTATAAGCCTTTATCCTCTTCCATTCCTTCTTGCTGAACCACACTTTCACACATATTTCTCCTTCTCTTCACCTTTCCCACCTCTGCAATGGAGTCAAGAAGTATCAGAATATTCTTTGTAGAATTTTTTTACCACTTCATCTTCAGCAACCAATATTGGTACCTTAGTCGTAATTACTTTAATATAAAATGTTACTCAATTTAAAATACTCAAATGGATCAATGATCTTATTAGCGTGGATATTCCACTGACACAAACTACAATTTATTCTTGCCTGCCCACCCTGAGTGATTAATTTTCACGTTCTCTCATAAGTTTGTCACAGGGGATTCACTGAGGAGGAAAGGGCTTTCTTTAAGTTTCCTTAATATCCCAAGGATATCACTGGAACAATGATGTATTCTCTGTATCTTTCAGTCAACTTCACGATAGTAAATAAGTTATCTTCTATGAGATTTCAGGGAGGCTTCTGGAAACTGCCTGTTCCTTTTGTGTAGCCCTATTAAGGATGCTATCAATGTATGTGCAAGATTATTTTTAAAAGTTATATGGATGAGAAATAGGCATGGTAGTATATTTGTGCTCTCTTGATCACTTTAAAAAATAGTAATATGGTCTGAAATTATTCTATGCTTTAGGCATCTCTGTCTTCAGATACTTTGAAAATGGATATTTCATAAATCTCAAAGTTGTTACCTCTTGCATGACTTCTGGGTATGAGTGTTTTAACTGTATAATAATCATAATTTTTAAAACACAGTAAAATGAAATTAAAAGCAGACATCTGTTTTGCATTTTCTTTACTAAAAAAAAGAATATTTAGGCCTGAAAGAGTAAAGTTTTTACTTTGAGGTCATTAAATCAAGTCTTGCAATGGAAAGCTTCTATGAATTATGATTTTAGAAGTTGTCCCATTTATATATAATTATTTGGAATCCTACATACTACTCAAATAAATAGAAAAAGTACATCTGCATCAATCTGGTTGCTGTGTGGGATACAAAAGAAAAAGAATAAACAGCTCTTGTTTACAATCTAGTTAGATAGACAAGATATATGTATATGAAATTTAAATTCTGCAGGAATTCAGAATAGGTGGAAAGTAACTGGGATGGACAGGCAGTTTATTAGTGAAGAAATCAAAACTATATATAGTCATATGTAATACTCTAAATCAATTTTGATTAAAGAAATGCAAATTAAAACAACTTTCAGATATTATCTCATACATATCAAATTGGCTAAAATGATAGAAAAGGAAAAATGACAAATGTTGGAGGGGATGTGGAAAAATTGGTACATAAATACATTGTTGGTAGAACTATGAGTTGATCCAATAGTTTTGGAGAACAATCTGCAATTATGTCCCTAAAGTTATAAAACTGTGTATACCCGTTAGCCCAGCAATACTACTATTAGGTCTGTTTCCCAAGGTGATCAGGAAAAAAGGAAAAGAACCTATATGTTCCAAAATATTTACAACATCTCTCTTTGTGATGGTAAAGTACTGAGGGGATGCCCATCAATTAGGAAATGGCCAACAAGATATGTTATATAATTGTGATGGAATCCTACTATGCTGTAAGAAATTATGTGCTGGGGGCAGCTAGGGGGTGCAATGAGTAGAGCACTGGCCCTGGAGTCAGGAGGACCTGAGTTCAAATCCAGCATCACACATTTAACACTAGCCATGTGACCTTGGGTAAGTCACTTATCCCCAATTGCTCTGCCTTTCCCCCTCTGAAAAGAAAAAATAAATTAAAAATTTTTTTAAATTATGAACTGGATGACTTTAGAAAAACATGAAAAGAGTTGCATGAAATGATAAAAAGTGAAGTGAGCAGGACCAAGAGAAAGTTGCATATAGTAATAGCAATATTCTTCGAAAAATAATTGTGACCAGGTTATTCTGAGTACCATAAGTAATCAAATAAACTATAAAAGACCCATGATGGAAGATGCCATCTACCTCCAGAGAAAGAATTGATAAATAGAAGTACACATAGTATACATTTATAAATCTGTGTCAGTATAGGAAAGGAGGGAGGGGAGACAGTTCAAAACTCAGAAGTAACAAAAATAAATAAATAAAAATGAAATTAATTCTAAAAAAGAAAGCAACTGGGAACTGTGTAAATTCTGAGAAGTCCTTATAGAATTAGAGTTTGGGGAAGTATTGAATTTGGATAATAAGCATGAATGGAATTTAACTAACCAGGGTTAAATGAATTCTAATCCCTGGGCTCTCTAACTCAATAAAATTAATCAACAATTAAGGAAAGGTCTACCACCTCTACTTGTATGACCTTGAGCAAGTACTTATTCTTTGGCCTTTCTTCATCTATAAAATGAGACGGCTAGACTAGATGACTGCTAGGGACTCTTCCCACTCTAAATCTGTGACACTATGATCCTATGAAAGGGAAAAATGAGGAAGAGTATTACAGGAAAAGCCATTCTAATTACCTGTACTTTTTTTGCTGTTTCCTGAAGGGATGCCATCTCAGACTTTAAATGTGTAGTCTCTTTATGCTCTTGGCTAAAAGACAAGTACAAAGTCTAAGAGAGAAAAAAACAAATAAAATTTTTCTTGACGTGTAAAAGAATCTGTTAAAGTTTACCTGCTCATCTTCACAGCTCATGTTTTAGGTGTTGCTCCCATTATTATAAGATATAGTCTATTACACACAGTTTCAGGACTAGCTAAATCTTACTCTATACTAGCTCAGAAACTTTCACAAAAAATTTCTTAGGTAACTGTTTTTAAAAGTTTTATGAAGGATATGGATAGCCACAACCTAATTCTGTCTCCGTTCCTAAATTATTTATCAAAATAATTCACTCAGTTACACAAAAATTTTAGAATACCAACTGGAGGGGATTTAATTTTACATTTGACTTAACTGAATACCCAATTCTCATCATCATCCATAATTTTTAAACTCTAAAAATAAGGCTCTATACTTTTATGTAATTTATACATTTATTAATATTTATTTTTAGACCCCCTCACCTCATAAATTCCAAATCCCAATAAAACTAATGTCTCTTTTC
The DNA here is from genome assembly GCA_028646575.1 of Pseudocheirus occidentalis. Lineage (NCBI taxonomy): Eukaryota > Metazoa > Chordata > Mammalia > Diprotodontia > Pseudocheiridae > Pseudocheirus > Pseudocheirus occidentalis. The sequence continues at coordinate 8,101,448 of CM053596.1, read as the reverse complement.
AATAAACTTATAACTAAATATAGGATTTTAAGTTATTATGCAGAATGGAAAAGCCAAAACTGTTCACTTAAGAGAAACAACTGAGTGAGGAAAGGTAAAATAATCTGGCCTTATAATAAATAATCTCTGGTTCTTTTTAATATAGGACAGTTGGGATAAAAATCCCCCAAAAGCCTAAACTCTCACATCCCTAAAAAAGAAGGTAGAAACAAGTGAGTAAATCCTCTAGATGGATAATTACCTCTCTGTTACCCCAGGAGAGAATTGTCTCATAGAGGACAGATACAACCTAATTAGGTAGGCAACAATTCTAGGTAAAAAGGGGACATCACTAGCCTCATTACTTAATATATGAGGAGACATAAAGGTTATGGTATTTATTGTATTTCATTATGAAATTCTCATTTATGGAACAGCAGACAATGGAAATATACCTATCTTTTGAAATCAGTATAACTATTACTCTTATGCATGTATTGTTAACTTGACCACAGTCCTGAATGCACTTCAATCACTTATTAACACTTAGCAGGTTATTTTATGAAGTATTAGTTGAGAGATTCAGCAGAACTGAAAGTAAAGACTAAAGGGAAATAAAAATTATTTAGTGAAAGGAAAAAATATCCTTTGTTTTCTCATTATTTGCAACTTGCCTTTCCATCTTCAAGTAGCTGGGAAATGACGTCGTCTTTAGATCCTAAAAAAAAAAATCATGTAATTTTCAATAGTATCGTTGAATCATATAGTATTTTTCCTCTGAAAATACCTTTCTAAAATTCTTTTGAAATAAGAATTTGGCAGATATGTGTAGTCACATTTTTATTGGTTAGAAATGAAACCAAAAATTGCCAATTGATATACAACCTATGCAGAAGGGAGCTTGCTCTATAAATCATAGTTTTAAATTATCAGTCTAATTTTGGTTTATTCACTAGAACAATTTTACAAAACATTCTAAAGGGAAAAACCCTTCATTTTAAACAACAATTTGGCTAAACTCTGGAAGTAAAATCTTCTTATATTAGTTTTGATGCCTACTACTAATGGTACCAAATTACATAAAACAATTTTAAAACCCTATTTTATTTCCTGAGGCTAGCTTTTTATCTATTACATCATGCTGTCTCTCCTGGATGACATCTTTTTCTGAAAAGTGTGACTATTTTTGAGGGAAGGAAAATAAATCTTTGAATACTTTTAGTTTTGTTCCAATAAGATGATATTCTAACAATTAGCACTCATTAAATCCACTTCACTGATTCTAAAGGAAATACCTTGAAAAAACTAGAATCATATTTTTTAATACATGTGCAAACAATTAGGTTCAAGACTTAAAATGATACCATCTCCAATAATACTAAATCCTAATCCTGAATAAATAAATTTAGAGTATATGAGGATTCTGACAGGTGTGGGGTAAAAGTTTACTGATATAGTACATGGAAGAAATAGGTTGTTAAGTAAATAAATAGTATAAATAAGTTTGAAAGTAAATAAGTTTGGCTTACTTTAAGTAATTTAGCAAAACTTTTATTTGCTCATTAGAACAAAACAATACTTTGTTAGTTTAATTAGCAATTACTACATACACATGGAATCACAGAACTGCAGAACCGCAAAGCACATTAACAATCATTTAGTTCAACTTTTTATTGTATAGAAAAATAAACTAAAGCTCAAAAGGAATGATGTCTTCATGTTCATACAATTTATCAGTGAAATAAAGAAAATAAAAATAGTTCTGTCTAAAGAGGGAGTAGCACATTTGGTTTAAAAAGTCATAGATTTATATCCTGGTTCTACCAACAATTAAGTTATATCTTATCTTAGAGTCAACCACAATACTAGGCATTAGGTATAAAACTGGCAATCAGTAAGTACTTGTTGATTGATTGCAGAGTGATCTTAAAGGTGAAGCAGTGCTTTATAATGTATCTATGTCCTAGGATATGGCTCTATTTTATAGCATGACTAACAAAGAATGTAGGTGAGGGTGAAAGATGAAGAATGAACTTTGAGACAACAGACTTTAGGTTCACAAAAAAACCCTGGTAATAGTGACCTCTCCAAGAATTTAGGATACTTTATAAATATAAAAACCATTAGCAATTTAACTACTCCAACACTTTGAAAGATCTTAGCAATTCAAGCTTTAGCCATGACACCTTGAAGAATTAACAATATAGTTGGATCGCTAAAGTTTCTTTTCATACTTAGCTCAGTCCTCAGCTTTGCACAATCACACTCCTGTTGTGCTGTTCGTTGCTGTTCTTGATGCAGTTGTTCTTGAATAGTCTCTGTATTTTTTCTCAGGGTTAAGCAGTCTCGTTGTAGGGATTTTACCTGAGATAGGAAAATCTCATTTTTATGAAGCAAAAAAAATTTAAACTATTGTAGCCAAATTTCAAACTTTCTCCATAAGTAGCAATAAGACATTGAGCTAGTCATTTTGACCTCTGTAAACCTTTATATCTTCATTTATAAAATGAGGGTGATACACAAGATGATCAACTAAGTCTTTTCCAGCTTCTAAAGCCTGTAAAATAAAAGGAATGTGTAGATATGTGATAGGTAAAGACTTAAACAGAATCCAACGTCCACAAAAGTTAAGACCTATTAGGT
>CM053596.1:8081903-8098326 GCA_028646575.1 Pseudocheirus occidentalis | reverse complement strand
GACCTCTTCCAGGACTTCTGTAAACTGTAGTGAGGCCTTCTTCCAGGACTTCTGCATCAGCAGTAAAGTCATCTTTCTGAAGTGGGAAGGAACTAGTTAAGTAGAAACTTCATGGACTTAAGAATGCAGTAGTCAGGAAATAGTTAAGTGATACTTTGTGAAATTAGAAATAAGCAACTTAGAAGACAATGAACACGAGCGGCTAGGTGGCACAGTGAATAGAGCACCAGCCAGGGAGTCAGGAGGACCTGACCTCAGACACTTAACACAAAAAACTAGCCCTGTGACCTTGGCCAAGTGACTTAACCCCAACTGCCCTCCAAAAAGCAAAAAGAAAAAAAATTTAAAAAAAAACAAGACAATGAACCTGCCTATGAGCCAGGCTGGTGCATGGGAACCCATCTAGATATTCATTTTTCTTTTCCCTACTTGCTCAGGTCATCGTGCCCCGTACTCCTCTCTGCTTATCCTACAATCCCCTACCCACAGATGTTATCACAAACCCACCATGTCTATTGTTCATTCTTTTTCATGTTCTGTCTTTATGCCTTCTAATCACAAACTCCCTTACATCAGGAACTTACTTTCACCTCCAAACAATGGGACTATATGGTATAAAATGTTCTGTACTTCTGGATTATGCAGCTGCTCTCGATTTCCTTCTAATTAACCATTACAAATGGAGGCCCCAGCGAGATTTGGCCTTTGGCCAGTCTCAAGTGACCACCAGAGGTTTTCCCAGACTGAGGGGTCAGACTGGTGAACGATCTAAAGAGGGATGGTGACGGAGAGGTGTTTTTCTTAAAACTTTGTTTGGACTCTGTGGTCACTTTGTTAAAACTTGCAATTCAATTGACCATTACATTTCCACAGACAGAATGATTCATTCTGACAAATTAACATCAACAGACAGAAGAGATGGACAGAGTGGTGACCATCACAAGAAGTCTCCCTCTCAGTTCTTTTTGGTCTCAAGTCTGGCTTGAGCTTTTCTCTGCTCTACTCTGCTCTTTCCCAGGAATTCCCACCACTTTTTCTACCAGAGGCAACTCCTCAGGAAACTAAATCAGTCTCTCCAAAGGCTTTCCCAGGTTTTCGTTTATATTGGGGGCTGGGGTTGTCTTGGTTTTGCTACTTTGGTTTTCTTATATTTAGGTTTTTCCTTTCATTTTCTTTTATTCTTCTTTAACATGGGAAAACATGTCCATTCTCAGGATTTTTTCCATTATACCCTGCAGTGTCTGATCAGGAGACAGACACACCGGGGGAAGATTTGGCACTTGAGCCCTTTTCTGTCTGCATTCCATCTCTTTTCAGCATTGGGGGCCGGTCCATTTCCTGTGGCTCGGGAGATTCCAGTTTTTGCTGGCTTCACCGTGACTCCTCCTAATTCTCAGAAGTCTTCTGCTTCTCCTCTCCAACTGTTTCTGCCCCGCTCCCCACACTGCATCCTGGTCATATAGACCAAAGCCATCTCCATCAAGCCTTTGGCTTGTTTTCCTCTTGAATACTTCTTTTGGGTGTTTTCTGTTGTGTATTTTCCTTTTGGAGTGCAGTAAAAGGCATGCTTTGTGGTGATTCTCTTCCCTTTGTGCTGTAGAGAGCCAGGCTCATTTCGCTGATGGGGAAACTGAGGCTCAGTGGTTCAGTGACTTACCCAGGATGCCACTGGGAAAGTGTGTCTGAAAAGGAAATGTAAGTAGACCTTCCTGACCCATAAATCCTTTCACTCTGACCTCTTGTGAAAATATCCCTCATGCACCTGCTCTCACCTGACTCACCTATCCAGGAGGTTTGTGGGCCTTCCTGCTCCAGAATCCATGGGAGTTCCCCGTGCTCAAAATGGGAGATCAGATCTTCTATGGGAAAACTGGAAGTTCTGGGCATGAGCAGTAAGGAAGGGTTGAGGATAAGGAGACACTGGCAACTTAGTGCTCTTTAGGGAAAGGAAGCATGGAGGAATGGTCACAGGATTGTTCCCAGGACTGTTCAGTTGTATGTATTGTTTTGAACTTTAGTGAGGGATGGGAAGGAGATCATTTGGAACCCCATTTGCACTCAGAAAATCATGGATTTTTTGCTTCCCTCACAGATGGAGTGGGTACCAGCACAGATTCCATTATCTAGAAAATAAAAACTAGTTGGTAATGCAGTCGACAGAGCATTGGGTCTGGATTCAATGGAATGTATTTTAAAATTAGATTACAAGAAAAATCATCTCTCTTATCTCCCTTGGTATTATTAATCTATTAATCACATCCAGGACATCTAAAACTCAGTATACAGTTATCTCTTATGGAGTAACAACAGTCACTTAAAGAAGTAACAATAGTTCATTTATAGTGTTTACCTCATGCCAGGTTTTCTTTTTACTTCCTAAAGATTACTCAAAGGATCTTAGAGGCAACTTTCTATAATATACTAGAATGTTTAGATTTTGATTTCTGAGTTATTCCTCAAGCCACAGGGCCCCTCCTCTGTGGGCCTCTCCTCCTGGTCACTGGGCATCAGGGACAACTGGAGCTCACTCCCTCACCAAAAGGGAGTAAGGGACAATGGGGTAAATATGGCCTTGCTGTGTTGGGGTTTAAAATCCATGCTTGCCACACACTGAGTGTCTGTCCCTCATAACCACCTATGGGGAAGATCTCACTCTTCTCCCAAGCGAAGAGTATAAATTCCTGTTCTTATTCTATGAGATCTCTGTGATTCTGACAAAATTTTGAATGTGATTTTTTTTTTTGCTTTTTGGAGGGCAGTTGGGGTTAAGTGACTTGCCCAAGGTCACACGGCTAGTTTTTTGTGTTAAGTGTCTGAGGCCGGATTTGAACTCAGGTACTCCTGACTCCAGGGCCGGTGCTCTATTCACTGTGCCACCTAGTGCCCCTGAATGTGGTTTGACATCCCAAATAGGCTGCAGGATCCCAGAGGAGCAGAGGCACTTCCTTGTTCATCTTGGGCAGGATGGCCTGCAGGGATGTACACAGACAGGAGTTACAGACCCACATGAGTTACAAAGAACAACAAACAGAGGGAGGGGGAAGGCAGGAAGGGCCTTTTGGAAATGAAGGTGGTCTAAAGAGGAAGACTCCTTCCCTCCCTCTCCTGCTCCTTCTCTTCTGTCCCCTTTCCTTCTCCCATCCTCCTTCACAGAACCAAGAGGCAGAAGGGGCTTTGGATCCCAGGTGAGATGAGACCAAGCAGAGCTTCAGTGGCTCGTGAATCAGAGCTCTCCCTCCACCTGGTCCTCAGTCCTCCCTGGCTTCCCTGTCCCCAACTAACAAAGGCATTAACTAGACTTGATCGATAAAGGAGGGAAACTTAAGAAGGTTGGGGATGGAGAGGACTCTGGGATGGAACCAGCAAGGAATGAACAGGGGAAGCCTGAAGCTGGGAAACCAAATCCAGTCTGGGATTCATCCCCATGGTAGGGGGTCTGAGGGCTCTAAAAAGAGGGGAAAATGGTGCAGGAGGCCTGGGGAAGGGGAGCACAGGGTGAGGCTGGGAGGAAGACATTCTAACCCAGCTCATGTACAAAGCTTTTTTAATTTTATGTAACCAAAATTGTTCATTTTATACCTCACGCTGCTCTCCATCTTATTTATTCATAAATTGCTCACCTATCAATAAGTATGAAAATAATGCATTCCATTTTCTAAAACTTTGTTGTAATATCTCACTTTGTATCTTTGTATGGGGTCTCATGTGATGATAATGGGGATGTGAAGATATTCCATGAACTTTAATAGGCCTAAGAGAATTTGGAGCCCTTACTGCCCTTGATAGGCCAAATGTAATTATGTGGGGGCCAAAGGGGTAGGCCCTTGCTGAAAGGGTGGAACAGGAAGGAGGCTGAGAAGTAACTTGAGTGAGAGAGGGGCGCTCTTTCTAGATGGGGCCTGTTTTGTTTTGAAGGCCTAACATAGGGGAAGGTTTGAGGATGCTGGTTTTTTCCTGCATTGTTTATGGGACTAATTTCTTGGATGCTATGATGAATCTGGCTTTCTGATTTTGTATTCTACTTATTGGTATTTGAATAACTGCTTTGGTTCTGTACTCCATATGGAAAGACTTTTACATTTTGTTATTTATAACTACACCAGCATTTCCTTAGGCACTGTGGGTATCGTGAATTTTGGCTTGGCATTGTGTTTGGCAAGGAGAATGGGATCACACAATATGATACTTCTATTTGGAGGCAGGAGGGATTGAGAGGGAGAAATGGCTATCGAAGGCTGGGAGGATTTATGTTGTTCCTCCCTAGCAAAAGGATTGGCTTTGTTAAAGCACAGGGCTTTTCTAAAAGTGGGAAGTGAGTTGGGAAGTGAGTCTAGAGAAGGGAGAACATGGAAATTTAGAAAGATGTTTGCAAGGAATCCAGTAGAACCATGGAAAGAATTGGCAGGGAGTTGTAGGAGATACTGGGCTTTGATAACAAGTTATTTTCTCATATGTTAAAGCAGAGATAAGCTGCTGGAGGAGAAACCTCAGGAGAAAAGGGAATTGACAGATGTTTGTGACAATTTGTCTGTGCCACATGGTTAAGGTTCTTCTTCAGAAGAGCAAGCTGGAGGGTCTCAGGTGACAGAAGAACAAACTACTGATCTTTTAGCAAAAAGGAAGTGAAAAAGTATTCACAGGGATGTGCATGCAGCTTTTTCTACATCCTGGACATAGTTGCCCCAAAGATTGGTAGGACAATGTGTGGGAGGAGAACAGAAAACATTTGGATGAGGGGGCTTCTAGTGCAGAAGTTTTCTCCATGTTACAAAGAAAGCAACAGAACCACTAAGACTAAAGAGAGTTCAAGGAGATAAGTGAGTATTTAACTCAAGAAGAGGCTACTCATTTATTAAGTGAATTCACCCAAAGGATGGGAGAATAGTTAGGGTCTTGGAGGGTGAGAATCCATGATCAAGGGGCCTGAGGAGAGTGGGTAGATTGTGGGGATTAATTGAAATTCATAGATATTGTTCAGAAACCTTTTGTACAGCAAGATTTTAGCCATTAGCATATGCAAGGAGGCAACAACACAACTAATCTGTTATCCTTAGCTGCAGAGAGATGCAATAAGCAATATCCTACTGACTCTAAGTGAGCTGATGGAGATAGACCTTGGTACTTGCTGAGAGACTGTATGAGAAACCTAAAAGAGAAGGTAACAAAAAGTGCAATGATGGTTGAAGATACAAGTGTATAACACATTAACCTGTGAGCAGTTCCTCATATAAATCTCATAGTGAAGATGGCTCCTCCTGTTTATAAGCACCTGTTTCTGACTCTACTAATTGAGGAAATAGGGCACATTCTTTTGCAGGTGCTGGATTAGATTTCACAGTTGAGTGACTTAGGGTAATGTGGAAGAGATAAATTTCCTCAAGAAAGAGGAGTGTCTATTGTGGCCAAGATGGCAGGAGGAAGCCTGTCTTGGGAAGGGATCCCTGAAGGCACAATCCCTCTCCTTACCCTCTCCAACTCCAACCTCCCTTCACTCTTCAATTAGACAAAGAAATTGAAAACTAATAAGAATAAGTCTCGCCCACCCTGGATTTGTTCCTGAGTGTCTATGATCCACAGTAGAAACAAGGAGTTCATACCCCTTTTTGGTGATATCCTACCTTCCCTCAGGGGAGGAGACAGACATGTGAAGCCCTCAGGTATAAATTCAGAGGCATTCAGAGGCTGGAAAATATAGATCTGAAGGAGGAGAATCAACCAATAGCCCAGCAGATGAGGAGCCCAGGAGTTCAGCAGCAGCCCAGCAGCCCAGGAGCCCAGTCAAGCTTCTGGTAGCAGCCAAGTGGAAGAGCTGAGGTTCAGGGGGCAGAGAAAGATAATGGAGAACACCTGGAGGACCAGCAGTGACAGTGACTCCCCTTCCATGAGGGAGAATTTGTTTTTAGAAATTTTGAATTTCCCTGCACTGAACTTATTCCAGATGGTTCCAGGTGCTTGAGCCCTCCCTTCTCAGTTAAACTTTCCTTCTACTCCATGTTCATAGTTATTTCAATATAAATGTTGCCTCTCCCTTAGAATGGGAACTCCCAGAAAGCAGGAACTGTTTTCATTCATCATTCCACAAGCTTTTATCAAGGGCAGAATGGGTTCCAAACAGGTAGATACAGGTAAAGAGTAGGAAACAATCCCTTCAGGCTTCAACAGGGAAAGAGGATTAAACGGAAAATAAAGGAAATATGCAATAGATATCATATTAATCATGACAAAATTGCTAAGTTGGTAGGCCACAGACAATGAGGACAATTAGCAAAGAGACAGGAGACAGTGCCTGACCAGTTTCCCAAAGAAAGAGTGGGACTCTATGAGCCAGAAATAAGGAGGGAGTGCATTCCAGGTACTGAAATAGGAGATGGACTCTTCTGTGAGAAAAAAAGATCAACTTGATCACATCAAAGAATATAAGAGGTAAAGCAATGTCCAGTGAAGTAGAAAAGGCAGGTTCGGACCAGGTGGCAAATGAATTTAAAAGCTAAAGGAAGGGGCTGCATTTTATCCTAGTTCAATACTGAAAAACATGTTTCAGGAAAATAACTTGGGTATCCATGTGCAGGATGGATTGGAATGAGAAGAGATTTAAGTCATGGAGGCAATGAGAAGATTTGTTATACCAGTTTAGATACTTGGAGTTTGAGCTGATTTTGTTTTACTTTGTGTTTATCAGAGGCTAGCACCTAGTAAGTTTAATAGAGTCTTACTGATTGTTGATTGATTGAATAAGAAACTCCCCAATGGAGTGGGCTTATCACACCTGATCTCTACCACCATGGGGTCTCACACAATAGGTCTGTAGTCCTTGTTTTCCACATAGACTTGAGGAATTTGGAAACAAACTCTCATAGCAATAGATCCTCCCCCAAACTGGTATTGTCACATTGTCTGTATAGTCAGAACCTCTCTCCATCCTCACCTAGTACAGGTCTGAGACCTTACCTTGTTCTCTAAGTGCTAAGGCCTCTATACCCTGCTATTCTTTTCCATTTGCAGCCTCTTCTCCCTCCTGGAGGTGATCTGGTCTCCTCCACTGCTAGTGCATCTCCATCTCATGCACCAGAGGTCTTCTCTAAGAGATTCCCATTTAAGGATGGTAGGGACATCCCTGCTTTGGAAGAACAGTAGAACACCGAGAAGTATTTATGTATGTATTGTGTCCCAGGTACTGGCCTAAGTGTTTTACAAATGTTACCTCCCTTGATCCTCACAAAGAGGCTGCTATTATAATCCCCCTTGAACAGGTGAGCAACCGCTATAGAGAGAAGTGAAGTGCTTTGCCTAGGGTTACATAGGTAGAAAGTGTCTGAAGCCATATTTGAACTCAGATCTTCTTGATTCCATGACCAACACTCTATCCACTGTGCCACCTAGATGCCTTCTTTTTTGGGGTCATCATTTTAGGGACAATAGGGAGCCGCTGAAGAAATGCTGGCCACAGGTTTACAATGAAACCTATGCCTTTGGAATGTGACTTGGATAACCCGATAAAAGATGGATGGGAAAAGGAGAGAGCAAAGAGGGAGGAGGCCAATTAAGAGGCATGAGAGTAATTCAGGGGAAAGGTGCCCATGCCTAAACTTCATTGATGACCCTCTGAATAGAGGGATGGACAAAGAGATCATGGACCTAGACTGCAAAACATCTGGGAACTGGGGAAATTTACACTTTATTTTAATCTCTTTCAAATATGGATACGAGGACTGAAACGACAGAGCAAACACCAGTAAGACATTATATCAGAAGATGAATCACCCAATGGGCTGAGTTGGAAGACTCAGTAGGCAAGGTTTTTGGAACTCTGTTGGAGAGGAATCTGGTCATCAGAGAAACCAGGAAAAGAGACAGCAAGGAGATCAGGAGAGACATTTGAGACAAATAGAGAAAAATCAAAAGATCCATGTAAGAGACAAGACTTATAACCATGATGAATGTGGTATAGGCTTCAGGAAGAACTCTACACTGATGAGCACCAGCTTTTTCACACTGGAAAGAAGCCTCATCAATGTAATGACTATGTGAAAGCCTTTAATTACAAGTGAAAACTCATTGTACATCAGAAGATTCATACTGGAAAAATTCTTATGATTGTAATGTATGTGGACAATCTTTCAGCCAGAGCTCCTCACTTATGAAGTACAGGCTTATTCATACTGGAGAGAAGTCTTATCGCTGTAATGAATGTGGGAAAACATTTTGTGTTTTCACATACTCACATACATTTGGAAGGCTTTCTGCCTCCTCAGACTCTCTTATATACATCAGAAGATTCCTATTGGACAGTAGCTTTACAAATGTAAAGAATAGGGTATAATGTTTGGACAACACTGAATCCTTGCCAAACTTTGGAAAATTCCTATTGGATAGAATACACAGAAAGTTCATAATTAAGGGGAAATCCCTTCTTGTTAACTCAGCAATAAGAACTCCTACTGTGGACAAACCTGACCTCTCATCTATAACTGTGTGAAATGGGTTTCCCTGGTGTAATGTGTGCATTTTTGTTTGGTGGGTTTTTATTCATTACACAACTCAATTTGTGAAGCAGAGAATTCAGACCATCCATGCCTATCGTTTTAAATAATAAATGTCATTTTTCCTCTTATTGTTAATGTGACTCAATTCAGAGAAATATAATTCTGAGTTATTCTGTTCTTCAGGAAAGTACTTCTTTGTGGCCCAGGTAATGAGAAAGGGTTGGGGGAAAGGGGATATGCATTATTGAGTGCCTTTCATTTTGTCCTCCCAGCAACCCTGGAAGTTTAGTGTTGTTATTATCCCCACTTTACACTTGAGAGAACTAAGGGAAGCAGAGGTTATTTGATTCACCCAGGGTCACAGAGCTATTGAGTGTCAGAAGCTTGATTTGAACTGGAGGTTTTCTGCTTCAAGCCAAGCACTCTATGCACTCCAGTAGCTTTGTCTCTTAGAAGACAGCTTTCCGGACCTTGTCACATACAGATGACCCATTCAAACCCTCTCATATTAAGTATGATCTAGTCAAAACTTTACACAATTTCCTGGGTGCAAAAGCTTCCCCCCAATATGAAAGAGGCTCTCAGCTTCACAAAGGTTGAATGTCAGGTAGTAAATGAACTTCTTTAGACACAAACAGGTTAGATAAGAGCCTGTGGCTGGTTGGGTGGTTGCCTTGTTTCACTAACAAAGGGGAGAGTGAGCAGTGGCAACTCTATATTTTTCACAGGCTGCTGGAAATCCAATGACAGGCCACAAGCTCGGGCCATATATTGTTCAGGCCTGATTTAGAACAGGCCTTCAGGCCTGATTTAGAACAAAGATTCTTGTGAACATTTGGGGAAGTGGCTCTAAATTTGCACATCTTGGCTTTCTTAAGAGCCATTGCAATTCCACCCACCAGAAATTGAACAAATTAGTCCTTAAAAGGCTGCTCAGACCTCCAGGTGGCTTCACAACACTACTTCAGCTTCAGTTCAGTGAGAAGATGACCCTATTGTCTAGGTTTCCTGTGTGCAAGGCTGAGAATCCAGCTCCCAGTGTAGGCACACCTGCTGCTTCCTCGCTTGTCTGTGCCCACAGGTCTTTGAGATTGGCATAATGGTAGAATGGTGGGGTGATATCTTTGGTTAATGCCTAAACTGCATTTAAGTGTAAAAGAGTTGTACCAAGCCATTAGTCTCATTCTCTCCTCCTGAGATGTCACAGTCCAGTGGCAGGGCAGTCAAGACAACTGCTGATGGCTCAAGATTCCATGGAAGACCTAGGCATCTTCAATATCTAACCATGCTCTCTAACCTGCCACCACTTCCACATCCCTCAGCTCCTCGTCGGTGGGCTGATTTCTCCCAGCTCTTGCCTGGATTCAAACTTAGGCAACTCTCCACCCCTCTTTTATAAGGACTGCTCCACTCCAAACCCTTCCAGGTTTCTCTTTCTAGGAAAAAAAGATTACACATACTGCAGCCCTGAGACTTCAAACACAACTCAACAGTAAAGTCCTAGGACTTCCATAAGCTGTAGTCAAGCCCTCTTCCAGGACTTCTGCATTAGCAGTAAAATCTCAGGGATTCTGTAAATTATAGTAAAGCCCTCTTCCAGAACTTCTGTATCAGCAGTAAAGTTGTCTGTCCACAAGCAGCACGATTCATTCTGACAAAGAAACATCAACAGACAGAACAGATGGGCAGAGTGGTGAAAATCACAAGAAGTCTCCCTCTTAGTTCTCTTTGGTCTCAGGTTTGGCATGAGCTTTTATCTATTCTGCTCTTTCCCAGGAGTTCCCACCATATTTTCTACCACAGGGGACTCCTCAGGGAGCTAAATCTATCTTTCCAAAGGCTTTATCAGGTTTTCTTTATCATTTGGGGCTGGCCTTGTCTTGGTTTGGCTGTTTTCGTTTTCTTAGGTTTAGGCTTTTCCTTTTGTTTTGTTTTATTCTTCTTGAACATGGGAAAACATCTTGATTCATGGGATTTCTTCCATTGAAGGCTGCAGTGTCTGATCAGGAGTCATGTGGAACAGAGAAAGGTTTGGCTCTTTAGCCCTTTTCTGCATGCCTTCCATCTCTTTTCAGCCTTGGTGGCCGGTCCATTAACCGTTGTTCATGAGATTCCAGCTCTTTGCAGGCTTCACTGGGACTACACCGAGTTCTCAGAACTCTTCTGCTCTTCCTCACAAACTCTTCCTCCTTTTTTTCCTCACACTGGGGCCTGATCATCTAGACAAAGTCCATCTCTGTCAAGATTTTGGCTTCTTTTTCTATTCTTTGTCATTTTGCTCTTCAATTCTTGTGTTTGGGGTTTTCTGTGTTGTGTTTTGCTTTGGATGGTGGTAAAAATCCATTCTTTGGGGTGATTCTTTTCCCCTTCTGTTGTGGAGACACTAATCAGAAGCTGTTGTGTCCAAAGGACACTTCATGACTCCCTCTTGCTTTGGAGCCTTTTTGAGCATCTCCTGTTAGCCCATGCCTGGCTTCCCTACTGTGAACCTTTGATTGTACATTGTGGGGCCTCTTGTGGCTGGACCTGTGTGAGTGTGCCCCAGTGGGCATCCTGGAAACCTTCTCAGTTTCATAAAGGCCCAAAGGAAATGTGGCCATTGCCGGAGAATGGCCAAGGACTTGCACACGGTCCCTAGACCAGTGCCCAGACCAGTGCCCGTTGGTTGTGGTCTATAGAAGGAGCTGAGGTGTCAAGGAGCTGCCCACAATCAACTTTGGCATATCTGGGCAGGGCAAGCTGTGCATACAAGACCCCCATCTAGGGCTTGGATTCATTGTCTGCAATTCTCTCTTATGCTCATCTTTTCCCTCCTTTTCAGGACATTTAAGCTCTTTCCTGAAACCACACCAAGTATTCTCTTTTCTCCCTCTCACCCCCTCCCTCCATCTCCCTCTTTCTCTCTCTCTCTCTAACTCTCTCTCTCTATCTCTCTCTCTCTATCTCTATCTCTCTCTCTATCTCTCTGCCTCCCTCCCTCCCGCACTGTATCAGTCTCTCTCTTTCTCTCTTTCTTCCTCTCTCTTCCCCCCTTCACTCTTAATGTAAATTTTCACTCTCTCTGCCTCTATGCCATGACCCCATTACTTCTCTCTCTCTGACCACTCTCTCCATTACTCCAGAAGAAGCTGCCACCAGCCTTTTCAACCGCATTTCCCCTATTTGTGTGTCCTTATCAAGGACAAGTTCAATCCCAGGAGAACTTTGATTTTTGCTTTTATGTTTCATTTTCTGGCAGGGCTTTCTTTGTTTTCACGTTTTGGTTTTATAAGCTTCAGGTTGTTTGTTTTCTCTTGTTTGTTCTTTGTGTAAAGCCCACCACTCCAGGGCTAAGGATCAACATGGTTTTTCACCATCTTTCAAAGCTAGACAAGGCTCCCACTTTCAATATAACTCTGTCTCTCAAAAGTGCCTCTTTCCCTCCTCTGACCTTGCTGCTCCTTCCAAATCCAGACCTTTTTCACCTCTTTCCTAGACTATGGGAATGTTTGCCCTTTGGGTGTTTTGGTCTGTATTCTCTCTCCACTGCAATTCATCCTCCATTCAGTCACTTACTTGATTTTTTAAAAATATAGGCTTGATTATTTCACACCACTCCTCCCCAGCTCAATAAACACCATTGGCTCACTATTGGGTTCATGAGCAAATGTGTTATTGGCATTCAGTGCCCTTCACAATCTTATCCTGCTATGTTTTCAGTCTCTTTGCACCTCATTTTCGATGTGCCCTTCTACCCAGTTACCCTTGAATCCTGGCTTTTCCATGAGAAAGACCCTCCATCTCACCTCTGGACATTTTCTCCAGCTGTCCTGCATCCCTCAATTTTTTTCCCTTCTCTGTTCTGAGTACTGACCTCTCTGGCTCCCTTTAAGTCTCAACTAACAATCCACCCTCTACTGTAATCTTTCCTCATTCCATTTTAATTCCATTGCCTTCACTCTTCAATTTTCTTCTCTTTGTAAGGAATATACCTTATTTGAATATATTTGTTTGCATGAGGTCTCTCCAATTAGATTGTGGTCACCTTGAGGACAGGCACTCTTTTTGCCTCTTTTTCCATTTCCCACAGCATGGCACTATGCCTGGCACAGAGTAGGTGTTTAATAAATGTTTGTTGGTTTTTTGAATTATAGGACATATACAGCTTCATATTTGTGCAATTTTTAAAAATACCTAAGTTTTTAAAATTTTCTTTAAAATATATTTATTTTCCCCTGATAACACAATAAAACATTTTTAAACATTGGTTTCTTTTAAAGTTTTGTGTTTGAAATTCTACCCTTCCCTCCCCTCCTCTCTTTCTGAGATGGTAAGCCATCGGGCATAAATTATACATGTGCAATCATGTAAAACATTGCCATGTTGGTCTTTATGTACAAGGATGCTAGAATTTAAAAATGCATGGAAAAAAGTGCAAAATAGCATGCTTCAGTCTGTATTCAACATTATAAGTTCCTTCTCTGGAGGCAGATAATATACTTCATGATTAGTCCTTTGGGATTGTCTCTGATCACGGTGTTCTGAAGAATAGCAAAGGCATTCACAATTCTTAATCAAACAATATTGCTGTTACTCTGTGCAAAATCATCCTGGTTCTGCTCACTTCACTTTGCATCAGTTCATGTAAATCTATCCAGGTTTTTCTGAAATCATCTTGCTCGTCATTTTTTATATGACAATAATATTTCATCACAATCATATACCAAGGTTTATTTAACCATTCCCCAATTTATGGGTATTGCTTCAATTTCCAATTCTTCAGCTCCAGAAAAAAGAGCTCCTATAAATATTTTTGCACAGATAGTTCCTTTTCCCTGCTCTCTTTCATGTATTTGAGTTACAGACCAAAACAGGTAGTTCTGGATCAAAGGGTGTGCACACTTTCATAGCCCTTTGGTCATAGTTCCCAATTGCTCTCCAGAATAATCAGATCAGTTCACAACTCAGTAGGTGCTGTTACCTCCACTTTACAGACAGGAACACGGAAGAAGAGAGAGAGTAAAGGATTTGTCCAAGATCACAATTGTTGGAATCCTAATAAAGCTGCCCCCAGCCCTAATAGCCTAACTTCATTATAGGCCTGGTCCTACTGAGCAACAGACCCAGTGTACCTACCTAGCTATCTCTTCCCCACCCCCAATGTCCCCACTTCTTTTTATATGCCTTACGGCTCAATAGAGGAACAAGTGTGTCCCTGAACTCTTAGTTCCCACAGAAACAGCAGGTTTGTCCATGCGATGGGAACCTAGCTGTTATCCCAACTAGGTTATTGCCCCTAGGCCCATTCCCACAGAAACTGGTGTGCTCTTGTATTCAACCACAATCATATCATCTATCTAGCCCTAGACAGCACCACAATACCTAACTATCTGTCTTAAACAGACTGTACCACAATAGCTAGCTAGTTGGAGGGCAGAATGACCAGAATGTTTAACCACTGAACCATAGAGGTAACCCCTCCTCCATCACTTAATTCCTTAACAAACCCCTCCTGCCTTTTTAATATTAATAATATTCCTCTATTTTACATAAATTTCTGTTATGTAATTGGGTCTTTTCCCTATAAAAATCCACCGTGCTTTCATTAAAGTTGCTGGTTCCTCTTGGAACTTAGCCTGCTTCAGGAGAGGGGTAAATCTTAATAAATGCCTATACTTGGATTAGACGTGGTCTGGCTCTGAATTCTTTGAGATGGTTCCACCAGAAGACATAATGAAACCAGAACAGTTTTGGGGTGGGCAGAGCCCTCACTTCAACAGTTTTTGGCATCCCTGGGTTTAAATCTCAACACAACCAGTAAGTGTCAAGCTGGGTTTGAACTCAGGTGTTGCTAGCATTGTCCTGGACTATATTTCCAGGACAATATAATAAATAAATAAATATAATAAATGGGTCTGGGTCTGGGCTCCCCAAAGTCTGCCACTGGAACGTTAGTGAAGGCAAAATGAGCCTGGTCAGTGGGATGCCAGGGGCTCTGAGCTGCTGTGTATGCCGCAGGACCCAGCCCCGGACTGGGCCTTGCTTGGGCACCTGCAGCATCACTTCGAGCCCCTATGGCTCCATACCCAAAGTTTGGTGGGCCCCAGAGCCCTGACTGGAGTTCACCAAGGTATGGGGGGCCTTCCCAAAGACACTGCACTCCTGCTTGTCTGGCCTCTTTCTGCTTCTTTCCTATGCTCTCCCTCCCCTCCCCTCCACCTGATTCATTCACTTCCCAGGAATTGTTCTCTGTCCTATTTCTCCATTCCACTTTTAATCATTGTCCCAGGCCTGCATTTCTTCTTTTCTTCCTTCTCTTGTTCATTCTTCCATTGGCTCCTTCGCGTAGTGTTGCAGACCTTCTGTCCTCCTTGATTCCTCTAGACTTTTACTCCTTCCTTCATTCATTACACACTCATTCTTCCTTTGGTTGCTTGGCTCATTAGCTCACCTCCTTCATCGGCTTCTTCCATTGTTGTCCCTTTGCCAGCCCTGCATTCATTCCTTCATTTCTTTAAACTTTCTCAGTTTCTAGCCTTCCCATGAACTCTGTAATGAGGCTGGTGGTCTGTGGAATGCCCCAGGATATCAGAGAAGCCATTCATTCAAATGTGTTTACTAACTCTGGGAGACAAGACCAAGACTGATTGTAATACTCAACCAATAATTCCTATTTACTGTCAAAATCATTTGTTAGAAGGCTTCTGAGAAGTTTTTGTGCTGGCTAGAATAGGGAGAGAAGTCTTTGTGGAAGAGGGGGAATTTTAGCTGCTTCTTAAGGATGGGTGATGTGGAAAAAATATTTTTATTGACTTTTTAATTTATTTTAGGTTACAAGATTCAGTTACAGAATCACTTGAGTTTCAGATTTTCTCCCCTCCCTTCTCCTCTACCCCCCCTTGGTGGCAAACCATCATGTATAGAATCTATAAATACTTTCACTTTGTACAATAGTCTGGTTGTGTCGAGGTATTGTAACCAATGCTGTGAATAATGGGGTAAAAAAGTAACAGAACCAAACATGGAAAAGATCAATACCATGTGTTGTTTCAGTCTCCGTTTAAACTCTGGTCTTTCTAGATCTCTTTCTGTATGTAGATATCTCGTTCCATTCTGAGACTTGTAGACCTATCTTTTAACTGTGCGTTGGTGAGAGGAGCCCAGATTATCAAGGTTGGTAGTCACACATATGATGTATCTGTGGCTGTGTACAAATTTTTCCTGGGTCTGCTCTTCTCATTTAGCATCAATACGTATAACCTTCTCGAGGTAATTATAAAGTCCATCTCCTTCCCATTTCTTATGCCACAATAGCATTCCATTACATTCATATACCATAACTTATTCAGCCATTCCCCAATTGATGGGCATCCCCTAAGTTTCCAGCTTTTTGCCACCACAAAGACAGCTGCAATAAATATTTTTTTTGTATATGGGTCCTTTTGCAACTTCTACAATCTCTTTGAGGTACAACCCCAAAAGTGGTATTACTGGGTTAAAGGGTATGCAATTATTTATAGCCCTTTGGGCATAGTTTCAGATTGCCCTCCAAAATGGTTGTGTCAGTTCACAGCTCCACCAAAAATGAATTAGATTTCCAATTCTTCCACATCCTCTCCAGCACTTGTCATTGTCCTGTTTTGTCATTTTAGCCAATCTGACTGCTGCAATGTGGTACCTCAAAGTTGTTTTTATTTTCATTTCTTGAATCAATAGTGATTTAGAGCATTTTTCCATATGCTTAAAGATATCTTTAATTTATAACCTCTGAAAATTGCCTGTTCATGTCCTTTGCCCATTTATCAATTGGGGAATGACTTGTATTCTTATAAATTTTACTTACTTCCCTGTATATTTTAGAAATTCAGCCTTTATCAGAGACACTGGTTGTAAATATTCTTTACTAATTTCTGACTTCCATCTTAATCTTGGTTACATGGGCTTTGTTTGTACAGAAACTT
>CM053596.1:7982470-8081403 GCA_028646575.1 Pseudocheirus occidentalis | reverse complement strand
AGCTATAACATTCCTAGGAGGCTGGGGGGGGGGGGAGGGAAATCTTTTTCAAGAGGTGATCAGTGAAATCCTCCAATTTCTATTTTGTCTTCTGATTCTAAAATATCAGGGCAATTTTCCTTAAGAATTTCTTGACAGATGATTTCTAGGTTCTTTTTTTGATCATTGCTTTCAGGTAGTCCAATAATTTTTAAATTGTCTCTCCTGGATATGTTTTCCAGGTCTGTGGTTTTTTTCAATGAGATATTTCACATTGCCTTCTATTTTTTTATTTGTTTGGATCCATTTAATAGTATCTTGATTTCTCATAAAGTCATTTGCTTCCATTTGCTCCACTCTAATTCCACACTTTTGTCCCAAAGTAATTATTCTCTTCAGTGAGCTTTTGAGATTCTTTTTTTCCATCTGGCAAATTCTGCTTTTTAAGGCATTCTTCTCCTCATTGGCTTTTTGTTCCTCTTTTGCCATTTGAGTTAGTCTATTTTTAAGGTGCTATTTTCATCAGTCAGGTTGTTGACTATTTTCATTATTTTCTTGCATCATTCTCATTTCTCTTCCCAAATTTTCCTCCAGTTCTCTTATTTGGTTTTCAAAATCCTTCTTAAGCTGATCTATGGCTTGTAGGCACTTTTCATGTTTCTTGGAAGCTTTTGGTGTGGGGGTTCTAACTGTTTTCTTCCTCCTGCTCCATGCTTTGATCCTTTTTGTCCCGCAAAAGGAATCTGAAGTTAGATTACTATGCTTACTTTGCTTCCTTTGCCTGCTCATGTTGCCAGTCAGTTTCTTGACTTTTTAGTTCTGTGCCAAGGTGGAAGGGGGAGAGCTTTGTCCCAAATCAATGTGGTTTTCACAATGCCAGAGTGATTAGAGGGCGGCTGTCTCTACAGCCCCCACCAGCATTTGGCTCATTGGTCACACACCTCAGGACCACCACCCAAGACCAGGACCCCAATTCAGGCAGGTTAAGGCAAGAGCGTTTAGCCTCTGAATGGTTGCTTGCCTCCCCCACAAAAGAAAACTCCTAGGAATGTTATAGCCAGGATATGGAGTTCCCAAATCAAGGAGAAAATATTACAAGCTGCCAAGAAGAAACAATTTCAATATTGTGGAAAAACAACCAGGACAACACAAGATCTAGCACTTTCTACATTAGGGGATTGAAGGGCCTGGAATATGATATTCTAGGGATAAAAGGATCTAGGATTAAAGCCTACCCAGAAAAATTCAGTATAATGCTTCAGGGGAAAATATGGTCATTCAGTGAGGTGGAGAACTTTCAAGCATTCTTGATGAAAAAAACAGAGCTGAATGAAAAGTTTGATATTCAAATACAAGAAGCATGAGAAGGTAAACAGGGAAAAGAAATCATAAGGAACTTATCAAAGTGGAACTATTTACATGACTACATGGAAAAACAATAACTTTAACTTATAAAACTTTTCTCAGTATGAAGATAGTCAAAGGGAATATAAATGTGTGTGTGTGTGTGTGTGTGTGTAATTTTTCTTTTGGAGGAAGCAGGATTGTTTCATTATCTGGGAGCTGAAGAAGTGAGTTGGAGTTTTTGAGAGAGAGGTGGGGAGAAAGAGAGAGAGAGACAGAGAGAGAGACAGAGAGAGAGACAGAGAGACAGAGAGAGACAGAGAGAGACAGAGGGAGGGACGGAGGGATGGAGAGACAGAGGGAGTTTCTCTCCCAGCATCTGAGAGCTGACTGAGAACTGAGATGGAGTTTTCCTGACACCAGAATCTGGTGATGGCTACCCAGAAGGCTGATATTCCTTCTGGGTCCTAGGGCCAGCAGAACTGCTGGAGGACTAAAGAAGCATGACCAGGATAAGACTTTGTTCATGTCCTGCCTGAACCTTGAGTTCCAGGCAAGAGAAGTCATGAATGGTTTGAGATGTACTGGACCCTGTGAACTTAAGTGTGTGCCAGGAACTGCCCTGATCACTGGACAAGGACCTGGGAGCTGTCTACCTCTGAAGACTGGATGAGAACCTGGCAGCTGTCTACTTCTGAATCCAGGTGACTAGTGGTTTCAGGAGGGAGCTAGGACCATGGAAGGGGATCCAGGGAATCAGAGAGACCCCCCTCCCCCAGTCCAGAGTCAAGATGATGGAAAGGTCTCCCCTTGGATGAAAATGAGGTTTGCTGGACACTAAGGGGTGGAGGGTTTGTGTGGTTTTCTAATGACTGTACTAGTGATTAATGACATTTAGTAATTGGGAATCTGGACTGGTGACTGATTAAGTTTGTGGTTGCACCATGAGTGTAATGAGTGTAAGTTTGATTATTGTATTATGAATTGATTGAATGATTAAGTTAATGGTTGTCCCATGAGGGAAAGTTTGATTATTGTATTGTGAATTGACTGAATGATTAAGTAAGGAGGGTTTCCCCCTTAGGGAAACCAAATGAATATTCTTTTGTTTCTTGTTCTACATATTGCAGCCACTGTAGTGAAAACTGTGTGGCCATTCTAAGGTTAAGCTGGTTTCTCCCTTAGGGAAGCTAGATGATTAGTCTTTTGTTCCTTGTTCTAAATATTGTGGCCACTGTAGTTAAAACTGTGTGGCCATTCCAGTGTTAAGCTGTTATGAACACCGTATTGTGATTTTCTGTGATAAGATGTAATGTTGTGAATATTGTATTGGGAATGTTTGCCTTGATTTGTAATGGAATAAACAGAGTATTCACTATTACTGTGTAACCCACATCTTAAAAGCTGTTCACAGTAGCATTTTTTGGGAATATGCTGGTGCATGGCATTACACAGGTATACATAGACAGAGGGCACAGAATCAGTTGAATAGGATGGGATGATATTTAAAAGGTGAAATTGAGAGATGGGAGAGGAATGTAATGAGAAGAGACAGGGAGAGACAGAATGGGGTTAATTATCTCACATAGAAAAGGAAAGGGATAACTGTTACAATGGAGGAGAAGAATAGGAAGGCAAAAAGGAATGGGTCAATCTTACTCTCATTGAATTTGGCTTAGGGAGAGAATGGCATACACTCTAAATTGGGTATCTTGCCCTAGAGGAGAGTACAGGAGAAGGGGATAAGAGGGGGATGATGGAGGGGAGGGCAGGTTGGGGAGGGAGGGTTGTTAGAAGCACACACTGTTGTAAAGGGACAGGGATAAAGTAGAGAAAAGGGTGGGAGAGGAGGGAGGGAAATATAGTCAGTCTTTCACAATATGTCCATTGTGGAGATGTTTTGCATAACTACACATATACAGCTTGTAATTAATTGACTTTCTTCCCAGTAGGGGTAGGGACAAGGGAGGAAGGGAAAGAATCTAGAATTCTAAGTTTTAAAATCAAATGTTTAAAAAAAATGTATGGTATTATTATTAATTTACATGCAACTGGGTAATAAGATATACAGGCCCTGGGGTAGGGAGATTCATCTGGTCCTCCTGGAAAGTCAGAGGGGTGATGGGGGAGTATATAGGAGAGAGCAAATTGGGGGAAGAGGTATACAGTGTGATCACTGTTTTGGGGTGGTGGGTAGGGGAAAGATGAGAAAATTTGTAACTCAAAATCTTGTGGAAATGAATGATGCGAACTAAAAATAGGATTTCATGAATTCACAGTATAAAGACTGGAGCTAGGGAGAACCTTGGCAGGAAAAACACAAGAGGCTAGAGAAATATAGAAAAGTAAATTTATTTGAACATTTGAAAGGAGTTGGGTGAAGATATAGGGAAAAGAAAGAAGTGTCTCTCCAAAATCTTAAATTGTCAATGGTTATTGAGAATTCAGATAAAAGTGGGGTCTTAGGTGGTGAAATGGGTAAAGTATTGGGCCTGGAGTCAGGAAGATTTATTTCCTTCATTCAACACAGGGCTGCAAAAGGACAGCTACAATCCTATAGATATCCTGTAGACAAGTCAGGTGACATGGAATGAACAAGGCTAGAGGAAGCAGAACCCAGATCAGAAGCAGCTCAGGAGTTTTCTGACAAAAGTCCAAAAGTCAGAGCAGCCAAAGAGAGAGTTCAGTTCATGGGTTACTAAGAGCCCCATGACTAGATTTGAGGAATACAGCAAAATAAAGGGACTGAAAGACACCAAAGAGCAAGCAAGTCAGATAGCCCAGGGCCCCACAGCATTGATTAAGACATCTCTGACAAAAACTAAATTAAGAATAGCATCTCCCACCATATACAAAGGTAAACTCCGGATGAATACATGAGTGACACTGAAAAGGTGGCATCACAAACAAATAAAAGAGCAAGGAAGAAATTACTTCTTAGTCCTATGGCCAGGGAAAGAGACCACAACCAAAGAAATGGCAGAAAGGATCACAGAAAAAATAAAATGGGCAATTAAAATTGTATAAAATCAAAGGGTTTGCACAAACACATCTAATGTAGTTCAGTGTAAAAGAAAAACAAGTCATGTGGAAAAATCTTTGCAGCAAGTTTTTCTGTAAAGGTTTCATTTCTTAGGATGTGAAAAGTGGAACGTGGTAGGGTGGATTTTAGCTGGGATACAAAAAAAATCAGGGAAGCCAGGAGGCAGAGATGAGAGTACAGAGCTTTCCAAGCATAGAGTACAGTCAGTAATAATATCCAGAGATGAAAGATGGAAGGTCTTGTTCAAGAAATAGCAAGAAGGGGGCTGGTAGGTGGTGGCACAGTAAATAGAGCACCATCCCTGGAGTCAGGAGGAACTGAGTTCAAATCCACCCTCAGATACTTGACACACTTACTAGCCATGTGACTTTGGGCCAGTCACTTAACCCCAATTGTCCTCCAAAAAGCAAAAAAAAAAAAAAATAGCAAGGAGGCCTAAATTGAAAAGCATTTGATCAGATTGGGAGATAAGCGGTTGGGACGGGGCAGAATGTGGTAAGAATATTGGAAAGGTAGGATTATGGATTATGAAGGACTTTGTATGTTACATAAGGAATTTTATAATTCATTCTGGAGTTAAAGGAGAGGTCATGGAGATTATTGAGAACAGGGTGACATGGTCAGATGAGGTTTACATAGGGAGTAATATGTTCACAAAAATGTAGTGGTATTTTCCCCACTTCAGTTTCATTTAATCTCAGTTCTTACACCACAGTTCATTTTCTTCCCATTTCAATGGCCAATTTTTGATGTTCAGATATTAAACTTTCAGTATCTTACTGAAGGAGAAATTCTCAAGTGATTGCAATTGTCCTAAAGTGGAATGGGAAACAACACTCAGAGAAGTCTTGACTCCTGATATCCACATAGACTAAAAAATATTCCCAGGGATTTGGAAGCTGTTGTTGATGTGTTTGTCCTTCATGCTCCAAGAGCACCGTGACATCAGGGGAATAATGACATAATTTTCAGTTGGTTTGGATTTGATTAAGAAATGGCTGTGCAAGGTCACCAGGCTCACTTTCTCCTCCAGAGCCATCTGGGTCCAGTGACGAGTTTTTCATCAGGACACTGGAGATGGCCCAGGAGGCAATGGGAGACCTTTGCACTTTTAACCTAACATCACTTCAGGTTCTTACTTTGAGGGAGGTATCACCCATTAAGTGAATAGGCCTCTTTAAGAAGTGAGTCAAGGGATGGACCCTTTAATAAAAAAAAAATCAAGCTGGGAGGGGAAGAGCTTCAGGGTTGCTGACCAAAAACAAAAAACAATTACTATTGACTTTCACTCTGAGCTAAGAGGGCTGGTACTTATTGTTGCCCAATCTATGAGCTCCAGTGTAAAAATAATGAAGAAATTTTATCTGAAAAAGGTATCATTTTTCAAACATAAAGAGAACCAAGATAAATTTCTAAGAATAAAAGCCATTACCCAGTTGATAAGTGGTCAAAATATAGGATTCGTTTACAGAAGAAGTAATCAAAGCTAACTGTAGGCAAAATGAAAAGTACTCTTACTCACTATTGATTGAGAAATGCAAAAACAATTCTTAGGTATTACCTCACACATATTAGATTGGCTAATAGGACAGAAAGAAAAAAGATGACAAATGTTGAGGGGGAATGTGGGAAAACTGAGACATTAAGTAAGGCACTGGGGGTGGAATTGTGAACTGATTTAACTGTTCTGTAGGGCAATTTGGAACCATACCCAAAGGGCTGTCAGTAATAATATCCAGAGCAATGCCACTATATCTATATCCCAAAAGAGATTTAAAAATGAAAAGGAAGGGCTCCTACATATTAAAAAAAATATCTATACCACTTCATTTCTGGGGGCAAAAAAAAATAGAAATTAAGGAGATGCACATCAAATTTGGAATGGCTGAACAAGGTGCAGTATGTGATTATGGTGGAATACTTTGGCATGATAAGAAATGATGAGCAGGATCCTCTCAGAAAAATCTAGGAAGACCTTCATGGGATGAGGCAAAGTGATGCAAAGTGTGCAAAGTAACAGAAATATGGTGAAATAATCTGCTGTAAATGACTTGGCTATTCTCAGCAATGCAACAATCTAAGCCGACTCAGAAGGACTTGAGATGAGAAATGCTCTCCATGCACAGAGAAGGAACTGATTGTTGTCTGAATACAGAGTGAAGCACACCTTGTAAGCAATTCTTGATTTTTCTTGAGATTGGGTTTTTCTGTCTATGTTTTCTTTCACAACCTGCCTACTCTAGGGATGTTTTACATGACTAAACAAGTATAACCAAGTCATACTGCTTGCCTTCTCAGTGAGGAGGGATGGGGAGTGATAAATGGAGAGAATTTGGAGCTCAAAGTTTTAAAAACAAATGTTATTTGTTATAGGACGGGTCCTCAGTGAATCGACATTTTCAATGAATTGTGAAGCTCTTCAATGAGAAAGGACATCAAACTTCTTGTCAAATTTACAAGGGATAGTGGGTGCCAAGGAAGTCACATTCAATTGTCTCTCTCATTGGAGAACATGGAATTACAATGAACATCACACAAAACCTGGTAGCTTCTGTTATAAATGAATGGAGATCTTGGAATGTGATATTCTAAAAGATCAAGTGTACAGGCTTAAAACAAACGATAATTTACTATGCCAAGCTGAGCATAAGTCTAAAAAAAAAATACCAGGATGAAATTTCTAAGACAGAAAAAGACACAACACACATTGAGAGGCAAAAGGGGAGTTCTCATGTAGCTTTCTCTACATTTATCTAGATCCTTGTGTTCACGTGACTGTTATGGAAATGTTTTGTATGACTGCACATATATACCCTATATTGAATTGCTTGCCTTTTCAATGAGAGTAGGTGGGGACAGAGAAAGGGAGAGCTTTTTTATAACTCAGAGTTTTAAAAATGAATGTTAAAAATTGGTTTTTTGTACAACTAGGAAATAAGATGTACAGGCAATGGGGTATAGAAATCCATTTTGCCTTGCCAGAAAATAGAAAGGAAGGTGATAAGAGAAAAGAAGAGAAGGGGGTGACATAAGGAGAGCAGATTGGGAGAAGTTGCAAACAGAATGCATGCTTCTTTGGGTCGGTGAGGGGAGAGATGATATAAGTTCTACTTATACATTAATATTAAACAGTATTGATAGTCACAACGTAACATACTCATGATGTAAAGAAGACTTAGAACTAATGGGAGGAACCATGAGAAAGAAGAAACAAAAAAAGAGAGAGCAAATAATTGGCTTCCATCTGTATTCAGACTCCAAAGTTCTTTCTCTGGATGTAGATAGCATTTTCCATTGTGAATCTCTTGGAGTTCTCTTAGAGCCTTGCATTGCTATGAAGAGCTAAGTCTATCAAGGTCAGTCATCTGTGCAAAAAAAATGTTAATGTAATATAATCAAAATTATGCATTTGGCAGGAAATAGGAACTTTGGCAAACACTCCTGTAGATTTTCTAAAGACAGCACATATTAAAATTGGAAGGACAGGGTGTGTGTGTGTGTGTGTGTGTGTGTGTGTGTGTGTGTGTGTGTGTGTGTGTGTGTGTGTGTGTAAATTGAGTTAATCAAATTACTCTCCCTCCCTTACCTAAAGTAAATGACAAAATGCCAGGCCATGGTAATTTAAGGAGGTGAAAATATGCCTTGAACTAATCAGATAAATCACTGGTATGTAGAGTCTCAGATGAGCCATTCTGTGAATTGGAAATGTCTCTGCATGGGAAGAATGTTTAGAAAGGCTAATTTGAGCCTGAGAGAGATTTGAATTTGAGTGAGCATCTGGCAGCTGAGAGGAGAATCACCTCTGAGAAAGAATTGCTTGGTTGGGAGGGAGACTGTCCTTTTCCTTGCTCTCAGCCTTCTTCTTCCCTGCCTTTACCAGAATATGACCCTTTAAATTTTGGGCATGTGGCTAAGTCCTCATTGGTAACCTACCAATATCCCTGTAACAACTAAGGACAGGGGTTGCAAAATGAGCTGAGGACACACTGGACTTAGATTCATGGCTCCTCAAAAGCCCAGCAAAGGTACTCTGCTAAATCCTGCCTCATGAGAACATCAGAAATATCCCACAAAGGGAAAGGACTACTAGAAACAAGGAAATGTGAGTTCCCCCTTTGCCCAGTGTGCTCACTAAGCTTAAGTCCACTTTACCCTGCACTGGATATGAGTTGGGAGGAAAGTACAGCAAAGGCTGAGTAGGGTGTTTTGTAGAAAGTAGTCTTACTATAATACCTTAATAAATATTCCTTTCTCAGAACTAACCTCATCTGACTAATTGATATCAACTGATACTCATGGAGGGAACCACCCAAAATGGGGGGCTCATGAACAATTAGATAGGACATCCTCTTGGTTGGATATGTAGGTCTGAGGGAATGTAGTGAGGTAGCCTGGTAAACTTACTTGTCAGTTGGAGTGGGGATTGGATACATATTTCAGAACAATAGGCTCTGTGAATATTTTCAATAAATGTAGAAATTTTGTACAATGAAGTTTTGCAAGGCATTGACCTAACACCTGGGTAGAGATTAATAAATGTTTCTATAGAAGTTGGTGTTTAAGATAAGGCTTGAAGATCAGAGATCCCAAGAGTCAGTGCTGAGGAAGGGTAGAATGGATAGCAGAAGAGAAGCCCTGAGAGAAAACAAGGTGGTGAAGAGGGTATTTGGTGCCATCTACTGGAAGCTGAGACTCAAGCAGAGTGGCATAGAGGCCTCAAAAGTTATAACAGATATTGAGAGCTTTGAGAGAAATCCACATCAGGGCTTTGTCTGGGAGCTCTACCCCACAATTACTATAAGAAGCTGAGGTTCTATAATGTGTCAACTTGCATTTATTATACATTATATGTAACAAACACTGCTAAGTCCTGGAGATACAATGAAAGGTAAAAAAACAAAGTCCCTGTTCTCATGAAACTCATTGTCTAAAGATGGAGACAACATCTAAATACACATGTTCAAACAAAATATATACTGTCAGTCAGTCCCTCAAACCCAGCACTTAACCACTCATCTCTATACCTTTCCCTCACACCTGGAATGTTGTCACTTCCTCACCTCCACCTTCTACTTTCCCTAATATCCTCCATGACCTGTTTCAAAGCTCACCTTCTTTAAGAGATGTTTTGCTTGCCCTTGACATTAATACCTTCCTTTTAAAATTCACCTATCATCCACTTTGTACTTATCATGTACATTTATAGTTGTTTTCATGTTGCTTTCAAGGACATTTTTTACCTTTCTTTTTAACCTCACTGTCTAGTACTTTGTAAGTTTTTGATAAATGTTTGCTTCCTGACTAATTTTTAATTTCACACTCCATTAAAAATGGGAATGATAACCACAATATTACTCACCTCACAGACCTGTGAGAATGAAATCACATAACGTATGTAAAATGCTTCATACACCTTATAGGACCAGATAATGATCTGTTCCCCTTATGATTTAGTGAAGTTGCAGATTGCAAAAAGCAAAGTCACATATAAAAGGAAAGGCTGTCAGATCTGAAGGAAACAATCCACACCTTAGAAAGATCCTGAGGCTTTAATGACTCCATGCAGTTTCAATGGCTTGATGAGGCCAGAAGAGACAGTGAAGTGGTATCAAGGGCATTCATATCATTGTTCCTAACTGAGCGTCCTCACTAGACCCCAATAACAGTATGGCGGGAAGTGTAAATGGAATTATGAGGGCTGATCACCTAAAGCAAAGGTAGAGCTTCTTGCTGAGGCAAGCTCTTGCTCCAAACTAAGAAGGATTATTGAACAGTGCATGGGAGGCTATTCCTGCCTCCTACCTGGATGTGAAAAAAACAACAAAACTCTGGATTGAGGCTCTGAGGGATCCAAAAAGGAAAAGGTTTTTCCAATCTTGGGCTGAAAAGGCACAGTCCCATTCTTGAGGGAAAGGGCATTGTAGCAATCAAGAAGAGAGGCCATGAACACCAACTGGCTGAAGGTGAGAAAAAATGTACAGCTATTGCTACCACTGGAGTGAGCCTAGCAGAGACTCTGTGCACTGGGAAGAGCCCGGCAAAGTAGCAGATTGATCCACCCAGCTAAGACACCATGCCTGTCAAGGAGCAAATCCAGCTGAGCAACGAAGTGACTTCTATATCACTTATGATTGAAAACTTTGAGAATATCCTTTGGGGAAAAAATTATACTGAGGCCCTGCAAACCAGAGTTGTCAATTGTCTTGATTCTATATGTCTTTACATATGAGTTAGACTACCATTATATACTAAACTCATATCTATCCTCCACCTCTGTTTGTCAAGGTGTATAAAAGAATTTTGAAGGAAATTCTTTGAAACTACTGTCATTTTTTTATGTCATTGGAGTGATTTCCTTTGTAAAAGAACTGAGTGTTCTGGATGATTATGAAGGGGAATCAGATCAGTGGAGGCTCATGACAACAGGAGGATAGCCACCCATAGGGTTTACCCATAAAACTCAGTGAGTAGCAGCAACAAACCCTCTGGGGAACTAATCTGTCAGTCCCAACTAATCTGTCAGTGCAAACGATGAGAATAAATCCAGAGGAGGTGCTATATCCAAATAAAAGTCAAGTGTTGCTATGACAACTGTGGCAATAAAAACAATTATTGTCTTAAAAGCCGGTGATTTTTCTGTTTTAAGACATAGTCAGTTTTTGTGTAGATGCCACAGAGAAAAGAGTATATTCCTTTCTATTCCTACTGAATTTTCTAGATAAGTTTATCATACTACACCTCTAGAATTCTATTCATCTATTTAACTTCTTTTTTGTTTATTTTTTTTAGATTTATCTAGCTCTGAGTGGAGAATGTTGAGGTGCTTCACTAGCATAATTTTACTATACCCTTTTAACTTTAAAGGATCCTCTTTTAACTTTTCCTTTAAGAATTTAGGTGGAGAGGGGAATTCTGGGAAGATGGTGGAGTACATCAGAAATTTCCAGGCTCTCCAGATTACCCAAGCAAAAATAAAGGGGGTAAACCAGTTGTCCTCTTGAGAGGACATCTTGAGAGGACCTCAAAGAAGACACCAGGGACTGAGATATGGTCTGAGTAAAATGTAAACTTCTCCAGGCCAACTTCACTGAATCAACAGTGGGAACTTGAATGGAGCAGACTAGGCCTCAGGAAATTTCACCTTGGCTTTCACCTCATTTGTGGCCACAAGGGGATTCACCTTAGGAACTTTTGCCTTGCAGCTTCAGGAGCTTTCACCTCTCCAACTTTTGCTTCTCAGGCTTTCATGTAGAGAACAGCAGATAGTTGAGTGGGAAAAGATGAAAGGCACTCTACTACCACCTGCTGTTTCCAAAAGCTGGGTTTAGTAGTACTGACCAGAAGTGATCCCAGGCTGTGCCTATGGGTAATGAGGAGCAAGCATACACCCGGTTAGTATGGTACCCTGAGAAGCAAGAACATTTTTGGGATATCATGGTTAGGGCCATAACTATGGCTTAGGACAAAAGGAGAGGAGTCTCTGAGATTGAATTTAGAAAAAAAATAGTAAAAAGGGCCTAAGACATATGATAATATTACCCACAATTTGGGATTGAAACTTAATAATAAAAATATTAAGCTGCTAAACATAAAATAAGACAAATTGAAAATAAAATGAGCAAGCAAAGAGAAAAGAATCCAATCAAAGATACCTACTTTTGTGTAAAAGAGGATCTGGGTCCATATTCCAAGGAAGATAGTCAAGTAAATAAAGACACTTCTACCCCAAAGAGTAATGTCAAATGGTCATCAGCCCAACAAGAACTTTTGGAAGAATGTAAAATGAATTCAAAAATCAAATAACAGATAATGAGAAAAAAAGGAAAAATAAAAGTAATTCAAGAAAATTATGAAAAGAAAATTAAATAATTCTAAAAAGAAGTACAAAATCTTAAGGAAGAAAATCACTCCTTGAAAACTAGACCTGGGCAAGTAGAGTCAAATGATGTTATAAGATGCAAATTATAAAACTAGAAAAAATTGAGGGAAATTGACAAATAGTAATTACAACTTTGAAAGTGAATGGGCTGAGCTCATCTGTAAAATGGAAATAGCATAATGGGTTAAAAATCAGAGGAAAATCTGAAATATCTCATGAGAAAAACAACTGATCTGGAGAACAGATCAAAAAGACACAATATAAGATTTATTAGACTATCTGAAAGTTAGGATAAAACAATAATCTGGATACAATATTAAAAGAAATTATTAAGGAAAATTGCCCTGAACTTCTAGAAAAAGAGGCTAAGGTAGAAATAGAGGGAAAATCTACCATTCACTATCTGAAAGAGATCCCAGTAAGAAAATTTACAGGAATGTCATAACCAAGTTTAAAAATTCCAATGAGAAAATATTGCAAGCAACAAGAAAAAGACAATTTAAATACTGTGGGGAAGCAGGATTCCACAAGATCTTGCAACTTGTACGCTAAAAGACTACAAGTCTTAGAACATTATATTTCAAAGGGCCAGCAAGCTGGGATTACATCTCAAAATAACTTGCCTAGCAAAGTTCCGTGTAATTCTGAATAAAACTTGATGAAGTGTAAAACTTTCAGGTATTGATAGTTAAAACACCAGAACTCAATAAAAAATTCAGTATGAAGGATCCAGAAGAAATAAAAGGAAATCACTAAAGATTAATTTTAAGAAACTGATGAAGGTCAAAGTGCTTACTTATGCTATATGAAAATGTTATCAGTATTCTTAAAACTATCATAACTGCTAAGGTAGTTTTAAAGCATGTTAGTTACTGAGTTATATGTGATGATTCTAAAATCATGTGTATGGTGATTCTAAAAAACAAAATTGGTAGGAAAGGGTAAATGACCTATTTTCTCATAAAAGAGGGGCACGAAAGAAAGTACTAATACAGAAAAAGCAGGTGGAAGTGGAGGGCTGGTAATATTGGAAATTTGCTCTTGTCTAGTTTGAAGAGGAAACATCATATACACCTACAATGATTTAAAAGACTTGAATTTCTAGAGAGGTGGGAAAACAGGGGAGATAGGGTGAGGGAGGGACTTTATTATAAGAGTGTGTAAAACAGGAGCTTTTTGGCTCTAATCTCTAGCAGGTTCACTCTTGATCTGGGCAGCCAGAAGGGCAACAGTAGAGACATGAGAGGGGTTACTTTCTTTATTATTCTCAAGTGATTGCTGATAATGGGAGCACCAACTCCTATAGAATCCTCTCATTTCTCTTCTCACAGGGGCTGGTGAGAATAGGAGGACCAACTCCCACAGTGTCCCCCAACTCTTGGTGGGGACCAATGGAGATAAGCATGCACATTACTCAAAACCCCTGAAGCCTCAATGAGGGCTGGTCAAAGCAAGCACAGCATTAACATTCCACCTCCAAGCCTTGATTGTGACAAGTCAGGGCAGGAACAATATTCCAACTTGTGCATTCCACAAACATAAATAATGGTGTTACTGAGCAATACTCACTAGATTTACAGAGGAGTACACAAAGAAGGTAGTTTGCCATGAATAGCTTCACAAGTTTTTATCAACTTTAGCAATACCATGCTTAGCACAGAACAAGTGTGACAGGTTGTTTATAATTTAACTCAAATGTTTACCTTATCTTGATTAGATAATGATATGCAAGTTCAAGGAAATTATTTATGATGTGAAATCCTGGCAACTAGTAGATTGTTTATAACCATGGATCCTGGGAATTAGTATCTTAAAAAGAAAACAAATATGCCTTACATACAGGTGTATAAATCAAGATAAGAAGGTTGTAGTGAGGGAGAAAATAAGGGAGAGATTTTTAGAGGGGTGGGTAAATAAAGGAATGAGAGGGTAAAGAAATAAGATAAGGTTACAGGAATAGGGCAAAAGAGAGAGGCTGAGAAAGAAAATGAGTAAAAACAAAATGGAGGGAAATTGACAAATAGTAATTACAACTTTGAAAGTGAATGGGATGAGCTCATCTGTAAAATGGAAATAGCATAATGGGTTAAAAATCAGAAACCAACAATTTGCTGCTTACAAGAAATGCATTTAAGAATGAGAGATACACACAGAGTTAAAATGGAGAGATGGAGTAGAATAGGTTATGATTTAGCTCCCATAAAAAGCCAGAGATAGGAATTATACTTGCCGACAAAGTTATGGCTAAAATAGATTTAGCTAAAAGAGATCAAGAGGGCAAATACATCTTGATAAAAGGGTACAGTCAGACACAACTGAAAGGACTAAGCAACATCTAGACTCCTGTCTGAACCTCTATTAAATTTCAAAATATTCATAATGAATATTTCCTGTGGGGATTTCCTTTCAGACATATAGGGCTGACTCTCAGGGGAAAGCTTTTATAAATTTATTACATTCATCAGCTATCCCTTTATTGGGTTTTCATGAGGATTATGTTTTATTTCTGGAATTACTGTCTTAGTTGCTTTGCTTCTTCTCTAAATTTCTGCCCAAATTCCAGAATTCTTTCAAACTGATGTCACAGGAAATGATTAATTTGAGAATAGATTCCTTATTTTTAGAACTGGTTTCCACACCAAAATTAATTTAAAATGTAGAAATCCTCCCCTACTCCTCCCATTCCATCTTTGGAGATCCAAGAGGTAGATCATCTGACATGAAACAGACCTTCAATTTAATAAACATCTCTTTTTAAAAAGGCCAAGATCTTCCACTGCATCCAAGGAGATCTCCAGTCATCCTGACCTGTGTCTTGCCACTGGACTTAGATTACTGCGGAAGAGAGTGAGGTTGATGACTTTGCACACCCTGCCTCATTTGAATACAATTCATTTGCAAGTCAAGATATCACCTTCCTGATGTCATTGGTCCTCTTCAAGAATAAACAACAACCATAGACAATGAAACAGTATCAGTATTGAACCTTTACTATATCTTCTACATTTTTAGAAGAAAAGTTAAAAAATATATGGGTAGAGATAGATAGTAGTACTATAATAGTAAGGGAGTTTAGTCTTCCCCACTCAGAACTAGATAAATATAAACAAAAAAATAAAATAAATAAGAAAGAAGTTAAGGAAGTGAATAGAATTTAGATAAGCTAGGTATGAAACATCTGGAGAGAACTGAATGGAATTAGAAAGGAATACACCTTTTTCTTAGCAGTTTATGATACATTTACAAAAATTGATCATATATTGGTATATAAAAATGTTATATTTTATATACTAATATATTAGTATATATATATATAGGAATATATACTAATATACTAAGGATATATATTCATATATATATGAAAAAGTAGAAATATTGAAATATTTTGAAACCATAATATAATAAAATTATATTTAAGAAGGGTCCAAGGAAACATAGATTAAAAAGTAATTGGAGGGGTGACTAGGTGGTGTTGTGAATAGAGGACTGGCCCTGGAATCAAGAGGACCTGAGTTCAAATCTAGCCTCAGACACTTAACACTTACTAGCCATGTGACCTTGGGAAAGTCACTTAACCCCAATCGCCCTGCCTTTCCCCTGAAAAAAAAATTTTAAGTAATTGGAGATTTAAAAACTTAATCTTAAAGAGTGAGTGGGTTAAAGTATAAATCATAGAAACAATCAATAATTTCATTAAAGAGAATGACAACAATGAGACATCATATCAAAACCTATGGGATACAGAAAAAGCAGCGATTAGAACAAAATATGTATCTCTAAATGTTACATCAGTAATTATAGAGAAAAAGCATACCAATGCATTGGGTATGCAAATCAAAAAACTAGTAAAAGTACCAAATAAAAATCCCCAACTAAACACTAAATTGTAAATCCTAAAAAATAAAGGTGAGATTAATAAAACTGAGAGTAAGAAAAAAACCTACTGAGTTAATAAATAAAACTAGAAGTTGTTTTATGAAAAAACCCCAATAAAATGGGTAAAGAATTGGTTATTTTGATTTTTTTAAAAGAGAGAAGAAAACCTATAGTGTCAAAAATGAAAGGGTGAATGTACCACTAAAGAAGATGAAATTGAAGTGATTATAATGAGTCATTCTGATCAATTACATGCCAATAAATTTAATAATTTAAGTAAAATGAAAAAATAGTTGCAAGTATATAAATTGCCTAGATTAGCAAAATCCTAAATAAAATAAAATACCAGCTACAAGACTACAATAAAATATTACAAAATTTTACATTATGACCAAGTGGGATATGTACCAGATATGCAGAGATGGTTTAACATATGGAAAACTATTAACATAAACAATTACATTAATAATAAAAGCAAAAATATTACCTATCAAGAGATGCACAAAATGCTTTTGATAAAGTTCAACACTCATTTTTATTAAAAAAAATACTTGAAAATATTGGTATAAATTGATTTTTCCTTAAATCAATAAAAAGCATTTATCTTAAAGCTTTAGCAAGAATTATTTGTAATGGGGATAAACTAGAAGCCTTCCCAGTAAGATCAGATGTAAAGCAATAATACCCATTGTTATCAATATTTTTCAATATTGTATTGGAAAATCCTAAGAATAGCAAGAGAAGAAAAAAATAGAAAGAAACAGAACACAAAATGATGTAATAGAACTATCTTTTTGAAGATGCTATGACAATATACTTGGAAAACCCCAGACTCAACTCAAAAGTTAGTTGAAACAATTAACAATTTTAGCAAAGTAGCAGGATATAAAGTAAATCCACATAAACCATCAACATTCTATTTTTCACAAATGAAACTCTGCAAGATAGTTTTTTAAAATAGTCCATTTAAAATAATGCTACATATTATAAAATATCTAGGAGTACACCTGCCAAAACAAACCCAGGAACTATAGTAACAAAATTAAGGGGAAAAAATTTTTATGCAAATAAAATCAGATTTAAATGATTGTAGAAATATTAACTGTTGGATACTCGATCTTCTTCCAGTCCTTTGGCTTCCAGCTTGTGGTGGTGAAGGTGAAACTTCTTTCGGCCGTCCCAAATCCGGGTTCATTCAACACCGGCAGCCACCCTGCAGCATCCAGGCCACGTCTCCACCTTTGTTGCCGCCATGCCGCCCAAGTTTGACCCTATTGAAATTAAAGTCATGTTTTTAAGGTGCACTTGTGGTGAAGTTGGTGCCACATCAGCTCTGGCCCCCAAAATTGGTCCTTTGTGTTTGTCTCCCAAAAAGGTTGGTGATAACATTGCCAAGGCAACTGGTGAATGGAAAGGACTAAGGATCACAGTGAAGCTTACCATTCAGAACAGACAGGTCCAGATTGAGGTTGTGCCTTCTGCCTCAGCCTTGATCATTAAAGCCCTAAAGGAACCTCCTCGGGACAGAAAGAAGCAGAAAAATGTTAGACATAATGGAAACATCAGTTTCGATGAGATTGTCAACATTGCTTGACAGATGAGGAATCAGTCCTTGGCAAGAGATCTCTCTGGAACCATTAAAGAAATATTTTTGACAGGCCAGTCTGTGCACTGCAACATTGATGGCCAACATCCTCATGATGTCATTGATGACATCAATAGTGGTGCTATTGAATGCCCAGCAAGTTAAAAGCTACAATGGAGACTATTGCAATAAATTTAACATCTGACAACAACAACAAAAAAAGAAATATTAATTGTTCATGGATAGACAGGGCCAATATACTTTAAAATGACAGTTTTTACCCTAACTTATACATTCAATGTTATTCCAGTAAAATTACCAAAAAACTTTTTTACTTAATTAGAAAAAATAATAAAAAAATTCATCTTAAAAAACAAAAAGTCAAGAATGTCAAGAGAAACAATAAAAAAAAGTAAAGGAAGGAGAATTAGGAGTAGTAGATCTTAAACTGTATTATACGGCAATGATTATCAAAAACTATCTGATACTAGCTAAGAAACAGAAAGGTAGATGAATGGGCTAGAGTAGACATACAATTTACAGCAGCAAATAAATGTAATAACCTTATATTTGACCTTGTAAAGACTTAAAATTTGGGGACAAGAATTCACTATTTGGAAAAATTGTTGGGAGAAATAGAAAGCAGTATGGCAGAAACTGGGCATAAGCCAATATCTTAGTTGGTTGATCGGTTTGTTGGTTGGTTGGTTGGTTGGTTGGTTGGCTGGTTGGATGCTGTCCTTCATTCTTGAAGAGGACCAAAATGACATCACTATTCTAGAGTCAAGTTTCAATGCGTCAAACCGTGGCTGCTCAGAATAATAGGAGCCTGGAATGCTCTACCATAAGTCGGGCACAAATAACCTGTGTGAGCAATCTGGGTGAATATTATAAATTTGCGCATCCTGCCTTTCTTTTGAGCTCTTTCAATCCAGCTTTGCTCATAGAGTACAGCATCTTTTCTGATGAGGGCACACCATACTGGGAAGGCCTGTGCCAGTGGCTCTCATGTCATAAATCAATTCCAAAGATCTTGAGAGAGACATTGAGAGTGTCCTTATATTGCTTTTTCTGACCACCATGTGAGTATTTATCCTGTGTGATTTCTCCATAAAATAGTCTTTTTGGCAAGCATACATTTGGCATTTGAACAACATGTCCAGACCACTGGAGTTGCTCTCTCTCAAGCAGAGTTTGAATGCTTGGCAGTATACTCCAGTGAGGACCTCAGTGTCTGGTACCTTATCCTGCCAGGTGATCTTCAGAATCTTCCTAAGACAATTCAAATGGATGCAGTTTATTTTCCTGGACTCTCCGGGTTTCACAGGCACACAACAATGAGGTCAATACCATACCTCTGTTGATCTTCAGTTTGGTGGATCTGTCTAATCCTCTTATCTCCCATACTTTTCTTTGAAGCCTCCCAGCTCTGGCAATAGGAATGTCAACTTCATTATCAATATATACTTCCCTGGAAAGTACACTACCAAAGCAAGGGAACTTATCCACAGCAGTCAAAACTTCTCCATTTGTCATAACTGATGGTTCCACATATGGATGGTGTGGTGGTAGCTGATGGAGAACCTTTGTTTTCTTGACCAATATCTTACACCATATGTGAAGATAAGGTCAAAGTGGATGCATGACCTAGATATAGAGAGATTTTACAAGAAAATTAAGATAACAAAGAACATATTACTTATTAGACTTGTGGATAGGTGAATAAACAAGGGACCAAATTTAGATGTAAAATGGATGAGTTTGATCACCTTAATTTAAAAAGGTTTTGTACAAGTAAAATAAATGTAGCAAAGATAAGAAGAAAAGCAGAAAATTTGGAAAAATTTTCTTAAGCAATTTACCAGATAACGGTCTCATATCTCAAATACATAAAAAACACTTTGTCAAATCTATAAGAATATGAGTGATTTTTCAATTTATAAATGATCAAAGGATAAGAACAGGAAACTTTCCAATGAAGAAATCAAAACAATTTATAGTCATCTGAAAAATACTCTATGTCATTAGAGAAATGCAAGTTAAAACAACCTTGAGGTATCATTTTACACCTACCAGATTGACCTAAATGATAGAAGGGAATAGTCACAAATGTGTGGGAAAATCTGGACATTAATGCATTGTTGTGGAAATGTGAACTTATCTAATCATTTTGAAAATCAAACTGGAATTATTCCCAAAGAGATTTTTTTTTCAAATTATTTATTTATTTTTAGTTTTCAGCATTCACTTCTACAAGATTTTGAGTTACAGATTTTCTCCCCATCTTTCCCCTACCCCCACCCCAAAATAGTGAGCCTACTGAATACTCCTTCCCCCAATATGTTCTCTCTTCTATCCTCCCCAACCCTCCCAAACTTTCTATTAGGGCAAGATGGATTTCTATATCCCAATGCCTGTATGTCTTATCTCCCAGTTGCACATAAAAAAACAATTATTTTTAGCATTTGTTCTTAAAACTTTAAGTTCCAGTGTCTTTCCCTTCTTCCTTCCTCACCCACCCCCACTGGGAAGACAGGAAGACATAGGCTGTACATGTGTGACTATGCAAAACATTTCCATAGTACTTATATTGTGAAAGACTAACTATATTTCCCTCCATCCTATCCTGCCCCCCACTTATTCTGTTTCCTACTTTGACCCTGTCCCTTTTCAAAAGTGTATGTTTCTAACTACCCTCTCTTCCAATCTTTCCTTCCTTCTATCATTTCCCCTCTTATCCCCTTACCCCCTATTTTCTGGTAGGGTAAGATATCTAATTGAGTGTGTATGTTATTCCTTCCTTAAGGCAAATTCAATAAGAGTAAGGTTGATCCCTTCCCTTTCACCTTCACTGTTCCCCTCCATTGTAACAGTGTTCTCTTGCCTCTTTTATATAAGATAATTTACCTTAATCTATCTTTCCCTTTCTACTCCCAATATATTCCTCTCTCACCTCTTAATTTTATTTTTTAGATATCATCCCTTCATATTCAACTCATCCTGTGTCTTCTGTCTGTGTATACGTGTACACACATATGCACACACCCACATATATTTAAACACACATACACCCTTCTTTACATACATATATAAGTATGTATACATATATACACAGATATATTCCCTTCAACTATCCTCATTTTGAGAAAAGTCTCATGAGTTACAATTATTGTTTTTCCAGGTAGGAATGTAAATAGTACAATTTTAATAAGTTCCTTATGACTTCTTTTTCCTCTTAACCTTCTCATGCTTCTCTTGCTTCTAGTATTTAAAAGTCAAATATTCTGTTCAGCTCCAGTGTTTTCATCAAGAATGATTTTAAATCCTGTATTTCAATGAATGACCATATTTTCCTCAGAAGCATTATACTCAGTTTTACTGGGAGGTGATTCTTGGTTTTAATCCTAGATCC
Organism: Pseudocheirus occidentalis; assembly: GCA_028646575.1. Lineage (NCBI taxonomy): Eukaryota > Metazoa > Chordata > Mammalia > Diprotodontia > Pseudocheiridae > Pseudocheirus > Pseudocheirus occidentalis. The sequence goes on along the minus strand of CM053596.1, from coordinate 8,060,285 downwards.
TTTGACCTCTGGAATATCATATTCCAAGCCTTTCAGTCTCTTAATGTAGAAGCTGCTAGGTCTTGTATTATACTGACTGTGTTTCCACAATACTCAAATTGTTTCTTCCTGACTGCTTGCAGTATTTTCTCCTTGATCTGGAAATTCTGGAATTGTGTTACAATATTCATAGGAGTTTGGGGGATCTTTTTCAAGAAGTGATTGGTGAATTCTTTCAATTTCTATTTTGCCCTGTGGGTCTAGAATATCAGGGAAATTTTGCTTGATAATTTCTTGAAAGATGGTGTCTAGGCTCTTTTTTGATCATGGCTTTCAGGTAGTCCAAAAAAAATTTCAATTGTCTCTCCTGGATCTATTTTCTAGGTCAGTGGTTTTTCCAATGAGATATTTCACATTGCCTTCTATTTTTTCATTTGATTGGATCTGTTTTATAGTATATTGATTTCTCATAAAGTAATTAGCTTCCAATTGCTCCAATGTAATTTTGAAAGAGTTATTCTCTTCAGTGAGTTTTTGAAATTCCTTTTCCATCTGGCAAATTTGGCTTTTTGAAGCATTCTTCTCCTCCTTGGTTTTTTGGGCCTCTTTTGTCATTTGTTAGTCTATTTTTTAAGGTATTCTTTTCTACAGTGTATTTTTGGGTTTTCTTTAGCTGTTGACTTGCTTTTCATTACTTTCTTCCATCATTCTCATTTCTCTTCCCAATTTTTCCTCCACTTCTCTTACTTGATTTTCAAAATCCTTCTTGAGGTCCTCCATAGCCTGTGAGCAGTTCATATTTTTCTTGGAGGTTTTTGATGCAGGAGTTCTGATTTCATTGTCTTCCTCCTGCTCCAGTGTTCATCCTTTCTGTCTCCAAAAAAGGATTGTATGGTCTGATAGTGCTTCCTCTGCTTGCTTATATTGCCAGCCAATTACTTGACTTTGGAGCTCTTTGCCATGGTAGAACTCTGATTACAGAATGGAGAGAGCTTTGTCACAAATAACTGGGGTTTTTGCAGCTGCCAAAGCTATTAGTTGGTGCCCTCTCTGCAGCCCCCACAAGTTCTGGCACACTGGCCACACACCCCAGGACCACAACACAAGACCATGATCCAGATTCAATCAGATTAAAGCAAAAGTTATTACCCTCTGAATGGTTGCTTGGTCCCCCTACAATCTGCAGACTAGGAGATGTGGAAGCAGCCACACTACATCAGCTGTAGTCACCACACCTCTGCTACTCCTCACTCCAGGGGCAGGAGTCAGAATGTACTTTTCTGTCTCCTGATTTCCAACAGAGTTCCCCATTGAGCTTTTATTTTGTCTTTGGCATTTATGGGCTGAGAAGTCTGGAATCCACCACAGCTGCTGGTGATTCAGTCTCCTGAAGTCTTCTGTGTCTGGTCTGGGCCAATCTGGGGCCACCATAACTCACAGGAGACTGCATTCAGCTCCCAACATGCTGGGATAGACCTTTCCTGTTGGCTTGTCAGGCTACCTTCAGTGGGAGATTTGTTTCTCTTTCTCTGTCTTTGTGGGTTCTGTGGCTTTACAATTTGTTTAGAGTCTTTTTTACAGGGAGCATCTTGGCTCCCCAAAGAGTTATTAAACTACCCGTACCCTTTGGCCCAGCAATACCTCTACTTGATCTGTTTCTGAAGATAATTAGGGGAAAAGAAAAAGAACTTATATGTACTAAAATGTCTATAGCAGCTCTCTTTGTGGTGGCAAAGAAGTGGAAATTTCAGGGATCCATCAATTGAGGAATGGCTGAGCAAGTTGTGATATATGCTTGTGATGGAATAATACTGTGCTATAAGAAGTAATGAGCTGCAATAGATACAGAAAAAGCTTTTGACAAAATACAACACCCATTCCTATTAAAAAACACTGGAAAGTATAGGAATAAATAGAGCCTTCCTTAAAATAACAAGTAGCATCTATCTAAAACTCTCAGCAAGTATTATATGTAATATATGTTATATATTATTACATGTAATGGGGATAAGCTAGAAGCATCTCCAATGAGATCAGGGGTGAAACAAGGGTGTCCACTATCACCCTGTTTATTCAATCTGGCACTAGAAATGTTAACAGTAGCAATTAGAGAAGAAAAAGAAATTAAAGGAATCAAATTAGGCAAAGAAGAGACTAAACTATCATTCTTTGCAGGTGATATGATGACATACTTACATAATCAAGTAAAAAACTACTTGAGATAATAAATAAACTTGACAAAGTTGCAGGATATAAAATAAACCTACATAAATCCTTGGCATTTCTATATATTTCTAACAAAGTTCAACAGCAAGAAATAGAGAAATTCCATTTACAGTTACTGTAAACATTATAAAATATTTGGAAATCTACCTGTCAAAACAAACCCAGGAACTATATGAACACAATTACAAAACAACTTTCACATAAATAAAGTCAGATCTAAATAATTGGAAGAACATCAGTTACTCATGGCTGGGTCAAGCTAATATAATAAAAGTGGCAATTTTACTTAAATTAATTTACCTATTTAGTGTTATACCAATCAATCTACAAAAAAAAAATAATATGTGTTCTTTTTTTTTGGAGGACAATTGGGGTTAAGTGACTTGCCCAAGTTCACATGGCTAGGTTTTGTATTAAGTGTCTGAGGCCAGATTTGAACTCAGGTCCTCCTGACTCCAGGGCCAGTGATCTATTCACTGGACCACCTAGCCGCCCCCAAAAAATTATTTTATAGAGCATGAAAAAATAGTAACAAAATTCAACTGGAAGAACAAAAGGTCCAGAATATCAAGGGAACTCTGAAAAGAAATGCCAGGAAAGGTGGCTTAACCATACTGGATTTTAAACTATATTATAAAGCAGCAGCCATCAAAACTACTTGATACTGACTGGGGAATAGAGTAGTAGATCGGTGGGATATATTAGGCACATAAGACATAGCAGTCAATGACTAGAGTAATCTACTGTTTGAGAAGCCCAAAGACTCCAGCTTCTGGGATAAGAATTCACTATTGGACAAAAACTGCTGAGAAAACTGGAAAATAGTATGGCAGGAACTGGGTATAGACCAATATCTTACTCTGTATACCAAAATAAAACCTAAATGTGTGCATAATCTAGCCATAAAGGTTGATACTGTAAGCAATCTGGGAGAGCAAGAAATTGATTACCTGTCAGATTTGTGGAGAATGGAAGAATTTATGGAAGAAAAACAAGAGATAGAGAGTACTACGAAATGCAAAATGGATAACTTTGATTACATTAAACTGAAAAGTTTTTGTCAAATGAAGCCAATGTAACCAAGATTAGGAAGGAAATGGAAAACTGGGAAAGAATTTTGACAACCAGTGTCTCTGATAAAGGCCTCATTTCTAAAATATACAGTGAACTGAGTCAAATTTACAAGACTACAAGTCATTCCCCAATTGATAAATGGTCAAAGGAACAGAGAAGTTTGAACAGGGAGTTTGCTGAGGAAGAAATTAAAGATATCTATAAGCATATGAAAAAATGCCCTAAATCAATATTGATTAGAGAAATGCAAACCAGAACAACTCTGAGGTACCACATTTCACTGGTCAGATTGGCTAAGATGACAAAACAGGAAAAAGATAAATGCTGGACAGGATGTGGAAAAATTGGAACACCAATGCATTGTTGGTAGACTTATGAACTGATCCAAACATTCTAGAGAACAATTTGGAACTATACCCAAAGGGCTATAAATAAGTGCGTACCCTTTGATCTAGCAATACCACTTCTAGGGTTGTATCCCAAAGAGATCATAGAAATGGGGAAAGAACCTATATGTACAAAAATATTTATAGTGGCAAAGAATTGGAACTCAAGGGGATGCTCATCAAATGAAGCATGGCTAAACAATTTGTGGTATATGAATATAATGTAATATTAATATATTATAAGAAATGAGAGACAGACAGACTAAATAATAACCTGGAGAGACATATAAACGGATGCTGAACAGGGGGAACAGAACCAGGAGAACTTTGTACACAATTACAGACACATTGTATCTGTGATGACTGACTTTGATAGAGTGGGCTCCTCTCAACAATGCAAGGTTATAAAACAACTCCAAAAGACTCAAGATGGAAAAAGCTATCTACATCCGAAGAAAGAATTACAGAATTTGAATGCAGATTGAAGCAAACTACTTGCTCTCTCTTTTGTGTTTTATTTTGCTTCATTCCTTTTTTCTCATTCACTCCATTGGTTATAATTCTTCTTTACAACTTGACTGATGTTTAATGTTAAGGTATTTGTAGAACCTGTATTGGATTGCATGCTGCAATGGCGGGGGGGTGGGGGGGGAGGAGAGAGAGAGGGGAGGGGCAGAAAATCTGGAACTCAAAGGATTGTGTAACTGAATTTTGTAAACTAAAAGTAAACAAATAAATTTTTAAAAATACAAAAGAAAAGAAAAATGAGCTCAATGATTTTTAAAGAACATGGAAAAACTTGAATGGAGCAATGAAGGATAAAAAAGGATAAAAACCAAGAAAACCTTCTATACAGTAACAGCTCTGCTGTTTTAAGAATAACTTTGAGCAGCTACTAAGTAATTTTTACTATTTTAAATACTCAAAGTATAAAGGACACATGAAGAAAGACACTGTCTGTATCCAGAGTAAGAACGGATAAATTGAAGTATGCATAGAATAATTTTGCATATACATTTTCATGCCCATTCATGTCTAATGGTAGCCTTCTCTAGGACAGGGGGAGTGGGTTGAAGAAAAAAGTAATTTATATGATAATTTAATGGTATATTTGAAAGGAATAGCAAGTTAGAATAGTAAATTTACAGTTTCATATGGAATCAGCTTTTTTATTGTATTATGTCATGGAAATGCTTTTTTACTCTATAAATTAAAAGAAAACATTTTAAAGGTTTTAAAAGAATTTGTATCATATTTTTAAAATTTTCATATTCTGAATTAATGAGCATTCATTCTTTTTCTTCCTTAAACCTTTCCTAACCCCCACTGAAAAAAGAATAGCAAATCTCTTGTAAATGTATACATAATCACATGAAACAAATTCCCATTCAGTTCATACCCCCAAATGAGTATCTCATTCTTCATCCTGAGTTCATCATCTCTGACAGGAGGTAGGTCACCAAATTTATAATTGGTTCTCTGGGTTCAGGGTTGGTGACTGAATTCAAAATTGTTTTTAAGGATTTCAAAGTTGTTTGATTTTACAATGTTTTAATATTGCAAAAACTATTCAGATGGTTCTACTAACTTCACTCTGTATCAGAACACACAAGTCTTCCTAGGTTTCACTGAAATTGTCCTACCTATTACAGTTTTGGAATATGGCCAGTGCTTAATGAATGCTTGTTAAATTAATATCTCTTCTCTTTAATTTCATTTGTTTGACGCTTAAAATTATCCACTTAGGGGGGAAAAAACTGGCCAAGTAGGTTATATAGTTTCCAAGATCTCTTCCAAGTCTGACCTTCTGCCACTTAGATTAACACTGCCAGGCAGCCATTATGGACATATTTGTAGGTGGTCGGAAATGAACCAATAAAGAAGAAATTTAAAATAATACAAAGGGCGCAATATGTTGGAGGAGAAGTGATGGAAAGTTATCTCTTTAACAAGGAGACATGTTCACCTTGTTAAGGAGTAAAGGCACTTCATCACATAAGACAAAGATGAAGGAGAAGATAGTGACAAAAATCATCTGAGCGATGGAAGATAAATAAGAAGGGGAAAAGTTCACAGCAAATGTCTTCAATTTATTTTTGTGAAATATGAAGCAAAATTCTTAGATGAAAGAGTGAGGGGAAGGAAGCTAAGGGAGTTGGAGGAAGGAGGGAAGCTTTTGAAAGACCCTCTGTAGAGAGGGGAACAAAATACTTGGAAGCTTCTACATAAAGTTACAGGGGATCATGGAATACAATATTCCAAAAGCAAAAAGATATAGGCTTTCACCAAGAATAATTTGCTCTGCCAAGGTGAGCAAAAGTCTCCAAAAAATGGACCTTAAATGAAATAAAGAACTTTCATGCACTGCTGATGAAAAGGCCAGATGTAGGTAGGACTTTTGAAATAAGTACATAGGAGAACAGAGAAACATAGAAAAGTTCATTTATGTGAACATTTAAAGGGAGATGTTTGAAGATACAGGGAGCATTGTCAAAAGGCTTAGAGAGTTAAGTAAAATAAATAGGCAGCTAAGTGGCACGGTGGATAGAGTACTGAGCCTGGAATCAGGAAGATTCATTTTTCTGAGTTTAAAACTGGTCTCAGATGCTTGTGAGCTGTGTGACCCTGGGTAAGTCATTTAACCTTGTTTGTTTCAGTTTGCTCATCTGTAAAATGAGTTGAGGAAGTGGGGTGGGGGAATGGCAAGTCATTTTAGTGTCTTTGCCAAGAAAATCTCAGAATCCTTTTGTACAGATTATCCAAGGCAGGAATGGTCAGGCTTGAAATGAGTCTCTCTTTATTCATGATTGACATAATCAAAGTTGGTCCCAACTTCTCATTAGAATAAGCCCACCTGTTACTATATTTATTCTCTTACTAATTGTTAACCAATCAGAGCTGATTTCCATCTGTTTATGGAAATAGTATTAGTAATAGTAATATAGTATCGTGGTCTCTTTACCTATTCTTATTCTCTTAATTCTTTTCTCTTGCCTTATTGGTGTTGCTAACATTTCCAGAATGACATCAAACATCATGAGAAGAGTGAACATCCCTACTTCTCTCCCATATTTTTTGGAAAATGTACTCATTGTATATGATACTTGCCTTTGGTTTTATGCAGATTCTTTTTATAATATTAAGAAAAAATCCCTCTGTGTCTATACTTTGTAGGATGTGATGTATGAAAAGTCTAGAGACATAATTTCTAGGTAATTAATAATAAATTTTATAAATTATGAGTAGCAGATAATTAATAAAATGGTGGTCATTTGTCTTTCTCTCACAAACCAAAGACAAATTATGGATCCTGATCAATGCTTATAAGTACTTGGAAGGGTGAGAGTTCCCAACAGGTGGAAATCAATTCTTATTGGTTAACAATAAGAGAATGAATATTATAATGACAGGTGGGCTCATTCTAATGAGAAATTGGGACCAAGTTTGATTATATCATTCTTGGATAGAAACTTATCTCAAGCCTGATCATTTCTGCCTTGGGTAATCTATACAAAAAGATTTTTCCTCCACCCAGTCAATGAATAATGAACAATTGTGGAGTAAGAATTCCACCTAGATAAGATGGTTTGGGTGTGGTGAATTATTTGGGCAGGGAAAATATCCTTGGGAGGCCAGATTTTGAAAAAAGGAATAGAAAGGAAAAAACCTGAATCTCCCCCCCCCCAAAAAAAGTTAATTGGTTATTAATATAAGATAAAGAATACTTTCTCTCAAGTATTTTTAGCAAAAAGAATGCTGTACTTTCTCAAAGGCTTTTTCTGCATCTTTTGAAATGATCATTTAGTTTGGGATATTTGGGTTTTAATATGATTGATTATGTTGATTACTTTTCTAATGTTTAACTATTCTTACATCCCTGGGTATAAATCCCACTTGGTCATGCTGACACTTTAAAAGTTTAGGTTAAAGGAGACAAGCCAATAGCAATATACAGTTACAGAGTTTATTCCCCAAAGCTAGCAGTAACTTGTGCAAGTAGTGCAGGACTAAAGTCCTGACTGATAAACAAAAGGATGAGAGAGCTTAATTACATTTTAGGATCATCGCAATTTAGGGGTGGTTGAGACACACACATTTATGATCCCCATAATGATTTAATCATTATATGAGAAAGGAATTTATATATATATATATTGCTTTTTGGAGGGTAATTGGGGCTAAGTGACTTGCCCAGGGTCACACGGCTAGTCTTTGTGTTAAGTGTCTGAGATTGGATTTGAACTCAGGTCCTCCTGACTTCAGGACTGGTGCTCTATTTGCTATGCCACTTAACTGCCCTGAGAAAGGAATTTCTTACTGGATAAATGATAAATACAGAAAAACAAGAGAGCTGACAAAGTGTGGATTGAAATTACTATTCAGAACATCTGTCTTTCCTTCACCATTAACATTTCATAATAAGGTATGTGTTCAGAAAATCTTAAAATAATCAAGATTTTCCCCACCCACTCACCCACTCCTTCTGTAGTTCATTTACAACTAGGTTGATTTTCTTTTCCAAGATTAGATTATTTAATGTTATATTTTTGAAGGCATTCTTCTATTTCTTTTTTGTTGTCAGTTTTCTTAGGACATACATATGTGCAATATGTTCTGATTATTCTTTTCTTTCTTTTGACTTAACCGTGACTTTATCTTGCTTCATTGATTTATTTTTTATTTGATTTTCTGCTCTCTTTAATCAGATTATCTGAGAGATATTAATTTTATTCTTTTCAAAGAACTATCTGTTCATTTTATTTATCATCTCTGGGGTTTTTTGTTTACAATTATCCATTACCCCTCTGATTTGTTATTTAAAAACTGAATCATTAACTATCGAAAGAAATTATTATTTTTCTATTATATTAATAATCAATTATTAAATTAGTATTGAGGCAATTTTTTTTCCTTTTTACTTCCTCATTCTGGGACAAGCCCCTGTAGGCCAGTCAGTCACTCTCTAAAGGACATTGCTGATAAAGGAGATTGCCCAAATCCTCTGGGAACATGCTCCTCAATCTTGGGCAGGACCCTACCCAACTGAGAGAGTTTACTTCAGTTTAAAGAATAAACAGAATCGAATCTAAGTGAATTCTTGCCCTTAGGAAATAAGTCAAGTCATTACTCCCCTCTGAGTGGGGTCCACTCTTTCTCTGCACTCTCTCTGTGAAGACTCCTCAGAATGAGGAGAAGGGAGACAAACTATCTCAAAACCAGAGACAGACTTTTGTAAGACTGGACAGACCTGAATCCTGGGTTTCCTAAGAAATTACACAACCTAGGACCCTTCCTCCCTTCTCTTGCTGTCAATCAGCCTTAAGTCCTTCAGGAATTTTAAGAATCTCTTAGAGCCCCTCCCCCTTCTTTACTTTGGTGTTTGCCAAATAAGGATAGGTAAATTTGGATTGACTATCCCCTATTTCCTTATTCTTTGTAAGCCCTCCTCCTAGCCACCTAGAGATAGTGATGGGTTTCCTTGTTCCTTATCATTGGAGGAGATTTTGTGCCCAGACTGTAAGCCTACCTCCAAGCCCATGGGAGAAGGGACAGGGATGGGAAGGGGCTTGACTGTGTTAGGGTATAAATTCTTGTTCTATCTTCTATAACATGCCTCATTCTGCTGGTTTGTACTGGTGGAAGGGATGCCCTCTTGCAAGAATTTAATAAAACTTCCTGTTCTTTCCTCAAGACACCTCTGATATTAAATATTCGGGGTAGGTGATTTTTGAGGTCCCTGTACCCCATACAGCTCCACTGGAGTTTAGGGTAACTCAGATCATGAAGGAGAAAATCAATCAGAGTTGTCTGGGTAAAGATGAATTCCTCTGTCCAGGCTCCTGGAGGTGGCTGAGTCTCATGATCACACCACATTCTTAGCAGGAGGGACTGAGGGCTTTCAGGCCACCTCCTCATTAATATGCCCACACCCTCATTAATTGTTCGTCAATCAGGGTGGATTTTTCACCTGCCAGGAGCACCCCTTTTCCAAAGGTATTTAAAAGCATTTGGTAATCTCCATGGTTTTGTCTTTGGTTACCAAGAGAAACCACTGACCGTCAATGTATTGATTATCAACTTGCCTAACCAATAAATTGATTATAAATTACACAGAAACTCTGACATTCCATGTGTCTTGGAGCTGGCAGCTTTTGCTTTTTTCTCAAGGTGATCCAAGAATCCTTTCAATTAATATTTCATTTTCTATGTTCAGATATGGAGGGCCAAGTCTAATGGATTCTTGAGCTTCTGTCTGAGTCCAGAGACTTGTGACTTGCTCCAAGTTCAAGAACTTGTTGAGCTATATCTGAGTCTGGACTTCTTGACTTGTTCAGATCTGGGAAGATGCAAAGTCCCCTCTGGACATGTTTGCCATATCTTTCCCCAAGAAAAATATTTGGCAATCAGTATGAAGAAATATTGCTGTGTCTCCTACAAGCAGTCTGGGCATGCAGGAAGCAGCCTTGGTAGTCAAGGCCATTTCTGATGTCTATGTTTAGCTTAGTACATCCATGAGAAACTGTTGATTCAAAGTTCACTGAAAAACTTTCCATGCATAAACAAGAAAGATGTATGATCAGTTATACTACTCCATTAAACTAGCATTGTTAGCCAATTATGCTCTCCTCACCTGACTCTTTCGTTCACTATCAGTCCTACACTGGCAGTTGTCATGAGGAATTAGGTTATGTGCCTTCTCAGCAACTTCCCTATGTCTAAGTGTGTATGTGCAAGGGATTCCCTAACTTCCATCCCCTGCAGGATGGTTACATATGTACCCGAAGTCTAAGCAAGGTTTAAACACGGGGTCCCTTGGACTTGACTGCACAAGAGACTGATTTGTCACTAACCACACCTATGGTGGTGGTTGTCATTGTTATTCAGTCATTTCAGTCATCTCTGACTCTCTGTGACCCTATTTGGAGATTTCTTGGCAAAGATACTGGAGTGGTTTTGCCATTTTCCTCTCCAGCCCATGTTACACATAAGAAAACTGAGGCACACAGGGTTAAGTGGCTTAACCAGGGTCACACAGCTAATAAGTGTCCAAGGTTAGATTTAAACTCAGGAAGATGAGTCTTTCTGACTCTCATTCTATCCATCACACCACCTAGCTGCCACCATACTCATGATGCAGCAACTCTACCAGACCTTATTTATCCTCAGTGTCATCATCTTGCTCTCTGGTGCTTGTAATTTGGGAATTGGCTTAGGAATCAGTTCTTTGCACCAAGGGAGGTATTGTAAACACAAGCAACACACAATCCCTAGAAGGATATGTGAGAAATAACTCATTTGGACCCCTACTCTATTCTAATCAATATTGACCAATTTGATATGATTCCATAGGGGTAGTGATTATAATTTTATATATTGGGTCCCAGAACTGTGAGCTGCAAATGCTAAGTTTCCTTGTTTAATCAAAGGAAGCTAACCAAAGGCCTTCCACTCTTGTTTTTCCTTGTCACAGTGACCAAGCCCAGTGTGACTCAACCACATGGAAAGTCTTCCAATTTATTTTTGTACCTCCAGGCTATTCTCTCTTGTCCAAAATGACCATCTTGTGACCACTTAGCCAGTGGAGATGTCCCATATTTCACCCAACCTATGACACCACTCCCACCCCAACACCCCTGCCAATATATCATTTTTGCCCCTCAAGAGCAAAGTCTAGCAACCAATGATATTCTGTATTTTACCATGCATCTTTTTATTATTTGGGTATCAAACTCTATAAAAACAAGGTCCTAGAAGAAGGAAGCATCTCAGATGATGAGGAAGATCAGAGGTCTACTTTATAATAAAGTGGGATTGACTCAGAGTTCTGCCTCAGTCTCTTTCATTGAACGTTGGGCAGTTTTAATCCCCATAAATACACAAGAGAAAATCCAGGAATAGATATTAAGTCTAGTAAGAGATTGGGGACTAGGAGGTTAGCCATTCCCATTGTGTGGGGTATGGAGACCCCAAAAATCCCCTGCACAAAATATTAAAAGTCAGAGGTATCTTGAGGAAAGAACAGGAAGTTTTATTCAGTTCTCGAGAGAACAGGGTATCCCTTCCACCAATTTGAACCCTTGGAATGAGGTGTGTTACAGAAGACAGAGCAAGAATTTATACCCTAACACAGTCAAGACCCCTCCCACTCCTTCCCTTCTCGAATTGGCTGGGAGGTGGGCTTACAACCTGAGCACAAAACCTCTAATGATAAGGAACAAAGAAACCCATCACTATCTCTCAGTGGCTGGGAGGTGGGCTTACAGTCTGGGCTGGAAAAAGGACAAAGAACAAAGAACTAGAGTATAGGCAATCTAAATGTACCTCTCCTTATTTGGCAAGCAAAAGTGAAAAAGGGAGAAGGGCTTTAAGAGATTCCTAAGAGCTTAATGCTGATTGACAGCAAAGGAAGGGGGGAACAGTCCTAAGGGATTACTAAAATTCCTGAAGGGCTTACGGCTGATTGACAGTAGTAAAGAATGGGAGGAGGGTGAAAGAGAAATTCAGGCTTGTTCCCACAAGAAACCTTACTAGATTTTAGGATATAGTCTGAGAAGTTTGCAACTCTCCCACTCACCATGGCACCCAATGCTCTTTCCCATCCTCCTGGAACTTGTTCCAGGCTTTCTGAACCAATATTGGCATGAATTTCATCAAAATTGTCAGGAATCCAGGTACAATTCTCCTGACCTGTGAGGGTGCATAGCCCTCACTTCTCTGACAGGAGGAAATCTAAAGCCAGCCTATTCTGTAAAGCCGTACTCCTAAATGCCTATACCTCAGTATTGTGATGATAATTTTGATAATCTCTACTTAATTAATCAGAATTTACTCAGTTCGTTGTGAAGTGATGGATATCAGAGATTGTATTAGTGAATTGAGCAGAGTAAGATTAAGTTTTAGTTACTTATGTATGTTAATGCTGTTAGGATAAGAATTATATATGTTAGAACCAAATAACTTCTTATGTATTAGTGATATTGATATTATGTATTAATGGCATCATTGTAGATTACGTGAATTGTAGACTGTAAAATTATATGACTGCCTCTTATAGAGTAGCACATTACATTTGACCCTGGAACTTATTATAGAAGTATCAACACCTCTCACTCTTATGAACCATCATTGCTCCTGTTGACATTTCATCTCACCCAACACTTTCTTAACTCTTGTGCTACAGCTGACCAAAAGCCAGATGTTTGACTTCCTAGGGAAAACCCTTCGAGGGTAACAGATGGGATGCCTTGACTGGGAAAAATCTGCTGTTGATGACTAAAAAGCCTATTGACAAAGAGGTTATGATTTATGGACGTACCATTCTCAACCAATCAGAAGTTTCCCTGTCTCTGTTGTTAGCCAGTCATGAAACTGTATGTCTCAGGCTATTTTTAGTGTTCTCCAAAGTGTATAAAAGTAACTAGCACCCAAGGGGAGGGTTCCTGATCATGACAAATATCTTAGATCCAGTTGATTAGGGACCTCTAAACTCCCTAATAAATTGAAAATGGGGTGCCTCAGGATCCTTTTGTTTCACATTGGACTGGAATTTTGGGGTCACTGTATTAAACTCTTCCACTGTGCCTATGGTCTCATTAAAAAAAAAATCTCACAAAAATTTGTTCCTTTTATTCAATAGTGAGTGCTATTTTGCATCCAGTCCCGTACATGAGTAATAAGATGGAAAAGGTGTGTTCAGTCTTACTCACTAAAGATGGAAATGCAGCAGAAACCTGGATGACTATATGCTTGTTATGGAAATATGTGCTAGGAGGAAGGGCAGTTGTGGGCTGCAAGCACAAAAAGCACCCACTCAACCTGCACCTGCATGGCTCCCTTCAAGGAGCCAGCAATTGACCTTTTGTAACACAGGAAGCAAAATCACTGTTGGGCTATCCTAAAATCTACTCACGAATGCCAGGCCTCCCAGCTTAAGAACAATTCTCCCAAGGTTCTTTCCCTCCTGAATGGTCACATTTTGTTTCAGGGAAAGGGTATAATTGCATCCCATTTGCCACCCTATGTCCTGACTTCATGTCTGGTTTTGTTCATAATGCAGAACTGGTGGCCTGATGGTATCCCACAACCTCGAGGAGGGCAAGAATTGCCAAAGGTTATTGATCTTTTCCCAATTAAAAATTAATGAGTTCCTACTGGAAAGTCAGAAGGGTGATGGGGGAGGATACAGGAGAGAGCAGATTGGGGGAGGGGGTGTACAGTGGGATCTCTGTTATGGGGTGGTGGATAAGGGAAAGATGGGAAGATTTGTGACTCAAAAGCTTGTGGAAATGAATGATATAAGCTAAAAATAAACAAAACTTAATTTAAAAAAATAAAATAAATTCTTTCCCCCTTCCCAAAAAAATGAATGAGCAGGAGGACTCAGTCTTCTATCTCATGGCAGTACAATTTGGTGGTGTATGAATTTTGCCTTAATAATTACAAAATAATAATCATACAAGTCCTGGATGTCTGCCCCCTATGCCTACTGGAATATCCCTTCCCCAAGGACAAAGAGCAGGGGCATATATGCACCAGTTGGCTCAGTTAAAGGCTCAGCTGCCATGTTAGATGAGACAGTTATAAGTGTGGGCTGTCCTGTTCTCCCAACCCCACCACCAAGCAAGGCAATAAAGCACAAACAACAAATGCACAGTAAATGGCAGGTGAGACATTAGGTTATAGTTGTGAAGTTTAAACAAACAAGTGGCCAAAAAACCCTGATTGGTGTTGAGGTCTTTTTGGCTTAATTGGGTACAAGGACTGATCAGGGGCTGTTTCCTCTGCTGGGCCAAGGTCAATCACAGCCAAATTCACATGGGAGTGATGGATCCAGGTCATCTGCTCTCAACCTTGGTGGCAGGATGACTAGTTAGCAGAGCCTGGAAAGGTCCATTCCAAGAGGCTGGAGGCTAGATGTCCTCCTAAAGTGATGAATTCATATGTAGTCTTCTGACCCAAATGAATGCACTGGATCTTCCAAAGATTGAATTTGCATCAAGCCTGCCTCCTTCCAGTCCTGTGAAAGAGCACTAGACAGAGAGATCCCATATTTTATCAGGTTTTCATGCCCAATGGCCAGACTCAAGGCTCTGTCCCCGGAATCTACCCAGAGCTAGTCACCTACTGAACAGAATGACAAAGTGTGGCAATCCACACTCCTGCCTGCTATAATTTCTAAATGGGGACACAAGGGGAAGTAGTTGAGACAATGTAACTGTGTTTCCCACAATAGTTTTCTGAACAATAGTTTTCCAATCTTAACTTCTCTATTTATCAGCTTAGCCTCTGACAATTGTGGGTAATAAGGGGTGTGTAGACTCAGGGTTATCCTAAAATACTTCAAGAACTGGTTAGTTATTTCTGGGGTAAAGTGTAGCCATTGGTTACATTGAGTAGTATGTGGCAGGTCAAACCTTGGTATTATGCCTTTGATCAGACGTCCTGCTACTGTATGTGCTGTGGCATGTGTCCATAGGAGGGCCCTTGACCCAATGGCTCAGTTTGTCTCTACAAACCAAAATATATCTCTAGCCCACAGACTTTGGCAGTTCAATAAAGTCAATCTGCAGGTGTTCAAATGATAGAGTCATCCACATTCTTGCTCTTTCATCACAATTTTCCTTCATGAGGAGTTGAACTGTTGACCAAAAAAAATGCATAAACACCAGGAGCAAACTGTAACTGGAAAATCTGCAGTATGAGGACCTCACTTCCCATATGTCCCTGTGCCTGGAGTTATTGACACAGGAGGTGTGCAATGGTGCAATGGAGTGCCCATCTGGTACAACTAACATAACCACCTCAGAGAATGACTTCATATCAGATACCAACCTCTGACTAAGGAAGAATAGTCAGTGGGTTGGCTAGCACAGAGTGTAAGTGGCATCTTTTGTAATTCTGGAGGGCCCCAAAGGGCAGCCCATTTCCCTATTTCATCTGTAAACTGGTTGCCATCCTGCAAAAATAACGATCCTCTGGTATGGACTGGGCAATACATCACAGAGATGGCATTGGGAAGCAAAATAGCTTTTAGGAGTTGGTCAATAAGTGAGTCATGAACTATTATTGCTTACTGTTGATGATGATGAAGCCATGCTGCTTCCACAAGGCCCCAGCAGCATTACAGACCTCAAAAGCATACTTGGAATTGATGTAAATGTTCACTCAGGGTGCCTCAGGCATCTGGCATATCCTGGTCAGTACCACCAACTCAGTTTCTTTTGCCCCAAGTCCATCAGACAGCACCACCACCCAGTTAATAGCTATGGGAGATGCAACCACTCTTCCAGTAACTCACACCCAATTTTCACAAAAGGAAGAGTCATTTGTGCACACTGTGAGATCAGACTCCTCCAAAATAACATCTGTGAGGTCAGGCCACAGACTCTCCATGATCTCAATAACCTCAAGGCAATCATGAAGTACTTCATCATCTTTTGGGGAGTCAGCAAGTGGAGTATCTGAATGAAAGACATTATAATGCTTAATGGACAGACAAAAGGCTTATCCCACTGGCAGGAGAAGGCTTGGGTCCTACACCACAGGAAAATGGCAAAAAGATCATGAGGCACATAGACCATCAATAAGTAGCTGAGGACAAGGGGGTAGGTACTCTTCACAAGCTCAACAGAGCTCAGGGGGACCTGAAGGCACCCCACAGAAACTCATACCACTGGATCAAACTGGTAAGAACTATGATAGGGCCTCAGTCTCTGTGTGAGGACCCCCAATGCAAGTCCCCTCTATTCAAATACAGAAATGGGAAAAGGCTCATCATAATTGGACAGTCCCAGAGATGGAGGGGCCATCACCTGCTTCACCTGCCTAAGCACTCATCTGTAAGGCCCCTGAGGGTGTGAAGGACTAGGGCCTTCTAATAGTATAAGCAACTAGTGCCTTGGTGAGGTTCCCCAGTGCTGGATTCCAAGGGCAAGAGCATCCCACAGTCTTTAATAGGGCACATACCTAGCGTTTCATTTTTGGTATTGGCAACGTAAATGGATTCTATTATTAGTCAAGGCCATAGTACCAGGGCCTAGCTCATATCCCAGCTAGCACACTATGGGAAGAGCAAACTGTAACTTTAAAAAGGAGACTCAGTGGCTCTTTTCATAAATGCAGCATAGGAGGAAAATAGTATCTTCCTCACAAAATCCCTTGGAAGGAGAAGCAAGCAACATGTCATCATATAATGAATCAAGGCAGACCCCTGAGGCAGGTACATATCTTGTCAATCTTTAACAAGCTTCTGTGAATTCAGTGGGAGATTCACAATACCCTAGGGTAGCCTGGTCCCAATCTATTGCTGGCCCTTCCAAGCAAAGTCAGAGACACTGTAAATCCTGCTCTAGGGAAACACTAAAAAGAGCAGAATGCAAGTCAATAACAGAATTCACTTTCATATCATGAGAAATGTTGGTGATAATAGAAACAGGATTTGGGACCACTGGGATTCTCAGGATAACCAAATTATTGGTAGCTGTCAGGTCCTGGACAAAAGGGCATACAGACAGGTCATCATCATCATCCACCTTGCTTTCCCTCACTGGCAGTAAATGGTTATTGCAAGGTGACTGGTATAGCACTACCCCTCCCCCCAGATGGAAGTAAGCATTGATGAGCTTTCCAATAGGTGTAGCAGCCTCCAGATGGACATTATATTGTATTCAGTGGGGCATCCTAGCCTTACTCGGGATCTGCACAGGGTCTGCTGACTTGATGAAGTCAACAAAAATAGATACATGCACTCAGGAACAGGTCTGAAGGTCTTATTTCCCTCTGTTGTTAGTGCTTATGCTCAAGGTCTTTGAATTTTCTTCTTCCTGAGATCTTTGGTAATTTCAGCTTGTTTCCTACTTGTTTTCCCTATTGTTCACTTTCTTGCTCTTCTCCCTTAATTGTGATTCCTTGGAGGACAGAAATCAAAGCATCTCAGCCTCTCCCATGTTGGAAAATTCATGATTCATCAGACTAGATCTCTGCCCTGTGACTTTGAAGTGGTCAGAACAAGCCCCATTTGCATGTTCTATTCTTTCCCTAGGCTTAGTGGAGTGCTACACATTCCCCACCTCATGCACACATTTGGCATCCCGTTTTTGTGTCCTGTTCTTCTGCTCTCTCTATTCCTTAGTTATTTGGTCCAGCACCAGCAGTTGGGAGTTTTGCAGGATTCATGCTACATTAGGTTGTGGTCCCCACTAGGTGTTTGCTCCTGAAAGGCTGTGGCCACACTGGCCAAATTTCAAAGCCTGGAGCTGGGGTGTCTAGGGCATTGGAAACAGGAAAGGGGAATTCAAAACAGGTTTAGAGATGGGTTTGTGGTAAACCTGTTTCATGTCCTTGGGTATATTAGTGTAACTTTACTGCTAGTAAAACAGGAGGTGGTCCAGAGGTGCTGAGTCAGCTCAGGGCAAGTGCGATCAGTTCACAGGTTTGGGTTGTTAACCTTGTTTTGGATTCTGGGTGTCCTAGACCGTGAAAAGAAATGAAGTTGCTTTACCTTTGGTATACAGGTTCTGTTCTGAAGAGGTTCAAAAGGTCATGGGGATCAGAGAAAATGTTTACACCTCTATCTTGTTCCTCACATGATCCAGAGCTGTCATTGAGCACTCTTTAGTAGAGTTTTCTTCTTTCTGAGGTCTTTGATAATCTTGGTCTTCTCTTGTTTTCTTATATTCCCTCATTGCTCACTTTTTTGACTCCTTCCCCTTGATAGTAGTCTCTCTAAGGACTGAACATGTCATTCCCCTGCTCATGATGCTCAATGGGCTCCCTATTACCTCCAGAATAAAATAGAAATTCCTCTGCTTGGCCTTACTATCCCTTCACAAACCTGCCACACCCCATCTTTCCAGGCCAATTACACACTACTCCCATTCATTCCCTTTGCTCAGGCTGGCCTCCGTGCCTGGAATGCTCTCCCTTTTCACTTCTACCTCTTCCAAGCCCAAGCTCCCCTCAAGGCTCAGCTCAAGTTCCATATTCTACAAGAGACCACTCCTGATTCCCTCAGATGTTAGTACCTCTCACCCTCCTCCCCCAATAACTTTATATAGTTTTATATTTACTTTTCTCTGTGTATGTGTGCCCAGAAAGTTCCTTGAAGATATGGTCTATTTCATTTTTGCCTTTATATCTCCAGCACCTAACCCAGTGAATAGAATATAATTGATGCCTAATAAATATTTTTTGGGATAGAATTAAGTGAACTCTAGAACATTTCCCTCATCATTACAGCTGATATTTCATGATGGAATCACAGATGAGGGCACTGAAGATCAGACAGTTACTTAAATCTACAAGCAAATATGAGCCCTAAATGAACACAAGAAGTGAATTATTTATTCAATCAACCCTCGTTCCAGCATCAGGTACCTTTGTCTTTGCATTAAAGAAGGCTTAGGGATTTGGTGAGCTCTATACTTCAGTACTGACCTCAGGGACTCTGTGAGATAAAGTATCCAAACTGAACCCACTTAGCATCATCTCAGATATCTTGGCAAGAGCAGGGACCCACATCCAGTAGCAATTTATTTACAGAGAGCTTACCATCAGACAATGACTAGGGCCATTAAGATGGAGGGAAGTCATCTTTCTATGCTCAGCTAGGCTTTAATGCATACCAATGCTTTCCACATTTAACTAGGTTTCAGTGCATACCAGATGGTGTTTCTGAAACTGGCCAAAGTCTGCAAAACATTTCAGCATTTCATGAAGAGATTCATTGCTAAACTCCAAATCTATTATCCCTGGTGTTTGAGAGAGAGTTGATTCTATGGCACTGACTTCTATCATCTCAATACTCCTAATGGTAGGAAGTCCAGTCAAATCATGCTATATCCTTATCTTATGGGAAGGATATAAACAGCTAGGTAATACAGTGGATAGAGTGTCTGGCCTGAAGTCAGGAAGACCTGAGTTCAAATTTGACCTTATACATGTATTGGCTGTGTGACTCTGGGTAAGTCACTTAACTTTGTTTGCCTCAGTTTCCTTATTTGTAAAAGGAGCTGGAGAAGAAAATGACAAACCACTCCAGTGTCTTTGCCAAGAAAACCCCAAATGGGGTCACACAGATACAACTAAACAACAGGAACATTTCTTGTTGTACTACATGCTATTAGGAAGCTATGCCAATTCCTACTCATACTGAAACTGATTTCCCAGAGAGTCCCTACCATGCACCCCAGAGCTTTAAGATTAGCACCAAGGAGTTGGAGCTTGTCTTTTCTAATCTCATAACTCATGAGCCTTCCCCACTGGTAATCAGTGCTATCAATTAGCCAGACAGAGTGAATTAGCTTTCACAGAGGGTTCTTTACTAATATGGTGAACTAAGAACAGTTAGTACAAAACAACTTTCCCTTCCCGCCAAAGTGTGTGACACATTCACCTGCAAGTACGCACAGAGTCCAGAGGAATGTGGCTCACGCTTAGATCACATGTGGCAAAGGAGATAACTCACCACTCCTGGAAGGGTCTTTTCTTACAATCTTCCAAATGTTTCCTTTTGGCTGTCACAGTTTTCTGTTAGGCTCTTGGTAGTCCTGAATTTATGTCTAGTCTGTCCTCAACTTCTCATGAAAATAGTATTAGCTCCTCTGAGGACACTGCTAGGACACCATGGGGAAATGGGAAGTCTAATATCCTCCAATATCTTCAAAATGAAGCTTATTTATAAGGTCCTCCTCTGGCCAAGAAGAATGGGGGGGGGGGGAAGGGGGAACTAGGAGAAGGCTAGGGCATGGTCCTTCCCTCTAAGCAGTTCCTCCTTAGGAATATGGATGGTGACACTTGTCACATGAGGGGGAATGGTGTTTTCATGTAGAGTTACTGCAGCAGTGGAATATCCATACACAAGCCTGGGAGTTTGCTTGTGTTCCAGTCTTAGTCAAATGAGGACTGGTAGTGCAAGAGGTCCTGAGCAATCACTATAAATATTAGAGTTCTCTAGTATTAATTTAGGAAGAATTTTACCTTGTTGGGGACTCAATCTTCTTCTCTGGATTTAGCGGTCATTACATATGGTGCATAATTCCTTTTAAGAAATAGGGATGGAAATAGTTTAGAGACATTGACTAATCCACCCTCTTGCTGGAAATCTCTTTCCTCTTCATCGACTAATCCCAGGGATTTACAGTTCCCAGATGCTTAGGTGAAAACCCCCTCCCTTGCTATGACTCCCGGCTCCCTCTGCCCTTCCTGAATCCCCACCTCAGCTCTGTCCGGCCCTTTATTGTGATCTCAAGAATCACTGTTCTATTGTGATTCATCCCCCGCCTTTGCTTCCCAGTCTCCTTTGCTGGATCATTGTTTTTTGCCCACACTGCCCCCCTTCACTGTGAGCATCCCCAAGGCTCTCTCCCCTTGCTTTTTTCTTGTATCTCTCTGAATTTTTAATAGTTGTATTCCACTCCATTGTTTCAATTGTTATCTTTATACACCCATTTCTTCATACACACTAGTTTCTCCTTCTAGTCCCCAGGGTCAATTGGCTGTTGGACAGCTCCACCTGGAGATTTCCACCACAGGGTCTCACACTCCACAACCACGACCCAAACAGAATTCATGGCTGCTGTTCGCTGCCTCAACCTCACCCTCTTCCTCATTCCTTCATTTGGGTACAGGACACCACCATCCTTTCAGGCACCCAATTAACAACTTTGGGATCACATGTGACCTTTCCCTCCCCATCACTTCTGATCAAATTTGTTGCCAAGTCTTATCAATTCTACCTCCATGGGTAGATGTCCTATTTACTCCACAGGCAGCCAGGTACCATGGAGGCTAGGCCACTGGGCCAAGAGTCAGGAAGACTTGCATTCAAATTCAAACTCACACACTCTAGCTGTCTAACCTCTGTCTGCCCCCCATTTCCTCAGATGTAAAGTGAGGGTCTGCCTACAAGGGTTGTATTGAGGACTGTTACAGTTTTGGGGGTTCAGGCTATATAGGTTTCACCTATACCCTTCCTCAACAGGCTTCGGGCATCCCTGGCTCCCGGCTTCCGCTTTCTCCAGGAGAAACAGCTGCACAGAAAACTTAAGACACAGGGCTTGCTTCTTGCTACTTTCTCTTAGGCTTGGTGTGGCTGGAACTCCCTCTCATTCTCTAAGCTTGGCATGGCTGGACTTTCTCTTTCCTCTAGCTATGTTCTCTAAACTTGGCGTGGCTGGACTTCCTTCTGCCTCCGGGTAGCCTGTATTTAAGTCCTTTCTCCAGGGCCCCTTAGAGCCCCTCCCCTGGCCTTGTCCTCACCACAGCAAGCCATCATCCCAAAGGCAGAGAGATAATCCTGCTTATCGCAAACAGGTGCAACCTTCGCATTCTGTCCCCAGGTGATCACAGGCCTCCTTTTAGCTGAGGACCAATTCAACCGATTACCAACAAGAGCCCCAACAGAGGACCAAATGAAATAATGATTGTAATGCTTTAATACAGTAACTGCCACTCAGTGGGTCCTTAATTAATGCTTATTTCTTCCATTTACATGCTCACCATCCTAGTGAAGTGACTTGCCCAGGGTCACTCAGCCATCATGTGTCCAAGGTAAAGCCTGAATTTGGACTCAAATTTAAAGTTAGGTCTCTAACCACTACAATCACACTGACTCTCACCAGTAATAACTCACATTCTGAAAGTGCTTCCTTTGAAACCACCTTGCAGGTCATGAAAGTAGGAAGGTGATGTGGGTAGTGAGAGTCATCATTCTCATTTTACAGATGAGGAAACTGAGGCTCAAAGCAGGTCAGTGACTTGCTCAGGATAAAGGTGCCAGGTGATGTCAGAGGCAGAGTTTGAACCTGGGTGCTCAATACTGGAATTTAGGTAGGAAGAATGATATGGACATGGTGCCTGCCCTCAGACAGCTCACAGTCCAGTAGTCCCAACCCCAATCTGAAAATGAACTATCTAATGCCCCTAGTGTATCTAATTCAATAAAATTCTGTATGTGTGGAATCGACTCCCCTCTGCTCAGCTCCAGGAAGAGGTGGTGGCAAAGAAGACCCATACTTAAACATTCATCACTCTTCCTGACCATTTGAGTGCCATACCTGCCCTTCCCCAGGAGGCAACATGGCTCTGAGTAAAGATCACAGGGCTGGAAATCAGAGGAGCTGTGTGCAAAGGCCATCTCCACCATTTGTGACGCATGCAACCTCAAGAAAGTGATTCTCCCCTTCTCTCCCTTTCCCTCCCCACCACCCCACCATTCTTTCCATTATGCAAAGGGAAGGGAATTGATGACCTTTAAAGTCCATGACAGCTCTAAGTCTCTGACCCCAAAATTCATCCTTCCCCAGACAGACCCTGATCCCCTGCCATCTGAGGGCCTCTGTGAGCTAAATGTACAATTTTATACCTGGGTTTAAAGAAAAAACTCAATGTTGCAAGCCCAGAATCAGGGAGGCATGGCTAGGCTGCAGGGAGCCCTAGGTCTGGCAAGGGTTGTGGAAGAGATCAAACACAGGCCAGAGATGTGAATGAGAAATGTTTATAGAACCTAGCAGTAGTTAATTCACAAGTAACTTGGCAGGCAATAGCAGAAGACTGGGTTGGGAGACAGAGAAAAGGGCAGAAAAGGGGAACAAGGAAATGATCCAGGCAAGGGAGGCATCTTGAACAAGGGGAGGTCTAGAGATGGGAGAAGCTAGGACATGCTTGAAAATGAAAGATGGTGAATTCCCATCATTAAGGAACTTAAGCAGACAGTGGATAATGCTGTCTTGAAGAAAAGATGTAGCAGGATCTCCTACTTGGGAAAGGTGGACTGGGTGGACAGAATGACCTCTAAGCACCCTTCGGAGCTCCAGATTTCAGTGACCCTCCCACCTCTGCACACACCATCTCCATTTCCACCATCTTTCTTCCACTTCAGCATTTTTAATATTCCTAGTACATCCATCTCTCACTTCTTTGAAGAGATTCTCCTTCATGAATTTCTTTTCCTAAACTGCTAATTGTGTGTGTGTGTGTGTGTGTGTGTGCGTGTTTAATTCTACATTGATGGGAACAATGTGGCACAAAGCAAAGAACACAGTCTTTGGGGTCAAAGGACCCATGTTTGGATCCCTCATCTGCCAAGAGTTGACAACCTGTGAGACCTTGGACAAGTCCTTTCATCTCTATAGACCCCAAAATGAATGTGGCAGACTAAATGACCCCTACAGTCCCTTTGTGTTCTAAATCTCTGACCCTTGTGAGAAGCAGCAGACAGAGTCAGACAACTGGGGGACTGGACCTCGCAGGAGGGGGACAAGTTGGACTAGAGAAAGGTTTTTTTAACCTGCGGTGTCAAAAGAATTCTTGCCCCTGGAGTCCTCAGTTCAGCAGATTTGACTTGTCCAGATGAAAGACTCAGAAGGACAGAATTCAGGGAGGGGGCACTCTAGGCTTAGGTGGGGGCTGTCAGGGACCCAGGATCCCCATCTCTGGGCTAGGATTTCCCCAAAGGATTAACCACCCGAGGATCAGCTTTCTCAGGAAGAACCAGAGGGCCAGAGCTGCTAATCTGATCTGGGGATTAAACTCCATCTCTGTGAGAGTTAGGGCAGGAGAAAAGACAAAATCACAAAGGGCATCATGGAGGGGGGGGAGGCGAAGACAGCAAGAAGAGAAGAAGGTGAATTCTCTCAGTCTGATGTCATTGAAGAAAACACTGTGTGGGCTCAGGAGACCTCCCACCAGAAGCTCTGCTGAGGACTCTCCCTGTGACCTTATGCAAATCCTTCCTGCCCCCCCCATCTGGGTTTATTCCTCCCAGCTATGAAATTAGGCAATTGGATTTAATCATCTCTAAACTCTAGTCCATTTCTAAATCCTGTGATCCTATAATGCTATGACCTGCTGATCCCACCAGGACAGGGTGGGAAGGATTCCTGCCCCAGCTCTCCCCAGGTCACCCACCCAGGACTTCCAAGCATCTCCTGGAGAAGAAAAGGGGAGGGGGACAAGACAGGGCTGGGGATCATCTTCAGCGGGACATCATCTTCACAAACTCTGCAAAGGAAGGGAAAAGATGCCAGTGAATGTCTGTTCTTCCCTCTCCCTGTCCCTACATCCACACACGCCCCCCAAACACCAGTTCTCAGGAATTTCCTACACTCCCATCCCTACCCTCTGACACAGATCACACCCTGGCAGGGCCCTTCCATTCCAGTCCCTGGGAAGTCCCTGCCCCTCTCCTACCCTATGGTGATTTCTAAGCTGTGCATTCCCCAGTGCTACCCTTATTCTCCTCACCCGGGGCCAGTCCCTTCCTCTCTCTGGGCCTCAGGTTTTCCCCTATTCAGATGCAGAAGGTGGGGATGGTCTTGGGGATCTCTAAGCATCTTATGGCTCCCAGAAATCTAAACATGCAGAAACTGAACTGAGGCCTATAGAGAGGGGATCGGCTCTGCCTAGAGCGCACATCACCTTCAAAATCCACTGTGCCATCTCCATTAACATCAGCCTCCTGCACAACCTCAGAAATCTCCTGGGCGCTGAGCTGCTCCCCCAGCAGCCTCTGCATGGCCTGGCGAAGTTCTACCAAGGTGATTGAGCCATCTCCATTGGCATCAAACTGCCCCCAAGCACAAGCCAGCCAAAAAGGAGGAAATCCAACAGGAGCATCAAGGTTAATCTGGGAAGACTTTCTGGTAGGGCACTCAGAGGGGAAGAGTAGAGGTTCTGGGGGGAGGGCCTCGGCAGGCACCCTCCTTTCCTTCTCCACCACTCCCTACTTTATCCAACTCAGAGCTCTGATGTGGTAAAGGATAGCTTTCTTCAGCCTCCTCAAGTCTCTCTCCCTCTCCTCTTCCTTTCTCTCTCCTCTCTCCTCTCTCTCTCTCTCTCTCACTCTCTCTCTCTCTCTCTTTCTCTCTCTCTCTCTGTTTCTGTCTTTCTGTCTCTGTCTCTGTGTGTGTCTCTATCTCTGTCTCTCTCCCCCTCCCTCTCTCTCTATCTCTCTGTCTCTCTGTCTCTCTCCCTCCCTTTCCCTCCCTCCTTGCCTCTCTCTCTATCTCTGTCTCTGTCTCTGTCTCCCTCGCTCTCTCTCTCCCTCTCTCTGTCTCTGTCTCTCTCTGTCTCTGTCTCTCTCTCTGTCTCTCTCTCCCTCTTTCTTTCTCTCTCCCTCTCTGTCTTTTAGTTTTCCTATCTGTTAAATGGGCAAGGTGGACTCTGTGATCTCTAAATACCCTCTTTGCCCTGCAAAAGTGTTCCTCAGTGATCCCAGCCTCCCTCGCCACTTTGGCACCTTGCCCACGGTGCTGAGTGATGGTGGTCTTGGTGATATTCAGTGGGTTCATTGATCATCCAGGCCAAGTGACTCCTTTTACTAAAGGAGATCAAGGCCCAGAAAGCCCTTCGGAGGGTGCTCTCCAGGGTCCAGCAGGCTGGCAGCCCTCCCTCTCTGTGCTCACCTCCTTGAAGGCATCCCGCATCTCATGCACTCCAATCATGCCAGCTGTCTCTGCCAGTAGCTTGGGAGTCATTAGCTCTACAAAGTCCTCAAAGTCGACCCTGCCACCGACTAGGGACAGAAGAGATTAAGAACAAGGAGAGGAAAGCACAAGGACTGAATCTGAGCCCCAGATCCCTTGCCTCCCCCCTCCCCAGGTGCCCTGGGGAAGGTCGGGAGCCCCCTTCTTCTTTCTGCCACCCCAGCCAGGAACCTCTGCCCAGGCACCCCACCTAGCACCCATAGCACCAACCCTGGCTTGGTCTTGACCTGCATCTTTGAGCATTCAGTTGGTCAATTAACAACCATTTAATAACTGTCTAATATGTTATTAGACACTTTGATAGGCACAGGAGATACAAAAAAAACAGAAGAGTCTCTTGTCTTTAAAGAAGCTTACATTCTATAAGCAGAAACATTGTGCACAGAGGCATGGAAATGAAAAATGTTCACAAAATAAATGTAAAGTGATTTCTGGAGACACAAGGAGCTAGGGAAATCAGGGAAGGTCTCATGTAGAAGGCAGAACTTGGGCTGAGCTTTGAAGGAAGTTGGAGATACACAGAACCATTTGGGAAAAGGTACAACATGCCAGGCCTGAAGGATAGTCCATACGAAGACACAGGGATGGAAAATGGGATGTTAGGCATGAGACACAGCAAGCAGGTAATACTCCAGTAATTTCTGGACCAGTGCAGATCTCCAACCCTACCATCTCCTCCACTCTCATACTCTCTCCTCCTCATCACCTCCCCAAGTCTACCTCCTTCATTTCAAAGCATGCTAATAGGATAGAAATGAGTCCTGACCCTTGAGTCAGAGGACCTAAGTTCAAATACCATCTCCAACACTACCTTGTGACCTTGGAGAAATCACTTAGCTTCCTGCACCTCACATTCTTCACAAGTAAAATGAAGGGGGGGGGCTCAGGACCTCTTCTATTCCATATTCACATTCCTATAACCACCCTAATCCTGTCCTCAACATCAGATTTCCAGTCCCATCATTTATATTTTTTCATCATTTCCTCAGCCTCATCTTCTCCTCACCTGACCTTATGATCTCCTTGGTCATATCATCTCCCAAAGTCTCCATCATGTCCTCACCCAATCACCTTCTCAGCCCCAGGCCCATCGTCTTCCAAGCCACAGATGAAGATCTTCCTGCACTAATTATCTCCCCAGCCTCTGCCCAAATTTCTCCCCACACTCATCACTTTGCCAGCTCTAGCCTACCATCTCTACAGTTCCACCACTACACCCAACATACTTCCCAGTAGCTTTCCCACATCTCTATCATATCCTAGTCTCCTTAGTCATCCCCCACTTCTTTCCCAACTCAACTTCATCTCAATCTCCTTTTCTCTTCCCATTACCTTCATTACTGCTGCCTCCAGACCCAAGCCCAGCATCTTCCTTGAATCATTGACTTGACTTCCTCACTTCACTTACTTCCTTGACCTAATGACCTCTCTCTCTCGAGAGTCCTAGAAAGAACCCTACACTCCAATTCAGAAAGCCTGGGTGTGAATCTCAGCTCTTCTGCTCCCTAGTTGTGCACTGCTGGATAAACCACTTCTCTCATAGAATCTGTTTCCCCATTTGTCAAATAGTGAAAACCATATTTGTATTATCTGCCAGACAAGAAAACACTTTGAAAACTTTTGAGAGCTGTAGAAATTTAAGGAGTTAGCATCATCATTAGCCCTCCCCATCTTCCCCTGCCCCACCCCAACCCTCACGGTTCATTCGGATCTGCTGTCCCAGCTCTGCCAGCTCCATTTCAGTGGGCATGTAGCCCATGGTCCTCATCAGGTTCCCCAGGTCTTTGCAGGAGATGAAACCATCTCGATCCTTGTCAAACTCATGGAAAGCTTCCCGAAGTTCTAGGAGAAAGGAAGGAAAAGGGAAGAGGGATTATAAGGAGCCTGGAAACCAACAAAGTGGGGTAAAGCTGTATTCCCCCCCCCCAGGAAAGGCTCTGGGAACAGGACTTGACCTCTAAAAGAGCCCTTGCTGAAAACTAGCCAGAAGTGGGCAGGGGTGGGATTCTTGGAGCCAATAAAAGATAGTTGGGAACTCCTGACACTGCCATCAGGAAGTGGATGGGGATAAATGGGGACTGAAAATCGATGAAATTGGAGACCTTAAAATTGCTGGGGAAATAAATGGGGTAGATCTCAAATCAACCAACGAAGAAATGAACAGGAAATTGAAACTACCAGGAGACATTGAGTTTGGGGAGACTGGAGGGTGGGGATAGCTTTCACACAAAATAGTTTCCTTGAGAGCACTGTTAGAGAAGTGAGAAGTATATGGCAATAGAACAGAGTCTGACGGAACTGCCTCAGAGGAACTACAGGAGAGGAGGTTACCTTCAATCTCATCTGGTCCTAGTGGACGATCCTGAAGAAGGTACAGGAGGAAAGAATGATAGGGAGAGGCAGGGACAGGAGTGGTCCACTTCAGAACTACTCACTGACCCTCAGGCTCTCTCCAGGGTCCTGAAAGAGGGAGCTGGAGGCCATTCACAGCCTCATATCCTCTTTCCTGGCTGCCCCTGCACCAACCCCTCCCTCAGCACTCATCTAACCTCTGCCACCTCTCCATCTGCTCTTTTCTATTCCTTCTTTGACAATTTCTTCCTTCTCCCCCCTTCCACTTCCTTCCTCTTCCTTCACCTGGATGAGAATTTCTCCCTAACATCCCATTCACCTCCTTCCTTCAACTTTCTTCTTCCACCTCCTGCTTCTTCTTCCAATCTTTCAGCTCCCTCTGGTTCCTTTCTCCTCCTTCCTCTGTCCTCTTCCTCGTGCCTTTCTAAACTTTCCTTCTCCTCTAGTCTTTCCCTCTAACCTTCTACCTCCTTCTGCCTCCTTTCTCTTTTTGAGTTTTTCCATCCCCTTCCAGCATGGGACAATGGAAAGAGCACAGGAATCAGGAAACCTGAGACCAAAGCTCAACTCTCTTGCCTACCACCTGTGAGACCCTGGCCAAGTTTCTTTCTATTAATAATACCAAACATGTATATAGTGCTTTAAGGTTTGCAAAGCTCTTTACAAATAATTTCAAAATATCTACCTGAGCATCAGTTTCTTCATCTATAAAATGAAGGGACTAGAGTACCTCAGAGGTGCCTTCCACTTCTAGACTGGCATTTCACTCCCTTCCCTCCTTCCTCTTTCCCCATCCATTCCTCACCCTCTGCTTCTCCGCAATCCCTTTCCTCAGGAAGATGCAAGCTGGTCCCATGGGAAACTGCATGAGGCCTAAGAAAGAGCAGGATCCAGGATCTTATGGAAGTCTCACAGCTCACAACCTTCTTCCTGGATCTTTCTATGGTTCTCTCTTGCTCTCGCTCTCTCACTCTCTCTCTCTTTCTCTTAGTTTTTTTTTCCCCTTCAGTTTCTAGATCTCCTCTTTGCTCTCTGTCTGCCCTGTCTTCTGGTGGATCAATTTGTCTACTTCTGTATATCTCTCACTCTTTCTCTGTTCCTCTTTATCTCTTTTCTCTCAGTCTGTTCTGTCTCTGTCTCTGCTTCTGTCTCTGTTCAGTTTTAGTCTCTGAATCCACTGGATGACAGCTGGAACCCAGTTTCTCTTGATGCAAGGGGAGGAAAAGGGTGACAGCTGGGACCCAGACTCCCCTGGGGCTTGGGGGAGGAGAAAAGAGACAGGTGGGCCTAGCCTGTCCATCTGCTTCAGGACAGGAAGTCATCCCAGTTTGGCTCTTATCCTTAGAACAGATTTGTGGCTGTGAATTCCTGGGCAGAGCGATTATAACTGGGCATAAGGAAGACAGTGTGTTAAAGACCAAGGGCACAGACTTACCAACTCATCCTAGGAAACTCACAGGCTGGCTTTTTATAGTCTCAATTTCCTTGCCTAAACAATGTATGACCTCAGTGACCAGGTGTCCTATGGCAGGGGCATCCTAGGCCTCTTTAGAGGCCGTTGTCATGATAGACAGACACAATGAACCAGATGTTCCATCTGGAAATAGAGGAGCTAATACTGGTCCTTTTCTCCCTGTTGGTCCATTTGTCACTCTATTTCTTTTAATCTCTATATGTCTGTCACTTCTGGTTTTTTCTTTTGCATCTTTGGCCCTATCTCCTGTAGGGATCTTTCTATCCTCCCTTCTCTCTCTCTCTCTCTCTCTCTCTCTCTCTCTCTCTCTATATATATATATATATATATATATCTCCCTCTTTTTCTGGCTCTCTCTCCTCTCCCCATGATCCCTTGTTTCTGTCCCCAGTGCCTTCACACAGGCTGACTCCCATGTCTGTACTCCCTCTTCACTTCCTAAGGCTCCCAAGACTCAAATAAAGCATCATATTAGTTTTTTAAATTTACCATTAATTTCTATTTCCATATGACCCACATTTCTTACTTGATTCCCTCCCTCACAAAGCATGTCTTTTATGATAAAGAATCTTTTAAAAGAGGAAGAGGGAAAATTTTGTAAAACCAAGTACGCTGGTAGTTCAGCGCAAAGGGTGCTGGGCCGGGGGTCAGAAAGACCTGAGTTCAAATACCCACTCAGTACTAGCTAGGTGACTTTGGGCAAATCATGTAATCTCTGTCTGCCTCAGTTTTCTCATTTGCAAAATGGAGATAATAGCAGTTACCTACTGCGAAGAGTTGTTGGGAGAATGAAATGAGACGTTTGTAAAAGCCTCTAGCATGGTGCCAGACACATAGTAGGTGTTATATGAATGCTTCTTTTTTTCCTTTCCCATTCTCAAACATATCAAAAATGTCTGACACGAGAGGATGTGATCCAAGTCAAGAAGCACATGTTCAGAACCCACAATATACTGGGCACTGTGCTAAGCACTGGGAATACAAAAAAGTAATGACAAAATCCTCTGCTTTCAGGGAGCCTACTGGAAAGGCAATGTGCAAAGCAACTGTGTATGAACAAGATACACAATGAACAAATTAAAGATGATCAAGAAAGAGAAAGCAATGAGGTTAAAGGACCGAAAAAGGTTTCCTGTAGAATGTGGAGCTGAGACTTGAAGAAAGGAAAGACAGGAGGTAGAGATGGGGAGGGGTCTCTGCCTATACAATCTTCCACCTCTGCAAAGAAGTGCCTTCTCATATTTCTTCTTTGAGGGATAAATTTATCAGAATTTCACAAGATTCCATTTCAATTGCTTGGCCGATGTCATTCTTTCCATTGAGATTGGGGTATATGGTCTCCCTGATTCTACTGACTTGTTGCATACATTCATACAAGTCTTTCGATGCTTCAATAGGTTCTTCTATCGTCATTTCTTACAGCACAATAATACTGCATTTCATTCCTTGATCAGTTTTCTAGCTATTCCCCAAGCCATTGCCATCAACTTTATTTCCAATTCTTTGTTTCCAGTTCAGTTGATCACCACTTTCTACCTGAAGCCTTAACTGACCTTGCCAACTGCTACTTCTCTCCTCCCCCTCCCCCAAACTGCCTTGCATTGATTTTGTTGTTGTTTACTGTGTATATACTTCCAGGTGTAGATGTTGTCTCCCTCATAGAATGTATGCTCCTTGCAAATAGGAATTATTTCACTTTTTCTTTTGTATTCCCAGCATGCAGCACTGTGCTTAACACAGGGAAGGTGTTTAATAAGTGCATGATATATTGCTTGATTGATTTGGCTCTTTGCTTCCTCGGGCTGTCTGTCTCTCTTTGTTTCTGTCTCCTTGTATCATTCTGCTCTTTTGACTTTCTTAGGCCATGTCTGCATTTTTCCATCTGTATTTCATTTTGTAATTCCCTATTCCCCTCTCTGTATCTTGCCATCTCCTTTAGTTCTCTGTATCTGTCTCTCTCCTGGGACTCTGAGACCGGCAGACACAGGGAAAAGAGGAAGGAACTTCTAATACTGGAGCTTGGGAGTCGGGGCTAGCCTGGTCACGCAGGACTGTGCAAAAAAACATGAAATTTGAGGGTCAGCAGAGCAGTGGCAGCTAACCCTGACCTTAGCAGGGACCAGTTCTAACCCTTGAACTGAGTCAGAGAAGTTGACATGAAGGTGTTTGGATGACTGGTCCCTGGAGTAAAAGTCAGTAGTTGTATGAGGTTTGGAGTAAAGCCCTTGACCTAGCTCCGTCCTTTACCTATGAGATAACTCCTTGCTTTTCAACAGGACTTGGTTTCCTCCATCATGTGTAAATGTTAGCACCCTTCCAGACCCAGAAGGTTCTTCTTGCTTCCCCTCCCCACAATTTAATCTGTGTATAGCTTGTTTGTATGTTGGTTTTTGCACAGTTTCCCTCATGAGATTGTGAGGTCTGTGAGAGCAAGGACTATCTTTTGCCTTTCTTTACATCCCCAGTGTTTATTGGAGCCAGACAAGAGTAATGAACTAGGAAACATACTCATTGGTCAATATAGAGGATGTTTGTCATTAATTACAAGGGAAGGAACATGTCCTCATTAGCACTGCCATTCCCACTAGTTCAAAGGAACAATATTTATCAGTTAAGATAAAGAGGAATAACAGGGCTAATGTGAAAATAAGTTTAATAGGAATATATATACATATATACACATATGTGTATATATATATGTATGTGTGTGTGTATATATACATGTATGTATATGTAAAGTCTATATCAGATTGCAGGCCATCTTGGGGAGGGGGGGAAGGGAGGTGGAAAAAATTTTAAAACTTATGGAAGTAAATGTTGAAAACTAAAAATAAATTAATTAATTTCAAAAACTTTGAAAAAAGATAAAGAGGAGACAATTTTTTGGAACTATCAAAGTCCTATGTGTCCTCTGTTTCAGTCATACAGCAATCAGAGGAAGGGAAACACCAAAGAAGGCAGCTTGCTTTAAGCTGTCTCTGCAGGACAGGCTGAGACATTACTTAGCAAAAAGTGGCAAATATGGGACAAAATGGAGTTCATTATGTTAGCTCTCAACACACAACTTTAAGCTCCCCAAAATCAACTCTAGGATGGCACTAAGCACCACAAATAGAAAAGCCATCCAGCTGTGCCCTCACTGAGCTCACATCCTACCAAGTGGAATGAACATATTTAAGAGTTTCAGCTCCAAGCCAGATAGAAAGACTCTGGACCCTGTGGTCCTTGGTGTATGGGGGCATCTCCTCTAATGTCACTTCCAGCTCTGTGGCTGTGACTCTGATATTCCAGACTTTGCACCAAGGTTGCTGCCTTCTCACCTTGGAACTACCCTCAGGACCCAGGGCTGTGCTCACCCTGGAACATCCTTCATCCGTGCTGGTCCCTGACTCCCAATGGTGAGTTCCTTCTGGATCCTTATTTTGAAGACAGACCCAGGCTCACCATGTGTCATTCCCCTCCTAGCCATGCTCATTCTGCACTTGCCTCTATCCTTCTGTTTAGGTGTCTATCACACACACACACAAACACACACACACACACACACACACTCCAGCTCCCTTTTATGTATCTTCTCAAAATACAAGCTCCTAGAGCTTAAGAACTGTCTTTGCTCATGTGTATCCTCAGCACTTAACACAGCAGCTGGCATGTAGTAGGTACTTAAAACACGTTTGCTGCCTATAACCAGAAGGATCCTTAGAAATGCTCATATTACAAAAAGAAAACTGAGGCCATAAGATGAAAAGTGTTTTGGCCAAAGCAGCAGGTAAATCAAGGACTCAACTCTAGCTTTCTTTTCACTGCACAGACCAACTCAACCTCATGCCCATGGCCTCTCCCTTTCTGAGACCTCCCACTATTGTCCCCCCATCAAAGGCTGACAAGCTGTGAGGTCTGGCCACCATCTTTGGGGAGTTTCTGGTGATGGAGAAGACATGAGCTCACCTTGAGGAAAGTAATGGTCATGGACAAGTGGCACTGATCAGTTGCAGTGAATTCCCAAGTCTGAGTGGGGAGTTGTGCAGCCCATTAGAAACTACTAGTTGAAGGGTGGGGGAAGTATTGCTCTGTTACTGAAGAGTCCCTGGCCAAGAGAGCAAACCCAGTATGGATCCAGTCCAATGGGATGGACTGAATGATGTTCATGAATATGTTTAGAGAAATGGAGGACTGAGGTTGGAGAGATGGAGGTCGTGGGTCAAAAGTGATCAGATCATAGGGACCTCAGAAAACATTGAACACTAATCCCCTCCTTCCTAGAGAAGAAAACCAAGGGGAAAATTCAATGATTTACCCAAGGTGACAAAGGAAACATGCGGTAGAGGTAGGATTTGAACCCATATTCTCTGACTCCCAAACCAGGGACCTTTCTAATGCATCACAGTCAGTCATGCTCCTAGACCCAAGGGACAACCTCCCAGGGGTGTAAGCCCTGGATCCAGAGTCCAGTCCCTCTTCCTCTGAGCTATCCTGAGTACTGACTTCTGCCATCTAAGGACTAGCATACAGCAGTCACCCTCACCCGAACTCTCTGGCAGAAACCAGAATGGTTAGTGCCACAACCAGAATGGGGCTGACACCACTCAGGTTAGGTAAATGGGTCCCAAAGACTGGCTTGTTGTAATTCCTGCAGTAGGGAAGGAGAGTTTCCTAGAAGCCTGGTGCTGGCTGACCTCCCCATCCAGACTTGGCCTCTGAGTGTCCCAGTAAGAGAGGTAACCCATGGACGCTGCAATTAAAAAGGCCAGCATGTGTTTTGAAAATGGGAAGGAGAAACATGCAGAACTGGAAAGATATGGAAGTATCTGACCTTTCACCAAAAGGTAAACTGAGATCCAGATAACAAAGATGCTGGCCTAAGGCAAGTAGCTGGATTTGAAAGCAGTGAGACAATGGGATTTGGGGCTAGGAAGTACCCAAGACCATCTAGTTCAATTCCATTTTTTCAGAGGAAGAAACTGAGGCCCAAGGAGATCAGAAACTTGCCCAATTTCCACAGAAGTCCTATAATTATAGGGACTATCTCTTTGGGACTGGGAAGCAGGAGTCACTGGACTCCTGCTGGCCAGGATGGAAATCCTCCAGGGTTCCTCTCTTCTACCTTTAGGCTACTAGAACTCTGACAAACAGGTCCCTCCTATTATAGGCTCTCCCTATAACAGTCCTCCCATTATATAGCCACTAAAGTCAAATACCAGTTTTCTGGTTCCTGATGATGTCTTCTTTCCAACACCCCCCAGGGCTTCTCTGGTCCTGCTTTTCATGGCTGATGACCCTACCCCTAAAATCTGAGAGGTCTTCTCAAGTCTTACAGTCACCTTTCATATTCCTTTCACAATGAAGATCCAAAATAGATTCCTTGTGGATGTCGATGGGACAAGCACAATTTTTTTCATCCCCAAGTGACTCTGGCTACCCAAACCCAAATCCTCCCCATTAGTACCTTATCTCCCCTGGAAATGAGCCTTCAACCAGTTCCAAACCACACTGACCCAAGCATTCTGTCCCCTCTTATCCAGTTCCTCTTTGTTTTCCCCATTAAAATGTAAGTTCCTTTCCTGCCTAACTACCTTGCTTTGTTTGTATTTGCATTTCCATCATGTGCCCCACACATAGTTAAGTCCTTAATATTGTAAATGCTGTGTGTGTCTCCTCTCCCTTTATCCTTGTCTTTGTGTGTGTCTGTGTCTGTCTCCTCTCTTTCTCTCTGTCTCTCTGTCTCTGTCTCTCTCTGTCTCTGTCTCTCTGTCTCTCTCTCTCTCTCTCTTCATATTTTTTAAACAAGCATTTATACACCTATTACATGCTTTAGAGTCCATCTAGTCAGTGGACAGAAAGCAAGCTATATACAGGTATGGAGGGAATTCTGATTTTATGATAATATGACACATATAACAAATACAACTAATAGATTAGATTTTGCTGAACTGCCTTTTCCAGCTTGAGAGTCAACCTCCTCTTGTGACCAAGTAACGATCCCCAAAGACTTGAGCAGTATTGCTCTCACAGGACTCCAGACTTGTACTGTCTTCTATTTGTGGGTTTGGCAGGGGAAACCACTCTGGTCCTGGGAATGATTGTCATTCACCCTCCCTTCTCCCTTCCCACTTGTGATTTATCTATATAATCTCTGTCTTCACTTCTGGGAGGCAGAATTCTAATCAGAATTCCCGATTTGCAAATCTGTTCCTCATAACGAAACATTAATTAAATGGTTCCCAGATTACTGGCACTTAGTCACTGACCCAATGTCTCATCATTCTCAGATTAGAGACTGGCTGGGTAAAATCCCCTTAACAAGTCCAACCTATCCATTTTACAGATAAAGAACCCAAGGCCCACAGAGGGGAAGAGACCAGCCAAAGATTATATGCAGAACTGAGTTCAGAAGAAGTTGTGGATCCAGGTTTTCTGGTTTTCCAACATAGCTCTAACTGCTTGGAAGATTTTCCTTATGTAGTATCTTTGGGTGATGCCAAGGAGATACGACTACTGGACTCCTGCTGGCCAAGATGGAAATCCTCCAGGGCTCCTCTCTTCAGGATATGGGCTGGTGGAATTCTGATAAACCAAATCCTCTCCCTTTAGGCTGGAGTTGGGGCTGTGGGGAGGGCAATGATATGGCTGAAGCTTTACAAAACAAAAGGCTGGGGCTTCTAGGAGTCTTCCAAGAGCCTTCCAGGAACCAGTGGAGGGGGAATATCAGCCTTGAGAACCTCCACACTGAGCCCCCAATTCACTATTGAGGTAGGAACCAGAGGTTGCTGAAGCTGCTGAAACCAAGGATAGCAACTCTTCACACCCCTCCTCTCACCCTGATTCTACTTAGAGAACAAGTATATGCCGTCAACCTGTTTCATAAAAGTCTGCTTGCTTCCCATTACCTATCTGCTTTGAAACCTGGTTTTCAAATAGAAATGTGGAAGGAAGGAAGGAAGGAAGGAGGGCGACAGAGGCAGAGACAGGAAAAAGAGAGGGAGAAGGAACGAAAGAGGCAGAAAAAGAGAGAGATAGACAGTCAGGTTGGGAGGGTGGGGGTGGGAAGAGTTAGGGAAAGAGAGCTCACAACTGCTCACAACAGAGATACACCAGGGCCATTTTCACACACAGAAGAGAATGACTGAATTTCTGTTGCTGTTCACCTTCCCAGAGAAGAGAGAGAGAAAATGGACCTGGGTCCAGCTAGTAGTTTGGCTGCACAGAGGCTTAGACTGGTGTGAGTGGTGGTATCTTTTCCCTCTTCATTGGGAGGGTTGGGGTCAGTGAAGGGGAGTGAGGCACCCCAGCCAGCCCAGCATGACACCCCCCCAAGGCTGCTAACTGCCATCAAGCCTCTCCTTTCCTCTCTGCAGCTTCCCCCCATGGTTCTCCAACTGCCCCCCTGGGGCAGAACAAGCTCGTCTCTCTTCCATTGAACAGTCCTTCAAACACTTTAATGAGACAAAGGAAGTGGGGCCAAAGGACTGGGCTGCACCTGGGTTCTGCTGGGGGGAACATCCCACCTGTTTCAGAAATAGAGAAACAGTCACGCCAACCTCCACCACACCTGAAGTGCTGCTTTACACCTCTCCCCTCTTAAACAACGGGACACCTTCCATCCACTTTTACACGTCCCCCTCCCTGCCTTCCATCAGCAGTGGAACAGGTCTTCACTTGCCCCCTGCCAACCACCCGCAGAGTCACACCAGGAGCTGGTGCAAGGTATCTATCCCCCCACTCCCACATCCGTGACACTGGGAGCCAGAGGGAATGTTGTTAGCTTCCCAAAAGTCCCAACGCCATTCCAGCTGGATTTACCAAAGAACAGGGAGACAATTCAATGCCCCAGCCTGTATTATCCAGGAAACACAATTAGGGAGTGAGCTGGTAAGGAAGGGGAGAAAGCATCTCGACCATGATATCCTACCCTGGAAGCTTCCATGAAATGATGTCCCCAGAAGCCAGCCTTGCCTCTTCCCAGTCCCTGTCACTTGATCCCTACAAGCTCTGGCATTACTATTTCCACAGTTCCAAAATACAGTCCCTCTTCAGTTAGGACACACTGGGGCTCCAAGTAAGCTCGGGAAAGCCCAGGCCTGGAGCAAGCTGAGGCAGGAGCCTGGCTACCAGGGCGCCTGCCACTTCCTCATTCTACCCTTAGACTCCACAAAGGACAGGCTGA
The DNA here is from genome assembly GCA_028646575.1 of Pseudocheirus occidentalis. NCBI lineage: Eukaryota > Metazoa > Chordata > Mammalia > Diprotodontia > Pseudocheiridae > Pseudocheirus > Pseudocheirus occidentalis. The sequence continues at coordinate 8,022,146 of CM053596.1, read as the reverse complement.
CACCTCTGGAAGGGTCCCCTGGGTCCCACATAAAGCAAGACTCACTTAGAGGTCCAACTACTTGTTCCTCTCCCCAGTTCCCTGAAGGCCCAAACTATGACAGCAAAACTGTTCCTGCTGAATGAGCCAGGTCTATTGGTCACATTCCCCAAACATCTTCAGAGAGGCCACACTCCACCCACCACCACCTCTACAGGCACCACCAAGGCAGGCGGCCTCCCTTGAGTTGCAGCCCTCTGAAGCAAGGCCTGTCTATCTATCGGCCCGGGTCACTTCCAGCCACTGCCATAGGGGCCATCCATCCCGGGGCAGGAGCCTGTTGCCTCCTGGTGCTTCGGCCTCCCTCACCCAGGCCTCAGCCATCACTGTGCAACTTCCCGTGCTGCAGAAACCTTCTGGGGTGGGTGAAGGCCTTGCTGCAGACGCGGCACTTGCAAGGCGTGTCTCTGCTGTGGGCCGTCTCCTGCACACCGCAGTAAGCCAAGTCCTTGAAGAGCTTGGAGCAGTGGCAGCAGGCGAAGGGGCGGGCAAGACTGTGCACCCAGCGGTGCTGCCTGAGCAGCGAGAGCCGGGCAAAGGCATTGCCGCACGTGGAGCAGTCATAAGGCCGCTTGCCCTTGTGCAAGCGCCGGTGTACTGCCAGGTAGGACGACTGCTTGAAGGCCTGGGCAGGCGAAGGGCCAGACCCGAGTGCACTCTTCTGCACCCACAGGCTGTGGCCGTAGGTGAAGCGCTTGCCACAGGCGCCGCGTGGGGCTTGTCCTCGCAGTGTTGTCGCCTATGCAGCAGCAGCGCGGGCCCCGCGACGAAGGGGTTGCCGCAGTCCGAGCAGGAGAAGGGCCACGCCGAGCCGCGTGTTGCCACGAGTGTCGTTGCAGCTCAGGTAGCCTTGAAGTGCACCAAGCAAGCGAAGGACCGCTAGGCAGTGTGGACGAGCCGGTGCTTATAGGGGGGGGGAGGGCGGAGCTTATGGAGGCTGGCTGCAGAGGGGGCGTCCTGCCTTCCCCCTCCGCCCTCGCACCCTCCTTCGCCCCTCCGCTCCTGCCTCATTTGTCTCCACCTGGCCCTCTCCATTCCTGTCCCTTGGCCTTCTCTCTTCAAGTCAGCGCGGTCCAGTTTGGTTCAGTAAGTATTTACCATGTGCCAAGCATGCTGTAAGCGCAGGGGTTTCAGAAACCAAAACTGAGCCCGCCCTATGACTCTAGGAGAGGAGCGGGTAGAAGTTATTGGCGCTCCGCAAGAACAGGCGGGGACGCGGTCACTGTCCCGCGGGACTCTTGGAGCCTGCACTGACCGACGCTGCAACCTCCGTATTCTTAAAAGTCCGACATCGCGACCCGCAGTCTCGGTGTGAGCGCGGAGAACGTCTGGCTAGGGGTGCTACTCCGGAAGAAATCGGGAGACTGGGCTTTTCTGCTGGATTTAGGGGCTTTATAAGACAAACTGGGGAGACGACCAAGAGAAAAAAAGAATCAACTCCTAGTGAGAACTGTCTTAACATTCACATTACAGGGGGAATTTTTCTGTAAAGAGTCCAAGAATCGGCACTTAGGGTGTATTCTTAAAAGACTTTTTTGTGCTGGCTAAATACAGGAGAAAAATAACTGATGTGACATTTCCAAAGAGACCGAATTTAACTCTTGAGGCAAAATATGAAGAGAATTCTTGAGAAGTGAATGGTGGCATTGGATTTCCAGAAGTGAACAGAAGTGCTTTCTTTAGTAGTGAGGATTTGAGGTGACTTTTCTCACAGCCAAAATACTGTAAATAATTACTGTGACTCTGTTTATTATTGATTACATTTATTGACAAATTTTATATTTGGTAATGTTAACATGTATTTAATCACAAACAATGAATTTGGTTTAAAAGGAAATGAGTCATTACTTTTGGGAAAGTTCTCTGGTTTTCTGAATAAACAATAGTTAATAAACTGTGGTGGAAACAATCTAATTCACCAGAAACAGGATGAAATTTTATTAATAATAAGAAAGAAAATATCCCAAAATACCCCTGGCTTATTCTAAGGGTGGCATTCCCAATGAGGGATTTGCAGAATGTAGAAGACAGCCAAGTAAACATGGGGAACATAGGCAAACAACTAAATTATTCGACTGAAATATTCCAGAAACTCTGGATTTATTTCCAACCAGTGAAACTATAAAATGTTGGAATTATGCTTAGAGAATAAAAAGTAATGTCTTTTTGTTTCTTATGTGTGAATGCATAGCAAGCACTAGAATATGCTTCTTTTCACACTGAAAAGCCAAGTGGGGAACCCTTGCTATAGGGCTCAGGATAACAACAGGAAATACAGGAATGTGATCGGTTGGCTCTGCTGTGCTTTACATAAACATAGAAACACATTTCAGGATGGATGAGGCTCTAGCAGAGATCAGAAAAGACCTGGTGCAGAGACAGAAGCCAGAGCTGGGTCCCGAAGGAAGCTGGGGAGTCTATGAGGCAGAAGTGAGGAGAAAGTGGGGCAGACAGGAGCAAGAGAGGGAAAGGGAGTGTTGTGAAGAAGGAACAGATAGCTAGCAGGTCAGTTTGCCTAAAGCCAAGAACAAGACAGGGAATAGCGCAAGAGAAGATCAGGAAGGCAGGTGGTCCCCGGTTTTTGGAGGGTTTTAAATGTCAGGCTGAAATGTCCGTTTGTTATTCAAGGGGCGATCGGAAGCCACTGGACATTTCTGAGGAGGGGAGTCACAGAGTCATGCCTGTGCTTTAGGAACATAGCTCTGGCAGCTATTCAGAGCATGAACTAGAGTGGGTAAGGGGAGGCAGGTGAAGGGTGAAGCTGCGTACTGGTCCTATGAAAGATGGCTGACAATGAGGGAGCATCACAAGACTTCACAAACTGATCTCCCAATTTTTCCCCCCAAAGCCCACCATCTTCCTAACTTCCCTATGACAGTCAATGATACTATCATCATCTGGGTGCTCAGGCTTAGAAGCCAGGTGTCACCCCTGCCCTCCTTTCCTCTGACTCTGCCACTGCCCAGGGTCTACCCTGGGCTCCACCCTGACCCCAGCAGCCTTCTCCTGGTCTCCCAGCACTCAACCTCCCCCTTCTGACCCTCCTCCCCAAGGCACCAGGATGTTTCCACCAGTGCTCACAGGTGACCATGCCACTGTCCTGCTCAAGGGTTTCCAAGGTTCCCTGACACTTCTGGGATCAATACACAATCCTTAGGTGGCCCTTCCAAGCCCTGCATAGCCTGGCCCCTTCCTGACTTTTCAGCCTCACACACTCTTGCCGTTCATAAATTCTATTCCTCATCACTGGCTCTTTCCTACCAGGCCTTTGCCTGGCTCTGCCCCCCTGCCTGAGATGCCTTCCCAGCTCACTCCCCACCCCCCACAGGAAGCGATGCTGCCTCTTCCCCTTGGTTAGTGCAGCCCTCAGTCAGGAAGACCTCACTCTTCATTTAGCCTCATGTAACTAGCTGTGTAAACCTGGGAGCTTCCTCATCTGTGAAGTGGGGGGTAATAAGAGCCCCCACAGCTGTGAGGATCAATGAGATCACTGTGAAGTGCTCAGCACAGCACCAGGCATACGGCAGGCACTACACAAATGTTAGCCCCGATGCTGATGGCTGTAGAAATGCAAGACAGCTCTGCCCCTTGTCTTTGGGCCCACCACACCTCATGCACAGGAGGTGCACTGTTAATGCTGCCTGGGCTAGGACCAAACTCCCAGAAGTCACCTTCTGAGCTCTGATCCTGGCCCTGCTTTCTACTGTATATGTGACCCTGGGAAGTTCCTCTCCCCTGAAGGACCCCATCCCTCTCTGGGCCCCACCCCTCTCTGGGCCCTGTGTCTCTCCAGGCCCCATGCCTCTCTGGATCTCATCCCTCTCTGGATCTTGTCCCTGTCTGGACGCTGTCCCTCTCTGGGCCCCTGGCCTCTCCAGGCCCCGTGCCTCTCCAGGCCCTGTCCCTCTCTAGGCTCTGTCCCTGTCTGGACCCCGTCCCTCTCTGGGCCCTATGTCTCTCTGGATCCCATCCCTCTCTGGACCCCATCCATCTCTGGGCCCTGTGCCTCTCTGGGCTTTGTCCCTCTCTGGACTCTGTCCCACTACGGGACCTGTAAATGGGAACACATCCCCCTGAACCTGGTCAAGGCCAGGATAGGAATGAATAGCAAAGCTACCTGTCACCTACCTTGGCCTTCAGGGCCTCTAGTGCCGCAGCTCCCTTCTTCAGGCCAGGAACAGTGTGCAGGGAACCTGCTTCTGTCATTGAATGATGCCTCCAAGGAGATGCCTGGCAGGGTGCTAGGGCACTCACATCTTCCCTGGGCTGCCTGCACTGGCCTGTAGAGTCATACTCCATGTCTGCAAGAGAAGAGAGGTCTGAATCCTAGAAGAGCCTAGAAGCAGGGAAAGCAGGAAAAAGGAAGGCCTCCTGAAGAGGGGGGGTTCAGGAAAAGGAGGTATTGGCCAGGAAAGGGCCTCTGGGGATGGCTCAGGGCGGACAAGATTGAGGAGCCTGGGGAGCCAGGAGAGGAATGAGGCTCCTCAGAGAAGACATAGAAGTGAGAGCACTTCGTATGCCCTAGGGTCCGACCAGGGAAGGCAGGTTTCTGCCACTCTCTGGACCACAGCTCCTCTCCTTCTGTAGTTTGATTTGGGCAGGATTCCAGGACCTGTGCCCAGATGTGCACAGTAGAGGGTGCCTGCTCCCCACACCCCCCATCCTCACCCCTCAGTCCATCTCACTGCCGTCTCTCCAGCACTGGCAGCAGCTGGGCCTTGTCTTGGCTCTTCCCTTCATATGGATCTCAGTCCTTACGTTGCTTCCCCTTCCAAATAGCACCCCCCCAAAAAAAGCTGCCCCTCCCTTCTCTGGAAATGCTTGCCCCTGACCAGCCCTGGACCCACCTAAGTCCTGGGGCCTCCAGAATGCCAGTGTTTTCCTTCAGACCTCCTTCCCCCAGCTCCACCGCCACAGAGGTCTAAATCCCAATCTTAACTGGATCCAGGCAACAGGAGTGGAGCCTTTCAGCTTTCTAGAAAATGCCGTAAACCAGAAAAGGTGGGCATTAGGGTACTGTGATCCCCACTTTCCTCATGAGGAGACTGAGGCTTGAGAAGGGCTGCCACATGCCCATGGTCCCGCAGCTAAGGAGTGTCAGTCTAGGTCCTCTGACGAGGGACACCACCCTCTGGGGGTCTCTGATGGGAGGCTGGATGGCCACTTGCTGGGGAGGTGGGCCCCTCTGCCTTCCAGTTCTAAATCAATGACCCAGTGAGGAGGGCCCTAGGTGAGGGAAGGGTGGGCCCCTGAACAGCCAAACCCTGATGCTGAGTGTCTGCCAGCCATCCCCAGGCTCCAGGGCCCCACCAAGGGAGGTGTGACCCAAACACAACCTCTGTCCATACTGCCCATCCTGAGCCACTCTGGGCCCTGTACCTGGCCACCCCTGCCCCACCCCAGCCTCAGCTGAAGACCCTTGGAGAACTGGGACTTGTCCAGCTGCCCAGGAGCCACCCAAAGGCCAGGCCAGAGTACACAATCAGGACAGGGAAGTGCCGGATTTATTCAAGGCACTGAGTCCTCTGGACATGTCCCTTCCTTTCCAGGCCCACACCTCTGAAGCCCCTCTGATTTGGGCCTGGCCCCCTGACCTCCCCAGCTCCCACCTCCTCCTGTGGGGGAGCCCCTCCCACATCTGTGTCCACAGCAGAATCTCCCCACAAAGATGGGCTCTTGCTTCATCTTTGGCTGGATCTTTCCAGCCTGTAGGCCAGGCCTGGGCAGGGGGCAGGGGCCTGGCAACTTGTGCTTGGGAAGCCAAGCCTTGCTTCTTCGGATGCCCCTGTCCCAGGTGACAGCCCTCCCACAGCTCTCGGGGTCCCAGGTGCCCTCCATGAAACCCCAGAGTCCAGCCTCGGTCTCCAACAACTGGAACATGCCCCCACCCACATGTGGACGTGTGAGCAGCAGGTGGGAGCCCCGGGGTGGCTCAAAGGGCGGGGACTCCTCCCAGCCTGGGGGGCCTTCAGGGCCCACATTTCATCCCCCCAGTCAGCACTGAAACAAGGGGGGGAGAGGGCAGCCAAGGACTGATGGGAGGTGGGGGGTACGAGGCCAGGGAAGGTTCAGCACAGGTCGGGCGGAGCCCCCAGTGTGTGTCCACCCTCCCCCCCCCAGCTCAAGGCGGATCAGCCGGGCACCACGGCCTCAGTTTTGAGAGACCTGCAGCCTTGGCTGTTACTGGGATGGCTGAACAGAGGGATGGCCACAGTGACCCGCTCTGACCACACAGGGCGCTGGCCTGGCTCTGCTCCCTCTGGGGGCCCCCAGGGCACCAGCAGGAAGTCTGCTCCCGGCCTTCCCTCCCCCTTCAGTCCTTCAATGAACACGAATTATGCGCCTGCTGTGTGCCAGGCCCCAGGAACACACGGCTTGGGTTTCCTTCCCACAGCTCAGCACACAGCAAGAGTCTAATAGATTCTTGTTTACTTGACTGGAGGGGAAGGTGGACTTGGCAGAGGCCCACCCCTTCTATCTCCTGTCATTAGATTGTAAGCTCCTTAAGGGCAGATCCTCCACCTCTTTCTGTAGCCTCAGCCCTTGGCATACAGAAAGCACTAAATAAATGTTTACTAACCCACTGCAGGTGCGACCCAGCGCAAATCATCTCATCTGCGTCAGCCACCACCCCCCCCCCACACACACACACACACACACTTTATAAAATAGGGGAGCCTGGTCTCCCGCCCCTGCCCAGCTCTGCAGCTTGGACCGTCAGACCCAGGTGCGAATCCTGTCCCCGATGCTGGACAGACGAGAGCCCTGGGGCGAATCTTATCTCCTGGGGCTACAGTCTCCTCATCTGTAAAGCGGGTCCAACCTGCCGTGTCACAGCGCAGAAGGCTCCAGGATCGTCTGGCCACTTTAAGGGTCCCCCCTTCCTTCCACCTTCGCCTCCATGGGGCACAGATAACCCCTCCCAGGACACCCCTACACTCACAATGGTCTCTTCCAAAGAGCCGCAACAATCCCCGCCCACCGATGTCCATGTATGCCCCGCCCAGCGACTCTTAAACATCAAGAACCCCACCCTCGGCGCGCTTGAGTAACGTTTCACGGGGTGGGGGGGGGGGGGGGGGTTCGTACCCATATGCTCTGCCTTCAGCACCCAACCCGTTTAGACAATGGTTTCTGCCGCCTCATCCACCCAGACCTGGGCTCCCTCTACCCGCCCAGTCCTCCCCCCAGACAGTGGGCGCGCCCACTTCCTTCCCTCCCTGCAGCTAATGGGCGCTCCCACCCCGTCCCGGTCATTCATTGGTTCGGTTCCACACTCGGCGTCCCACCCCCAAGACTCCAAGATAATGGTCTTTCCCGGCTACAAGCAGGCGCGCACACGCTCGCGCCCCGGCAGAAAAGATGGTGTCGCCCACGCTAGGTGGTGGCCGCAACTCGGAAGAAATTTTCCCATCTGTGGGGGAGCTAACGCCCACGGAGAAAGGCTGAGGCTCCGAACTGGGGACTCATCGGAGCCGCGGCCACTCAGCTCGCCGCTCACACCCCTTTTCTGCCCTTCACATCTGTCTGACGACCCCCTCCGACCTCCCTTTCTGAGCCAGCCCACATTTCCACTTTCCCTAGTTTTCCCCTATATTACCACGTGACTGGACTGCAGTGGGACAAAGGGGGTCGCAACGCGCATGCGACCAATGGCTCTGGGCGGGCGGGGGCCCGAGAGCACGGAGCTGGACCAGTGCGCCGGCGCAGCCGCTCCGGGGCACGTGGGCCCGGCGGCTTCCCCTGTCTCTGGCCACACCACCAGCCTGGTGACACGTAGACTCCCTGTTACAGATGGGGAAACGAGCCCCAGGCGGGGAAGGGACTTCAAAGCAATAGAATGCAGAACCAGAAGGAGTTTGGAGGTCACCTCGCCCACTCCCCCATCACAGATGGGGAAACAGGCTCGGGGGTGGCGCTGTTCAGACGCTGAGGAGTATTCCTTTGCCAGTAAAGCCACCGAGGAGGTTACTTTAGAAGCAGAAAAAGCGTAAGGTTATTGGAGGACCTCGGGGTTCGGGATCCGTATATTCGGGGGCAGACTGGGTTGGAGTGAGGCACATTGCCACGAAAGTCCTCGCCTCGGCCTGTCCTCCAGGGTCATCGCGGGGGGGGGGGGGGGGTTCAAGGACAAGCTTGACGGCAGGTGATGGCCGAAATGCAGGCCTTGAGGCGAATGGGTCAAGAGACTCCTCCAGGGTCCAAAACTAATAAGAGTCGGGTCAGATTTTAACTCGGGGCTTCACTCTGTCCACTGTCCAAAACTGAACTCATCGTCGTCTCCCTAAACGTCCCCCCATCCTCCCTAACCTCGTGGCGGGCATGCGCCCTGCCGAAACCTCGGAAATTGACCTGGACCCCTCCTCACTCTCCCTCACCCCCCCCATGTCCGAGCTGGTGTCAAGCCCTGTCCATAGCCCCCTTCTCTCCTCAGTCACTGCCACCAGAGTCCCTGCTCCGTTCAGCCACCACGTGGTTTTCCTAAAGTGAGAGTCTGACCATTTCCACGTACAAGCTCTCTGCCCTGATCGATAAACTCCGGTGGCCATGTGTCTCTGGGATCAAATGCAAAATCCTCTATTTGGCATTCAGCGCCCTTCATAACTTAGCCCCCTCCTTTTCCAGTCCTCTTACACCCTGCACCCACAACCCCTCCCATAAGGCTCAATCCACTGACACGAGTCTCCTGATAGTTTTGTTGTGGTATTGGCGTTGGTGGTGGTGGCAGTGGTGTTGGCGGTGGCAGACAGGGCAACGCTGGTGGTGTTTTTACACAGTACATTCTCTCTCAGCTCAGGGCGCTTTCTCTGACCATCCCCATACCTGGAATACTCCCCCTCTTCGTCTCCACCTCCTGGTTTCACTGACTTCTTTCGAATCTCAGCTATAATCCCATCTTCTGCATGAACCTTCTTAATTCTACTGCCTTCCATCTGTTAATTATTTCCTGTTTATTTTACCCATAGCTGCTTTTCCCATAATTGTTTTTATGTTGTCTCTGGCATTAGAATGAGAGCTCATTGAAGGGAGGGACTGTCTTTTGTCTCTTTGTATCCCCAACACTTAGCACAGTGTAGGAACAGAGTAGGAACTTAATAAATGCTTTTCAACTGAAAGATTATTCTTAAAAAAAAATAAAATAAATAATCAAACATGTAAATAAATAGGTGAATGAATAAGTGGAAATGAAAGGAATGCTCTTTCCTGACTATGACCGCAGGAAGAATCCTGTACAAAGCAAGTGATGGGGGGGAGAACACAAAAATAAATGGAAAATTTCATTCACATAAAATTGGAAAGCTTTCGCGGGAACAAAATCGAAATAGCTAGGATGATAAGAGAAATGATCAATTGAGAAAACTCTTTGAATCCCGTATTTCTAGTAAGGGTCTGATGTGCTATGTGTAGGAATTACATATATGTGTGTGTAGGAATTAGCCCACATATATAAGACCATAGTTCATCAATGGATATGAGCAAAAGGTTACCTCAAAAGACAACTACAATCTCTAGGCAGCCTTATGAAAGGTTGCTCCAAATCTTTAGTAATTAAACAGAGGCAAATTAGAACAACTCTGATGTTTGACTTCACACCTAGCAAAGAGGACAAAAAAATATATGTAGTGTTGGAGGAGCTGCGAAAAGACACACTAATGCATGGTTGGTGGAGCTATGAATCGGTCCAAGCATTTCTGGATAGCAATATGCAATTACCTTTTTAAAGGGCCTGAAGTGTCTGTACCTTTTGACCCATCCATCTAGATGCTTGTCATATATTCCCCAAGGAGATGAAACAGAGACCACACATTCAGCATACATAACACAAAGAGCAGTGCTTTCTGTAAAGAACTAAGTGGAGAAGGAAGCAGGTGGCCATCAATGTTACATGTCAGGGTCCATGAATATAACAGAATACTATTGTACTATAAGAAATGATGACCTGGAAGGATTAAGAGAATTATGGGAAAACACGAACTGACAAAGAGGGAAGTAAGCAGATCCAGGAAAAGAAGAGTTTATCCAATGACCACAATGGTGTAAATCACAAAATAAATGAAATCAAATGTGTATAATTATGACTACTAAGCTCAGCTAGGATGAGCTGAGAAAGCGCATCCCCCTCCCTGCATGGCAGAAGTGGGGAAAAAGGGGTCTGGGTGTGAATATATCGCATGTACTGCTAGACAGAGTTGAGAGGCTGGTTGGTTGTGTGGAGCTCTTTTGTTGAGATTTCTTCTCTTTCTTTTTTAATCTTCTTTGTGAGAAAAGGCTCACTGAGAGTTGAGAGGAATATATATTCAAAGATGAATGTGATGTAAAAATAAAATGTATCAGCAAAAAACATGGATGAATGAAAAACTCTTGAGACTTCGGTTTATCATAAAATGTAGGGAACGCGTGATGGACCTCTCACATTTTCTTCATGTGTCAGAAATGATCACCCATCCTGAAGAACAATGTGGTTATTGGAGGCAACGTATTCATTGCTACCTTTTTCATCATTTTCCCTTAAATCTTGATCTCGCCCCCCCACCCCCAAAAGATTAATTTTATGTTATTTTTGCCCAGCCACCAGTCACTTTTCTGGCTACTCCCCAACTGTTCCCTTGACAACTCCCACCCAACACCACTCCAGTTCTGTAACCATGTGACCCCTGATCAAAGCAACCCAGTCATTGTTCCTGAGTGGAGTGGATTCTTCTATTTCCCTGTGGTCCAATTCACTATCCCTTCAGCTTAGCTGACCAAAGCTGGCTTTGGCTCCCTGGTCACCACTGCCCAAGAATAAGATCCAACTAAAGTGGGAGTCAGAAGTCTCCTTCCTCAGTTGTTAAACCACAAAGAAGAGGCCGAACCCTTGGGACTGCCCTGGGGAAGTCACTTCTTCTGATAAGGTACTGCCAAGGTGAGAGGGGACTGACAGATGACTGAGTAATGACTCGTGAGAGATAGACGTCCCACTAAACACGCATGCACGTACACACAACCCAGCCAAACAAATCAATATACTGGCTGCCTCTAAGAATGCACCTCTGTTCCATTTCTACTCCATGACCTCTCTGCCAGTCAGTAGAAGGCCTGTTGTATCATGAGGCTTTTGAAGTCACTGTGGTTCACTTTGATCTGAAGACTCTTTGAGTGAGACAGAGAAAGACAGAGAGACAGAGACAGAGATGGGGGGGAAGGGAGAGAGAGAAAGAGAGGGAGCCAGACCTGTTTGGAGTCCAAATCTGCCATCAATTCACTCTGTGACCTTGGGCAAGTCTTTTCCCCATCCCTCTATACTCCTTGGTTTTCCTCTTCAATGCAATGAGGAGAGAAGAGATGCAAGGAGGTCTGTTTATACATTCCTTTTAGCATGGAAGTGTTCTGCCTTCATTAACCATCCAGGACACAGCCTGGGGGTACCAAGGGGGAGTCTAGAACACCACTCTCTACTTGTCATGTCTAACTTCTCCAGACTGAGGTCCAAAGAGGAAGGGACAGAATCCTGTGACCTAGAGATAAGGGAACTCTGAGACAGCCAAAATAAACCCCATCGTCAACTAAAATCTCTCACTCGTCCTGCATTGGACCTGGATCCTGCTTTGGGCAGATCTCCAAACCACCCTGGGAGTTTGTTGATGTTTCTAACTACTAACTTGCCATATAATTGTAGGATGGCTTTGCTTTTGTATTTGTCCCCTTGGCCTCTAGCATTGTGCTTAGCACATAACAAGCACTTAATAAATGATTCTTTCATTTGTCATTCATTCTGGAAATAACTTTTTAGTGCTTTGATTGATACGAAATTATATTTGTAAATCAATGTAGGTACTACTGTCATTTTTTATTATACTGGCAAGGCCTAGCCATGAGCAATGAATCTCCTTCTCTCATAGTAATATAAATTAACAATGTATTGTTTTCTGCCCAATTATGATATAAGCTCCTTAAGGTAGGGACTGTTTTTTACCTTTTTGTTTGTTTGTTTTTGGTTTTTGTATCCTTAGCATCTCTAGCATTTAGTACAGTATCTGGCCCATAATAGGCCTTAATAAATGTTTATTGATTGTTTGAGTCTCTCCTACAGGCTATGTCATCACTAGCCACCAGAAGCACAATAGATAGAGCACTGGTTCTGGAGTTCGAAAGACCTGAGTTCAAATCCATGTTCAGACGTACTAGGCTGTGTGACCCTGGACAAGTCACTTAACTTCTATTTGTCTTAGTTTTCTCAAACAGCACATACCTCCCAGGGTTGTCCCAAGAATCAAATGAGATAAGATTACTAGATGTGCTTAGCACATTGCCCGCAGCAGGCGCTACATCCATGTCTATTCCCTTCCTTCCCATTTCCTTATCTTTCCTGTTCAGTGTCTGTATTTTAGCCTCTTGATAAATCTGTTACTGATTTTCCTATTTATTATAGTTATTTCCTTTGGAATTGTTCATGATTGTGAACAGTTGTGAAAAGCTAGCTGATTTTATACAGCCCAACAGTCAGGAGACAAGCATTTAGTACGTGCTAAGCATTTATACAAAGAAAAACAGAAACAGTGCCTGCCCACATTCTAATGGAGGAAACAGCACATAGAATTACTAGGTATGAATAAGACATATACAGAGTGCATGGAAGGTAAGTGGTCTGCCTCCCTCCCTGTCCCTCCCTCTCCTCTCCTCTCCTCTCCTCTCCTCTCCTCTTCTCTCCTCTCCTCTCCTCTTCTCTTCTCTTCTCTTCTCTTCTCTTCTCTTCTCTTCTCTTCTCTTCTCTCTCTCTCACACTCCCCCTTTGCTCTCTCTCTCTCCCCCCCTTTCTCTTTCTCTATCTCCTCTTTCCTCTCCTTCTCTCTTTGTCTCTCCTTTTCTTTGTCTGTTTATCTCTGTCTCCATCTCCATCTCTGTACCTCTCTGTGCCTCTCTCTCTGTTTCTCTCAGAAAGGTCCTTCATCTGGTCTATCTCTGTATGGGGCTCCATATTTTTTTCATCTCTCCTCTGCTGTCAGAGATTTTGGTTCCTGTAGAAAAGAGATTTATGAACCCCATGCGCAGATGACAGAAAGGTATAATATTTCCTGCCTGTCTGGTAGAAGGAGCACTCCAAGAATTAGCTTTCGTATCTATATATTAGTATGAGTATGAGGGCTCTGTACTCTCTCTTTCCCCCTCCCCCACCACCAAAGCTAAGAAGCTGATACATTGGCTTCAGACAACTTTAGTGTGATGATAGTATCCTGGGCCGTGGGAACCAGCCCCTAAAGCATGCACAAGTATTCCTTGCCTGGGTTCACTCTAAGAGACCACATGGCCTAGAATTGGATGGACTGTTCTTGTCCCGTACCTTCCCGTCTTTCTTGATCTTGAATGAAGAAAAATCCTGAGAAGGAATTGTCCAGGTGGTGACCTTTTCATTTTTGCCAAGTTCAAATGCAAAGGGAAGCCAGCAAGGCAGTCACTCAGGCTCTTTATAAATGCCTGTTATTGTCTGATTTGTTGCTGATAAAAACACTGCAACTAGCAGTTGCAACTAGCTTAGACTCGTAAGCTAATGACCCCAAGTTGGTTGTATTTCCGCCCTTGGAATGGTGGTCATAAAACATGAATGGCTTGTGATGATGGCCTCAGTGACTAAAAGGTCTAACAAGACCAACCCTTCTACTTATACAAGTGATTGCATTCCATCCCATCTTCTCCAGAAGATTTCCCCCTCTATCATTCCGCACCGCCACCCTCGCCCCTGCTGATTTGCCGACTTTTTTTTTTGCCTGATTTTTTTTTTGGCTGAAAATTTGCTGATTTTCAATATCTCCTTTTCAACTGGCTCATTCCATATTGTCTAGAAATATACCCAGGTCTCCTCCGTCCTCAAAAAACTCTTTACGTGGTCCACCCACCTCCCCTGGCTTATTATCTGATATCTCTTTTCCCTTTTGTGGATAAACTTGTAGGGAAGTCTGTCTACAATCAATGCCTCTTTGTCTTGTCCTGTCATTCTCTTCTTAATTATCTGCACTCTAACTTCTGACCTTATTGCTTAGCTAAAACTGCTCTCTCCAGAGCCACCTATAATAGCTTAGATGCCAAAACTAATGGCTTTTTCTCAGTCCTCGTCTTATTAACTTCTTTGTCTTTGGCATTGTCATTCACACTCTTCTCTTTGATACTTCTGTTCTCGCTGCTCTTTCCTCCTACCTATCTGACCATTCTTTCTCAGTCTCCTTTGCTGGATTCTCATACAGGTCATTTCTGCCAATAATGAGTATCCCCCAAGGCTCTATACTCTTCCCTTCCTCCTCTATACACTCTCAATCATTGTTTTCATCCACTTTCATGGTTTCAATTATCAGCCCTAAACAGATGATTCTCACGTCATTTGTCTACCTCTATTCTTTCTCTTGATTTCCAGGCTACCATCTCCAACTTCCTTTTGAACATTTCAACCTGAATGTCTTATGAAGAATTTGAATTCAGTATGTTGAAAATTAAACTCATTTTCTTTCCCCCACAAACCTTCTCCTCTTCCTAATTTCCCTATTGCTAAGCTTGAAACCTAGGTGTCATCTTTGGTTCTTTACTCTCGCTCTCATTTCCCCATATCCAATAAATTTTCAAGTCCTCTCATGTCTACCTTTGTAACACCTCTTATATATGCCCCCCCTTCTCTCCTTTGACACCACCACCATCACCCTGGTGTATGCCATCATATTCTCTCCCCTTGCTATTGCAATAGCCTGCTATTTGGTCTCCCTCACTCAAGTCTTTCCCTTCCCCCATCCATTTTCCATTCATTTGTCAAAGTAATCTTCTTGAAGTACAAATCTGACTATGCCCCCCCTTAGTCAATAAACTCCTGTGGCTCCATATTGCCTCCAGGTTCCAATAGAAAATCTTCTATTTAGCCTTTAGGGCACTTTATAAGCTATTCCTCCTTCTGATCTCTTACTCCTTCCACCCTACCCCAAAATATACTTCAAGCCAGTGAGGCTGGTCTCCTTGCTGTTCCTCACACTAGAAACTTCTCCCCACTCTGGGCATTTTCCTGACTTTCCTCCATGTCTAGACCTCTCTCCCTTTCTGTTGTAAATTCTCTGACTTCCTTCAAATTCCTACTAAAATCCTACCTTCTTCAGGAAATCTTTTCTGATCTCCCTTGATATTGGTGCCTTCCCTCTGCAATCATCTCCAGTTTCTCAAGTCTCTGTATTATTTGTGTATAACTTTTGCACATTGACTCCCTCATTTAAATAGAAAGAGAAAAACTAGATCCCACTTTAGGCTTTCCACAGAAGATTAAGTTATAAGGGAAAAAAAGAAAAGAGAAAATCCTGTAAGACACTTTTCTTTTTCCTGTCATTTCAACATTTGGCCGAGTTGGAATTATAGAAATAAAGTTTGTAGAACTGCTGAAAACAAAGCATCTTAGCAGAATCTGGAGGTTTGAAGATTAATCATTAAGAAAATTGGAAATTAGTCATTTTAAGATCACAAGAAAGAGAACTCCTGAGACTCTGTAGTAATTCCAGGAACTCACTCCCTTATGAAACATCTTATTAAGTTTCGGGGTACCACTTTGTAGAATTTGGTTTAAAAGAATAAGGATTAAATTTTATAAAAGTTTTTTAAAAGTAGTTAGTAAGATTAATAGCCTCATTGTTCCAGAGTCATGAAGCAAATTTTGTTGAGTAGTAATCCCAGAAGGAAAAGAGTGAAGGGTAAAAGCTAGGTCAATGGTTTGCACCATATAGCAACCTCTTGTTAACCTTTCCTTGACTCTTCAGTTTTTATCCTATTTTGTTAATAATCTTTACCCGCCCATCTCTAAACAAATTAAGCTGGCTATTTCTGATTCCTTGGCAGTACAAAGTGGGGAAGTCAGCCAGCCTCTGCCTTGGTGAGCTCACCCTTCTCTGTTCTGGTTGCAGAAACTTATTAGCTGTGTAATCTTATGCAATTTATCTTATCTCTGTTTGCCCCAGTTTCCTGATATGTAAAGAGAAAGATAATAATGACATGCAAATCTCCCTTCTCAGAACTAGTCCACTGTGAACCCCCTAAATAATTTGATCTGTACCTGACAATATAATTAAATAAGATGTTGTTCTTAAGGGAATTTGCCAGGTCCTTCTGACCACAGCTGCCAAACTTGTGTGTGTGTAGTTATGTGCCCACCCACCAACACCCTGATTCAAGCAAGTGTTGGCATTCTCTCCCGATACATTTTTGCCCCCCCCCACCTCTTTTCTACCTGCAAGCTAAAAAAAAAATGGATAGTGATGATATCTGGGACACACATCCCCAATAAGTCACTTCAAGGAACTAAGTAAGCCCTGGGCAACATCTCATCCTGACCCAACTGACCTCTCATGGCATCTTGGCTTATACCTACTTTTCACTTATTGGCCAGAAAGGGAGGGTTTCTTTCAGATCTCATGCCTTTGACAAAAAGGGGAAAATGCCAAGATATTTAGAGATAGACTATTTCCCAGAGCTAAGGCCCAGCAAGCAGGTTGTGCTCTGAGTTTGGCATAACAACAATCCTTTGCACTCTAGACAATCTCACCCTCTGACAGAATGTACTGCTTTGACCAGCATGAGATGTTCACTGAGAAATTTTTGGTTTTCATATTAATCAATAGCTTTCAGACTTGTTGGGGCTCCCCCTACTCCCCAGGGACCTGAGAGCCAATGTGCTGCTGCCTAAAGCCATCCATCAACATCTCCTGACATGCTAACAATTCTTGAATTCCTGTTCTTGTGTAACCAAACCAGATACTGCACTCCTGTTCTCATCTTGTTAACTTTGGTTCTGTACCCCACTGAATAATCACAAGGCTTGATGGCCCTGGAGATTTAAGGCCATCAATTAAAGAACTATTCCCACAGGCCTGAGGAACTTTGCATTGTCCATACATGAACCTGCTGTGGTTACTGCCAAGAACGAGTGTGTTGTATTCCAGTTCACCTATGGTTGTTTTATGTGTATAAGACCTGCCTTTGCCCTAGAATGTTAAGCCCTCTTTCTCAGGAGGCAGGGCTTCTGCTTGCAAGTGTCTTCCTCACTCTGAAGTTAATTAAACTCCTGTTTAATTCCTGACACACCTGCCTCTGGCCAGCTCTATTCAGCTCTGGCCATTCCCAGCTTAGAGGTCAGTTCTGGTCTGGTTGATAACTTACATGAATGGATGCTGAGTGAAGTGAGCAGAACCAGAACGTTGTACACAGTAACAGCAACACTGTGTGACTGTCAACTATGAGAGACTTGGCTTTTCTCAGCAAAGCCATGATCTAAGACAATTCCAAAAGACTCATGATGGAAAAATATTATCTATCTCCAGAGAAAGAATTATGGAGTCTGTTTTCTTGTTGTTGTTAATTTTTGTTTTTTTCCTTCTCATGGTTTTTCCTTTTTCTGATTCTTCTTTCATAACATGACAAATGTTGAAATATGCTTAACATGACTCTATGTGTATAAACTATATCACATTGTTGCTGTCTAGGGCAGGGAGAAGGGAAGGGAGGGAGGAAGAAAAATTTAAATTCAAAATATTATTAAAATGACTATTGAAAATTATTTGCACATGTAATTGGGGGGAAGGGCACTATTAAATACAAAATTTAAAAAGGATGTGAACTCCTTGAGGGCAGGGGCAATCTCCTTTTGTGGGTATATCATCAGTGCTTAGCATAGTGACTGACACAGAAAGTGTATGACAAATGCTTTTTTAATTCCTTTATTCTAAGGATTCTTGCATTATAGCCAAGTAGAGCAGGGGGATAGAAGAATGCCACTCTGGGGGCAAAATCTACACTTTATCAATACTGGGGCTGGAGCCGTACAGGTCAAATACAGTGTCAGAGAAGTGTAATGCCATACACCAGCAGCTTTTCAGAAGAATGCTACTGTGAACAGCTTTTAAGGTTCTGATTACACAGTATAGTGAACACTCTATTTATTCCATAACAAATCAAAGCAAAACATTCACAAAAAATCAAAGTATAGAATTCACAACATTACAACTTATCACAGAAAATCACAATATAGTATTCATAGCAGCTTATCATTAAAATGGCCACATAGTTTCCACCATAGTGGCCACGAAGTTTTGAACAAAGAACAAACATCTCAAAGTACAATAGTCAAAGTCTTGCACTCATGGAACACACTAAATTAATTCAATCAGTCATTTATTCAACAATCAATTACTAAGTATCATTAATCACTAAGTACAATCATTAGAAAATACACAGATCCTCCACCCCTAGGTCACTAGTAAATTTACAATTCCTCAGTTAGTATACAGCATCCAAGTAAAGACTTCTTTCAGCTTGACTTGAAGTGGTTTCTCAGATTCCCTGGATCCCCTTCTGTGGTCCCAGCTCCTACCTGAATCCACCAAACAGTCACCTGGATGCAGAGGCAGACAGCTCCCAGGTGCTTGTCCAGTTCTCCAGGCAGTTCCTGCTCTGTACTGGAGCTCCAGTTCAACTCAAATCCTTCACAGTTTCTGTTCCTGGGAATTCAAGGCTCATCCAAGCCACAAACAGACAAAGTCTTAGCATCCCAGCCATGCTTCCTCAGTCTTCTGCAGCTTGTTCAAAAAAATCAGAATCACCTTATCCAGCCTGGGGTGGAGGGGAGGCTCCTGGCCTCCTGGCCTCCTCTTCATCCTCCTGGGCTCCTCTTCAGAAGAAGCTCCACCACCACAGGTTCTCAGGAAATTCTGACTGTGCCTCTCTGGGGCTTTTCTTATACATACATACATACATACATACATATATATATACAGCATTAGCTTCCTGTTTCAGCCAACCCCTTGCTGTTATGTCAGCAACAGGAGACAGTTCATACCTTCTGTTTCCCCAACAGTGCCTTGGTCAATTACTAAGTGCTAGTACCTGCTTACTTGCCAATACAAAAAGGGGTCTTCAAATTCAAATTAGTTACCATTACAAGAGGTGTCACAGAGCATGTTCTATCATTCATCTCACAGTCACATCTCCTGCTAAAATTCCCCTTCCTTGGTTCTCCTCCTTCCCTGTCCCCTCTCCATGACATCTACATTTCTGGAATGAACTCTTCCCAGTGCCGTCTCTTCAGTACATTTCTTTTTCCATTTTGTCAATTGTATTTTTAAAATAATTGGTCGATTTTTCTTCTGCCTCTCCAATTTGGCTTTTAAAATCCTTCTTGAGCTCTTCCAAGAATGCTTTTTGGGCTTGAGACCAATTCATATTCCCTTTTGAGGTTTCAGGTGTGGGTATAGTGTCAATGCTGTCCTATTCTGAATTTGTATTTTGATCTTCTCTGTCTCCATAGTAAGATTCTATAGTCTTTTCCAATTTTCTTTTCCAATTTGCTTTTTGCCCATTGTGATTACCTATTTCCTGGCTCTAAAGGTGGATTTCTGCTTCTGTGGCACAGGGGTCTCTGTCCCACATTTCTTATGCTGGGAGCTAAGTGCCTGATTACTGGCTTTGTGTGCTGTGGCCTCTGGTTCTGTCAGTTAGAAGGTATATAATGCTGCAGCTCACCCAGTGCTGAGCTAGAGTTGGCTGCTGTGTACTGAGGTCAATGTGATGTCTTTCTGAGTTTCCCCAGGGTTATATTGAAATTTTCCATGCAGAGTGTGAGGGAGGAATGGTGTGACCACTGGTGGACTCCACCTCCCCTGGAGCTACACTAAATCCCAGGCAGGCTCAGCCACTGGTGAACACTTGTCCAGGCTGGTGTCTTCCCATTTCCTTGGTTGTACAAAGGTACCACTGGGGTCCAGGTGTTGGGTGCTTGCTGGCTTCACCATCTTGGGGTTCAAGATCTCCTGCTGGCCCCATGGAGGTGGAGCTTGCTGGGATACCTCCCGTCCTGCACTAGTCCCCTTCAGCCACAGCAAGAGGGACCCTTCCTGTCAATTTCCCTAGGCTCCCAAGCTAAAAGACTGCTGTACCCCTTCTGCTGGTTCCACTATTTTAGGATTTTTCCTAGGGCAATATTCTCTTGGTTTTTCAAGGTCAACAAGGGGAGGATGAGAGCACCTATGGTTTATTCCACTATCTTGGCTCCCTGAAGTACAAATAGGTATCTTTCAAACATTTAGTCTGTGGACTGACAGCCCCAGGGGTAGCTGCTGCCCCTACCAAAGACCCTGTACTTGTCTGTCTCCCAACTCTGACAGAGCCCTGTCCTGTGCTGAGAGGTTTGGGAATCACCACTTCCCAGGGGTGATTCAGTCTGCCAGGGCCCACTCCTGCTCCACTATGGCCAGGTCTGTGCTGGTGCAACCTACAAGCTCTGTGCACTTGCAGCCCAGTGCAACAGATCCTTCCCATCAACTTTCCATGTTGTCCTGGGCTGGAAATCTAACACACTCTGTTACCTAGTGGATTCTGCCACCCTAAAATGTGTTCCAATTCACTTTGTAGAGGCATCTGGAGGAATCTGTGAGAGAGCTCAGGTGAATCGCTGCCTTCACTCGCCATCTTGGCTCCACCTCCCCATACCCCCCACCAGGGCAGTCTCTTGAAAGCTCTCCATTCCTTGAAGGTTCCTCTTAAGGAACATGTTGTTCTACATGAAGCCTTCTCTACCAACTTCCAGATAAGAGTAGTATCTCGCCATAAAATTTCCCATAACCCTTTTTTCTACATCTTTCCTTTTTCCCCTATTACTATCCTACTTTATGGCAAAGCACTATGTTGTGCCTAACATTATACCAGCCCATAGGCTGGTATCTAGCATACAGTAAACACTTAATTAAATGCCTGTAGGTTGTCGTATTCCAAACACCACTTGGCAAAAATGAGAGCTAGGCATTGCATATACCATTGTTTAATATATGAAGAAACAGAAATTCAGAGAAACCATGCAAGTGACAGGGTCATATATCCAGTGTCTGCACCAAGACTCAAACTCCTCTGTCCTGACCCAGGGATCAAAACTCCTCCTGCCAACTCTAAACTTCTGCAAATAGCACAGAGTAAAGAAGAAGGATGGAACAAAAGAGTCCTGGGAACCAAGCCAACATTTTTACTAGGCTGCATTCAGTATGAGTGTACAAAGCAAAGTGTTGGGGCGTTAAACAAGTCAGCCACTTGAAGCATTTAACTGAGAAGGTGCCTCTCCCGAAGGGGTAGAAGGAATGGCAGCTGCTCCCAGGTGACAGAAGCCAGTCCCAACGTGTGTACTCTGTGAGGGCAGAAGCTTCCTAAGGAGCCTCTGCCAGTTCGCAGATCTTCATGAAGATACAATCCTTGTTGTTTCTGACATTTGCCTTCGAGTCCTCCAGGAGCTGACACACCTCAGCATCAGAATACTTTGTGGAGCGGAATGTTGGAAAAGTTTTATATCTCTGCTTAATGACCTCTAAGACAGAGAGAAACAGAGAAACCATGATGTCACCAAGCAACTCTTTCTCCTCTGTGCCCTTCTCATTAGGACAAAATTAGCTCTGGAACCTTGTCATCAAAGCAACTCTAAGAACAGGTGGCCACAGAATCTCAGAGCAGGAAAGGACCTCACAGGGACTCTCCTTTCACATACTTGTACAGAATTCTATCTGTCCTCTGACATCCTTAAAAGGTGATTGTCCAGCCTCAAATCAAAGACTCCCAGTGATACAAGAAAAAGAATGCCTTCATATCTCCTCCTCTTCACATATTTGATGACAGCAATGGTGCCTCTCAAAGTCTTCTTATTTACACCATATTTATCTCCTTCAACCACCCCCAAAGGACCTGGCCTCCATGCACCTCTCCATCTTGCCTGCCCTCTGACATGAAACTAGGTACATCTTAGGAGCCATTACAACTTTGTCCAGGTTTCCCCCTCTCCCTCTCCACTCTTCATTGCTCAGCTCTCTCTCAAGTTACTAATAATATCTTAATTGCCCAATCTAATAGCCTTCTCTCAATTATAGTCCTTCTTAATCTCTCTGTAGCCTTTGACACCATCAATCATCCTCTTCTCCCGATCTTCTCTTCTCTAGGTTTTTGTGCTGCTGCTGTCTCCTAGCTCTCCTCCTACTCATGTAACTATTCATTCTCAGTATCCTTTGCTGGATCTTCAGACAGGTCATGACTGCTCATTCTTGGGATCCCACAGGGCTCTGTCCTGAGCTCTCTTATTTTCTCCTTCCGTCCTATTGAACTTGGTGATTTCCCATGGATTTAATTGTCATCTCTATGGTGATGATTCTCTTAGCTACTCATTCAGCCCTAACCTCTCCCAGGACCTCCAGTCTTCCGTCCCCACCTGCCTATTGGACGTCTTTAACACAACATGTCCAAAAATGAACTTATCCTTTCCTGTAAACTCTTGCTTCTTCCTAACTCTCCAGTCACTGTCCACCATAACCACCAGCCTCCCAATCACATCCTAGGAGTCAACCTTGACTCTTCCCTCTCTTATCCTCTATATCCAATCAGTAGACAAAGTCTATTAATTTCTCCCTTGTAACATCTCTCAAATATGCTCCCTTTTCTCCCCTACCATGACCACCACTCTGGTGCAGGCCCACATCCAATCACACCAGGATGACTGCAACAGCCCAATGGTGGCTCTGCCTGTCTCAAGTCCCTCCCCAATCCAATTCATCCTCCGTTCAGCCACCAAAGTGATTTTCCTAAAACAGGGTTCTGACCTTGTCACCCCATCCCACCCTGTTCAATAAACTCCAGAGGCTCCCTAGCTCCTGTAGGATCAAACATGAAATCCTCTGTCCAGCATTCAAAGTCCTTCATGACCTCCCCCCTCCTCCCTCTCCAGGATTCTTAAACTTTAACTCTCTGTCTCTGTCTCTCTCTGTCTCTCTCTGTCTCTGTCTCTCTCCTTCTCTCTCTCTCTCTCTCTCTCTCTCTCTCTCTCTCTCTCTCTATCTCTATCACACACACACACACACACACACACACACACATTCTTCATCCAGTGACACTGGCCTCTTTGCTGTTCCTCACACAAGACACTCCATCTCCCAGTTCCTCGCATTTTCACTGGCTATGAAGCCCATTCCTGGGATTTTTTCCTTCCTCATCTCTACCTCCTGACTTCCTTCAAGTCCCAGCTAGAACCTCACTTCTACAGGAACCTTTTCCTGATTCCCTTTGATTCTAGTGACTTTCCTCTTTTGATTATCTCCCATTTCTCTTGTCGGTATCTTGTTTCTACATAGCTGTTTGCATGTTGTATCCTCCCCACCCCACCCCAAGACTGTGAGCTCCTTGAGAGCAGGAACTGTCTTTTGTCTTTCTTTGTATCCCAGCCGCTTAGCATAGTGCCTGGAAAAGAGCAGATGCTTAATAAATGTTTGGTAACTTACTAGGAAGCAAAATGAATGAAATGTGGTACCTGGAGTCAGAGAGATCTGTATTCAAATCCTGCCTCAGGCACTTACTAGTTGTGTGATCCTGGCCAAGTTACTTGACTTCTATCTGCCTCAGTTTCCTTATCTGTGAAATTGGGATCAGAAGAGCCACTATTTCACAGGATTGTTGCGAAGGCTGAATGAGATAATACTTATATATGTATGTATAGAATGTGTATATAATATATACAATATATGTATATAATGATATATATGTATATAATCTGTACATATATAATGTGTGTGTGTATATATATATATGTGCAAACTTTAATGCACTAGATAAGTGCCAACTATTGTTATTAAAGCACCATCACCATCATTGTTACAGCAGCAGCCATGTCTATGAGCCTCAGTCAGCCTCCTTTTGACTGAGTCCATGTAACAGTAACAGAAGGCCAAGAAATGATTCTCTAACATGAGACCCAGACCAGAGAAGTGGGGAGGCTTCCAATAACTCAACTTTAATACTGCAGATGTTGGCTCCTCAATGTGAATTTGGAGAAGGCTACTGGATGCACCCTAGTGAGTGAGACATCATGAGCAATTTGAAAATATATCAGAATAATGATTAAAAATTGGCAAATTCATGCAATCAGTGGTGGGAAAAGGTGCTAGATTCATAGTCTCCTGAGACCTGAGTTCAGACTCTGACTCTACTATTTATAATCTGTTTGTCTTTAAGCCAGTCACTTAAACTCTCAGAGTCTCAATTTCCTCATTTGTAAGATGAGAACTATATGACTCTAGAAATCCCTCTTAGTTCCAAATCTTTGTGCTATGAAAAGTGAAGCTTGAAATTTTGTTGTTATAAATCTATCCCTTTGATGTTTGGTTTAGCGTGATGCAAGTACCTGATGTGCCATTTAGGAGGGAGAAGGGAATTGGGCTGGGCAAGTATTAAGAGAAAAAGAGTTAAAAGTTTTGGAGAGATGTAGCAAGAGTTTACTGAATATAAAAGGAAGACAGTCCACAGATGGTAACCCACTGTGTTAATACTACAAAGCCATGGGGCATTTGCTAATATTGTGATTGGTTACCAACTTCAGAATATTTAAACAGACCACCTGTGAAGTGTCTTACAATGATTATAGGCAGTAGAACTCACTGTGAAGGGAACAGCCCATTGGGACTGTAACTCTTCTGACCTTTAGCTGGTGACACTGATACACACTAGATTAGCACTGAAACTTTATCAGGTCACTAAATTAGAAATTAGAACTGATGCTGCCAGTTATTTCTGAGAAATCAACAAGCCACCAAGCAAGGGGAGAAGGCTTGCAGGCTGCTGAGGGCACTGAGGGACACATCAGAATATTAACTGCAGCCTGCATAGCTGACTGGGATCCATGGGCAAACCTGGGAAACCAGCATGAATGAGGCTGGGTCCTTCCTGACTTAGTCCCAATTTTCTTGCCTCCCCTGAGATGAGCAGCCTCCATCTAGTTGACCCCAGGCCTCATTATTGTACCCATTTAATTAATGCTAGTTGGCTTGATTTGACTTATATCCCTTGGATGGTGTGAAATTATAGTGCATGAATTAGTTCTTCCCAACCTTACCCAAGAACAAACAGAACTCAAAGAAACTGGGTCCAGCACTGTGGTGTTGCTTCTTAGTTATGGACCTAACAGACTGCAAGCACTGGCATCCTAAGAGGGTCCCTTACCCCATCTCACACTAAATTCTTCTAGTCCCTTAAAGAGGATGGTGAATAGCTGTAAGATGAGCACTTGTGTAAACCTAGCTGGCAATGACAGACAAGGCTGGAGAACCTGACTAGATCAGGAGAGATGGAAGAGTCCTGACTGCTTCTAACCACACTACCACTGAGAATTCAAAGTGTGGGGAAGAAACCCCACCACAGCTCTACTCTGCTCAGGCTTGGGTTGGCATTATCCCATGACCATCCCTACTTGATTCTCTATTTCTGTTACCTCTGCCTCTGTTTCTCTAAGCACAAAAAGTATTTCTCCTCATCCCCCAACATCAAGCAAGTTAGGAGCCCCTAGGCTCAGGATTGCCAGGACACCAAGGGACTGCTTCTTAGGCTACAGGGTGGGAATGTGGCTGACAACAGCTTATGAAAGTTCTCAGAAAGCCAAATTTTATGGACAGTTCCAGAGATTCCATTGTCTTGTTCATTAATTGGGGCTAGGCTGTTGTGGGAGAGGTATAGTCCAAAAGCCAAAGCAAGTTTCCTCATGCTAACGTTGGGAACATGTCTGGTACTTACCACATGTTTGGAAGAGGATGAATACCACCTGGACCAGACTGAGCTCAATCCAAGCCCCTCCACCCAAGTTACTTTGCCTAGAGAATATGTTTCAAATCCCTCCTCCACCACCACCACCCAGATGTCAGCTACTTAATCCCTCAGAACACTGGCTGATACGTTATTGCATTTCAGGCAGGAGTAAAGTAGAGGGGACTATAAATAACTAAGGATCACGTCTTAGGGTGCCCTGGAGGCCAGTAACATCTCTCTTTTGGCAAGTAAATCACCTTCACCAAAGCTCAGGCTTGCAACCCCACAGTGAGCATCTCAGGTGACAGGAAGCCCTTTGAACCCAGTACCACAATGCTCTTTATGCCACCTCCACCAACCCAGTGCAAGGCACGTCAAACACACCCATACCTTCACTGCCACAATTCACTTTATTGAAAAGTGGGAAGTGCATGACCACTGGTGCATTCTCCCCTTCAAAGATGTACAAGTCCGAGGGAGCCTTGGCTTCTTGGTCCAGCTTAGCATCATCCACAGGAGGGAAGGGGATAGCACAGGCTTTGCAGTATTTTTCTGTAGCCTTGATGGTCTGAGGAGAGGAGATGACATAGACCCATTCTAGCTACCACATGAGAGCTCTAGAGCTTAAAGCATCACTAGAGACTTTCAAGCCTCCTCCCAAAATTACACTTTCTGAAGAAGGAAAGTGGAACTGATCATAGAAAAGGATGGGATGAATGTCATTCCAGGAGTTGGGAATTTTCAGGACTCGAGTCTCATATCCCAAGCAAGAGGTCTTTCTTGCTTGATTGCTCTTTACTAGGGTCTTTGGGAGAGAAAAATGCTCCTCTAGTTACCTCAAATGGATCCCCTTCACTGAAGTCAAAGGACAGAATGATGTTAGTGTTCCGCATTGGGGGCAGGACCAGGGGATAGGCAGAGTTGATAGCCAAGCCAGCATCCATAAGATATATTTTTTTCTTTTTTATGAGAAGCTTGTCTTCAAAGTCTCCTCGGGGGGGAAAAAATCAAAGACTCTTTCACAGAATCACAGAATCTCAGAGCTGGAGCTGACCCAACCCATTTCTGAACCAAGATCACATGAGCTATTGCAAAAAAGTGAAAAAACCTCAGATATGTGAGTCTAGTCATTTTTATAGCTAGCTGTGGCCTCACCCACCATCAGCCAGAGACACATTCTCTTCCATGCACTAATATTTTGACAATAAATTTCACCTAGATAAGGAAAACTTCCTAATTTGTCTTAACTGTAGACATTTTTATTGGTTGTCCCCCAAATCCAAAACATTCTTACGTCTAAACCCCCTGGCTTCCTTCATTTCCTTCAAGTCTAAGCTTCAAGTCTCACTTTCTGAAAGAAGCCTTTCCTGGTTCCCTTTAACACTAGTGATTTCCTTCTCAATTTCCCAAATTCTTCCTGTCTCTAACTTATTTTTACAGTTATTTACATGTTGTTTTCACCATTAAACTGCAAACTCCTGAAAGGCTAGGACTAGGGTTTGGGTTTTTTCTCACCTTTCTTTATATCTCCAGTACTTAACATAGCACCTGGCATAATGCTTCCTAAATTCATATTTATGGGATACAACATAAGAAGATAGTTGCCCCCAACATAGAATGGGCCATCTTGAGATGTTGTCACTATCGCTGAAGGTCTTCAAACAGAAAGGAGACAACCACTTACCAGAGAGGAAATACAGCTGCCTAGACCTAGACTGACCACTCTGGTTCTTTTCTACTCAACTACTGTAATCCTAAAAAGTCCTTACCATACTTATACAGAAAGTTATTTGTTGTCCCCCATGTCCATGAAGAGATACACTTGATGGTCTTCCATAAAAATTTTAGGAAAGATGGAACACTGCCTAGAGGTAGAGAAATTATTCAGAATCAAAAATATCTACCAAAGGAGTTCAGTATTAGGAAAAGCAAGGACCAAAAAGCCAAATAAGTTGTGTAGAGGAAGTAGAGTCCTGAGTTTGAGACATGACTCTGATGCTTGCTAGTTATGTGAACTTGCCCAAGCTATTTATATTCTTTGGACCTCAGTTTCCCTCTCCCTAAAATGAGGAGGTTGGACTAGCTCAACTCTAAGATTCCTTATAGCTCTAATTCCTGTGATCCTGGGATATTCTAGTCTAAGAATTAGAACTTAGGCCAATCCTTGCCCATTCTCTGAGCCTTGACTCCACCACCATGAAGAAAAGGAATCTGGAAGAGGCATTCTGAGATGGTCCTTAAGCTTTGATACTTTGTAGAATTTGGGCTGCTTGAATCCCACTTCCTCCTGTCCTCACCTGTCTCCAAGGAACACACTGACTATCTAACATTAGAGAGAGGACAGTTACCCCCCCCCAAGAAGGTACAATGGTAGCTGCAGAAAAATATTCAAATTTCACTCACTCTGTTTCAACAAATCTTCATTCAAGGACTTTGCCAATAAGTCCTGAATGAACTGTCTCTGTTGATCTTGAGAGGACAGGCTCCAGAGTTCAATCATCCGGTTGCTCAATGCTTCAGCCTCAGAAAAATGCTTCTTACCTGTGGCCAGAAAGAAAACTCATCACCCCTACACCCCCTGATGGCTGACCGAGAAGCTCTATGCCATAGCCCTCTCCCCAGGAATTCCACTAGTCTAGAGGAAGGTAGGACAAGAAGTGTGGAAAGCAAAGTGTGAAAGCATCCTTCTATACTTGAGATGCATCCTGATGTGCCCTGACTGGATATGTCAGCACCTTGGCCAGCTCACTCTAGGCCTCACAGAGGATCTTCACCCAGGAAATTTTGTCAAGTGTTTTTGGAGGACATAACACCTGAGACTCTTTGAGTAATCCTCAAGAGTTTTGAGAGCAAAACTGAAAAATTATTCCCTATCAAGGCTTCTGTGCCCATACTTTAAGCCTCTCTTATCTATCCTTAGCCCTGCTGCAAACCTTCCCACCCCTAAGCTCCCCTTTTCTTTAAAACATCTCACTGGCATAGGTACTACTACAGAGCATTACAATGGAATGCAGTCAGAACTGAGTTTTCTATCTCAGCCAGGTGCCAAATTCCTTCCCTTAAACTAGAAGCCCCCTGAAATAAGGTCTACATTGTCAATCCAGGACTGTTGAGGTAGCACAAGTATGGCTCTTCCCTCAGCCCCCAAGGTTCAGACTATGTTTGAACCTCACACCACGGGCCCTTAGAGGTGAAAATGGTCTTCTCTTTTAAACTAGGAGCTGCCCAAAAGTTGGTATCTTGTCTTATTAGTCACATCAGTGGCTTCCTAAGGGTAGAGCTGATAAAAGATGAGAGGCCTAAAGGACACACCCATACTTGTGGATTAAGACCTCATTGTGAAGTAGCAAGAAATCTGGATTTGGAATCAGAAGACCCTGATCACCTCCCAGTTCTGCCTTGTTGGTTCTTATTGTCCTATTGGTTCTAAAATAATCCAAGTACCTTTTGTGCAAAATGAGTCCAAGGGTCATTCTGGTTTTGACATCCTATGGGTTTCTTCTGAAGAGAGGGATTCTCTCCATGGTACTGAACACCTTACCAGAACAACTACCATCCCTTACCTGTGATTGTACAATGCAGATTTTTCAGAATGGGGAGACAGTCTCCATTTGTAAGGAAAGTGTATACCAAGTTGAATAGTTGATCCATGGTGGTTTGCAAGGTAACTCCTGATAAGAAAAGCCACAATATAAATAAGATCACTTCTTTCTGTCTACCCCAGACCCCAGAGACCAAGCAGAGGTGGCTGGAAGGTAGAGAACCCTCCCTTCAGGTAGGAGGTCTAGGAAGATGAGAAATGCATCTGCTCACGGGTAGATGCCTACTGATTGAAACTTGAAAGTGCTTGGAGAAGTCAATATTTCTAGCCCTTAAGCCATCCTCAGAAGCTATACTGACACCAAGACATTTAGAGAGAAGAAATTCAAGACATTCTTTGGTCACCTAAATTGATCATCCTACAAGCAAATTCTTCTCCAGAGTTATCCTAAATCTCCCTTGTGGATAGCAGCAAATTTAGTGGAAAGAGCACCATGAACCCAATTTGAATCATTGTTCTGACACTTCCTACTAATGTGACATTAGGCAAGTCACTTCCCTTTTTGACCTGACTCAGTTTCTTCATCTCTAAAATAAAGGGGATGACATTTGCATGATCTATTTCCCCAAGTTGTGATGCAGAGTGTGATTTGTAGTCCTTACAGAACTTTGAATACAGGAGTGATAATTAATGTTGCTGTTACTATTTTTTAAATCATGAAAACGGGAAAGTGAAATGCTACAGCCCAATTATCTTGTATTTCTCAAATAGTAAGAAATAGAACAGAATGATGATTATGATGGCTGTCTTCGAGTATTTGAAATCAACCATTACAGCAAGCAAGCAAGTATTAAGAGCCTACTATATACTAGGTACTGGGTTATAAATATAAAGAATAAAGGAATATTTAGTCACATCAGTGGCTTCCTAAGGGTAGAGCTGATAAAAGATGAGAGGCCTAAAGGACACACCCATACTTGTGGATTAAGACCTCATTGTGAAGTAGCAAGAAATCTGGATTTGGAATCAGAAGACCCTGATCACCTCCCAGTTCTGCCTTGTTGGTTCTTATTGTCCTATTGGTTCTAAAATAATCCAAGTGCCTTTTGTGCAAAATGAGTCCAAGGGTCATTCTGGTTTTGACATCCTATGGGTTTCTTCTGAAGAGAGGGATTCTCTCCATGGTACTGAACACCTTATTGCCAAGGAGTTTACATTCTACCAGAGGAGACTACCAGTACATATATAATGATATGCAGAATAAATATAGTGATAAGGACTAAATTTTAATTTTGCTGATACAGAGAATACCCAGGAGAGGAAACTCCCTCCACCAATGCCCCATGTCCCTTCTCAGCAATTGAAAGTCCTAGAGAGTTGCCTAGAACACCATAGCCAGGGTCATGGTCAGTATGCTTTTCAGAAAGTGCAAAGGCAAGTGGGTTAGCCTATCTAGTAATACCAAAGTGTGTTTATCTTGGCATTTCTTATCTATATACCAAGGGGACTGACTGGGTTGTCCTAGGACTATTTCACAAATTGATGTTTTGAATCTTAAAGGGATGAAATTAGAGAAAAAGTTAAGGAGTGTGGTTCCTACTGAGCACAAGGCATAATGCTGTTGGGTATGATTTAAGAACAATTGAATCCTGTCTGCATCATCCAGCTCATGAAAATTTCAGGCAAGATGGACACCTAAACAACAGGGTCACTGTAAGTCTTCAGACAATTGGGTGCGATTCATATATTCTAGTGAATCTCTAGCTTTCCAACATTGTAGTGCCCCAATAGCATCCCCCAGTTCAATGCCTTCATGGGGAACTACTCTAAGAGCTGTATGTGTAAAATGTTCTCCCTTTGTTATGTGACCTTTTGAGTTGCTTAAGGGAGCAGAAAAAAAAGTATTCATGTGAAAGATAATGACAAAACAAACTTGAAAAGAAACAACCCTCAAAAAAGGATTAAGGAGAGATGCACATGTCCTGAGAAGCTGAAAGAAAACTGCCTTTCACACACATTTATCAATAGGGCCAGGTGGGAAGACTGCAGGGCATGGTGGTCTATCAGTCATTTACATCTGATTATAGAAACAACTGGAAGAGTTAAGTAGAAATTATCCATCTTATACCAGTTTAGAATGCACAGAATAATTATATAAGGACTATTGGAGTCACACTTGCCAAAAAGATGGAATTTTTTTAGTTTCACATCTTAAAATAGAAATGTATCATCATTTATGAGGCAGCCCTGGCATGAAGCATTATAAATTATATACAGAAAACCAGAAGATATAGAAAATAGCATAGGAGAAGCTGAGCACAGGAGGAGTCAGAGGATGGGAAGAGAAGGCATAACAATGAAAATACATCCTGCATATCAGATATTTACATTATGATTCATAACAGTAGCAAAATTACAGTTATGAAGTAGCAATGAAAATAATTTTATGGTTGGGGATCACCACAACATGAGGAACTGTATTAAAGGGTTGCAGTATTAGGAAGGTTGAGAAGCACTGGTGTAGAGCGAAGCACCTGATAAAACACAGACTCTAGAAATTTATAGGGACTGAGCAGCCTGATAGGTAAACTTGGCAGCTGAAGTCAGTAGCTGTTTGATTACAGAAGAGTTCTGGAGGTGCTGGAAGGTGGTTGGAGAACATCAGAATCCTCCCTCTATGGAAAGAGTTCTTAGGCTTATTGTCAGCTAGTTCCACTTGTGAGACAGGAAACCTTTCAGAGCTGCCTGCGTTACTCTTTACTGCCCTTTATACTTTGAGTGAATCATAGAAAACAGAGCTGATTAGCTCCAGTAGTTGCAGACTCAATAGAACTACTTTCCACCAAAAAAGCATAATATGATCTTTTGCTAAAAGAGCCTAACACTTTATGAATGCCTTGCCACTGGCAACTATGTGTTACAGAGAACTTAACACTGCTTCAGTAGCCTAAAAGGAGCAGTCAAGTGATTTTCCTCAACAAGAGAGTAACTAACTGAAAAATTATTTTGCCCACCAAGTGATGCATGGCACAGACAAGAGATAAACAATTCTGAGGACTATTCCAGAGTCACCTGTTGCTCCAGATACATGAGTTTCTCTACTTGACTTACTGCTTGACTTCAGGAAGTGTATGTCCACTTCATTCTCCCTTGGGGACTGTTAGGGGAATCTGAAGATCTTCCCTGCCCCTAGGCCCTTGGCTTAAGTGGCTCTGATTTAAAAGTATGGAGTTAGTGGGAGCATGATCCAGGATTATGCATGGATTGGGTCTTTTCCATTATTCCTGTGTTTGGCTACTATTGAATAAACCTTAGAATTACTTTTACTTTTGCCTTGTTTAGGAAATATTTCATCTTTAAGAGTCAATGGTCCATTTTTCTCTCTGGTCCCCTGTAAACCAAGGCAGTTGATTGAGTTTCCCCAAGATCGTTTCACAAGTTGCACTGCTGAATCTCAAAGGGATGGAACAATGAACATAGTTAGGGAACATGGCTCCCGCTGAGTACAGGGTTAGGGCTACCAGGTGTAATTTAAGAGCCACTGGTTCCAGTCCACATGATCCACCTCATGAAATTTTCAAGCAAGATGAGCATATCTATTTGATCATAATCACCCAATATTGTATCTATGACCCAATAAAACTGGTCCTTGGGGCAGCTAGGGGGCACAGAGGATAGAGCATAGGCCCTGGAGTTAGGAGGACTTAAGTTCAAATTTGGCCACTGACACTTACTACTTGTGTAACCCTGGGCAAGTCACTTAACTCAAAAAAAACCTGATCCTTGATATCCAGAGCCAAGTTCATTTGAAGGCATGAGAGGATACGAGTTCAGTTCCTTACCTTCAGGATCAGCAAGGAGCATTTTTTCCTGGGTG
Source organism: Pseudocheirus occidentalis (assembly GCA_028646575.1). Classification (NCBI taxonomy): domain Eukaryota; kingdom Metazoa; phylum Chordata; class Mammalia; order Diprotodontia; family Pseudocheiridae; genus Pseudocheirus; species Pseudocheirus occidentalis. The sequence goes on along the minus strand of CM053596.1, from coordinate 7,989,105 downwards.
CTTGAATCATGGATAAATTTCCAGAAGAAATCTACAAGGAGATTGGAGATTCTTTCATTAGGAGTTAAGAAAAAGGCCCATCCTGGCCCAAAACCCCACCTCCAAACCCTGATGAAAACCTGTTTCTCTCACCTACCTTTGATGGCTTTGAGAATAATATTCATGTCAGCCAGAGCACTGCCACATAATGCTGTGGAGAAGAAGAGGAGCAAAATATCACAAAAGTAATTAAATAGAGGGTTTTCATTTCACTCTTTAAGTACCAAAAGAACCCTTCTCTGTCCATTTGCCCTGCCACTGCCCCCTTTAGATTTGAAGAGTGCAGATACTCAAATCACCAGTAGGGACATGGAAGTAAAGAGTACTACACCTCTGGGTGCCAAATTACATGAAGAGCCAACAAGGTTTCCTACCAAGGTTCACATCAGGAAGTAATCTCAGTGCTGTTATGCAGAGGCTTTTCAAGCTGCTCCCATTCTCTCATGGAACCCCTATGGTGAGAAACCTCTGGAAACCAGGATTATAATTGGAAGGCAAATGCTGGGAGAGTAACATTGAAGAAGGGACAACCCCATGGCTCCTATTCTTGTTGGAGGATAGATTCAGTCATTACCTCGCAGGTAGGAGAAATCCCTTTCAGGTTTTTCTTGAATGAGCTTCCCTCCCTCAAACTTACTCCCACAATGAGTGGTAGAGACATAAGCACCAGGTGTTGGGTAGCCAAGTGTGGAGTAGCCAGCCCAGTCAGGAGTGAATTCAAACCAGGCAGCTGAGAAGAAAACAAAACTGTGGCTTTAGCGAGCAGGTTTTTCATCAGGGTAGGAGTCACACTGGTTAAGATTCACACCCAGAAAAATTCACACTATGGTCTAGGTTTTCCACAAGGATAGATCACCCTGTATATCCAACTATATTCACACTAAGACATGTCCCAACTTCATGTTCCCTATCCCCTACTTTTCCTAGAGAGATCTGATCACTAAACAAGTCTCTTCCTAGTGACTCCCTGGCACCAACTAGTTGGACCTAATCAAGAAAGGAGACTGGACCACTCTTAGTAGGAGAAAACCAGATTGTCAGGCAGGATTGCCCCATTGTTCCCTTTTAAGGTATTTAGGAGAAAATTTGTAAACACCAAAAAGAAATGTTTTAAAAGAAACTAAGGATCTCAACAAGCATCGAGAAGAGGAAAGTTTCTGTAATGACCTGGTGCAATGAGTATGTGATATTTATCTTTTAGCCACAGTCAAGTGACTGCTTTCTGTGTTCAAAATGCAGGCTGCATCTTCCCAGGAGAGAATAATAACAACATGATAAACTGTGAGAGTTAAAAGGATCCTCAGTGGCCATATAATCCAATACCCACTCACCCTGACCCTCATGCCCTCACATACTAGGCAAGTAGCCATCTAGCATATGCTGAAATAGCTCTAAGGAGAAGGAAGGCACCAGCTGAGCAGTAACAGCACCAAGGAAGATGCCACACCAGGAGACTGCCACGGGAGACCTCCAAGGAAGGGGCCACCTCAAGAAGGAGGCACCCAAAGGAGACTGCCAAGGAATGGGCCTCCTCAGCAGGAAAGCCACAAAGGGAAACCACCAAAGAAGATGCTCCCTCAGCAGGGAAGCCACCAAGGAAGGCACCATGGCAGGAGGGAGGCAACTGTACTTTTAAAGAGTTCACATAATGGGGGAGTTTTCATGACATCGAGCCTAAATCAACCTCTTTGTAAATTCTACCCACTGCAATCTGAGAGGAAGCAGAACAAATCTAACCCATCCTCCACAGGACCATCATCCATATGTCTGAAGCCAGCTGTCATGTACCCCCCAAGTTTCCCTTCTTCAAGCTAAACATTCCTAGATTTTTCAACTAAACCTCACATGTCATGAATTTGAGACCCTTCTGCTTGCCCTCCAACCTGCTCGCCGTCCTATGGGTACTCTCCATCTTACCAGCATTCGATGATACCCAAAACAAAATATGATGCAGTGATAAAAGGTTGAAGTAATTCATCTTCATGCTCCACAATGCAATGGGAAACAAAATTATCTTTAAAAGTGGAAGTGCAGCTTCAACGTGAAAAAAGTTTAGGAAAAATGTGAATAAGCAGAGGGGAAACTTGACCTGTGTAAGGAAGTTGGAGAACAGAAGAATGTTACAAAGTTGAGGAAGGGAATGGGTACCATTACACATATGAAGCTTCAAAAGCAAAGTTGGGAAGAAGAAGGAGCTAATTGTAAATTTGATGAAGAAGCAGATGTATACTCTCTGAGAAATGTTAAGAGACTAACAATATCTATCAGGTGAGATCACTCAGTAATGATTAGGGGTAAATACCAAAGAGTAGAGTCATTCAATACCTTTCCACCGAGGCTTACTCAATCAGCTGTTTCTTGACATCATGAAAATAGAGAGGTCAGTTGTCTTCTTAGAGCATGTGTCAGATACACAACAGAGAACCAACCAAGATTTGTGAAAATGAATAAGCACTACCAAATTCCAGCAATCCAAGAACAAATACTGTTGCCAGATGAAATTTTAAAAAGTATAGCCAAAGATTGCAAAGTCTTGTGGGGGAAAAAAGTAAAGACCACAGGGGTACATTGAGTAGTTTTTCCCTTCCTATTCATTAACAAGAGGTACTAAAGAGAAAAACTGATATGATAAATGAACAACTGAAAAAGCTGATATCTGAGAATGAGATTTTAATTTTTGGACCATGAATTAATATCAGAATGACCAGCTATGGGTTGGAGATAAAGTATACCTTAAAAAGCTAAAAAAAATATGTACTTCCCAGCGTCTTGTAAATATAATTAAAAAGACTCTCAACAGAAAAGGAGAAGGTAGGTAGAAACTTGCATATATACCTATGCATTTATCTATACATACATACATGTGTGTTTGTGCGTGTGTGTATGTAGATAACTTCTCCAAGCTAGATACCCAAGAAAGTAGCTATAATGAAGAAGAGCAGTTGAGACACCCAAAAGTCGCAAAGAAGCCAAAATCCAAGGAAAAAAGTCAGTAGTAATTTATCTTTGGACATAAATCAGATCAAGGGACCTGACATGGGTCATATAGCCAGGTAAGAAGGCAAATTTGAACAGATGTCACTATGACTTGACAGGGTGAGATCTCTGCTTGGAAGATGGCTCTAGAAGGGTATGATATTTACTTTAAAAAACCAAGATAAATAAAAAGTGGAGGAGCATTATATATTAATATATGATCATTTGAGGACATTGAAGAAAACCCAAGGAAGGACAGCATGGTGGAGAGCATTTGGGTGAAAATCAATGGAGAGAGAAAAAGAAATGTTGGCATAGGTGTATACTACAGATCACCTGGACAGAAGGAAAAAAAATAGATAAGAAGCTTGGAGAGAGATCACAAATCTGGCACAAAGGTGGGATACTGTGGTGAAGGGGGACATTGATTATATAAATTGCTGCTGGAGTTTCCTTTCTGCCAAAAGCAGAGGAGCTCATAAACTCTTGACTTACATTAGTGCTCATTTCATCCTTCAAAAGGTTGAGGAGCCAACAATGGGAAATTCTAGGTTGGAAATGATTCTCACTAACAAGGAGGAACTAGTTACTGAGACAGAAATGATGAGATCCTTGCTGAAAAGTGACTATTCCCTCCTAGACTTTGTAACAGAGGAGAGGAAAGCTGGGCAATCTCTGACATGTACATCTGATTTGTGGAAAGCAGATCTCAATGATTCTGAGGAAAGATAAGTAGACTGTATAGACTAAAATGCTGCAGGAGAAGTCAGTCCAGGAACCACTGGAAATTCTCAGGGATGAAAGTCTAAAAGATAAAAGGAAGCAATTTTGATGAGGAGGAATAATTTAAAAAAACATTTGAAAAAACCACCCTGGATGCACAAGGAACTAACCTATGTACCTTGTTTTGTAAAATATATTTCTGGCAGAGAGAAGCAGAGACAAGCAACAGAAGATGAATTGAAGGCCATGGAAAAGTCTGTAAGAATTGTTCAGGAGTGTCACAGCTCAGAAAGAACAGAGATTGGCAATGAAGCCTAAAGATGGAGGGAAGGAAGTTGGAAGCTATGTTGGAGGATGAGGAAAATCAAAGAAGTGGTATGGCTACTGGCTAGGGGTGTAGAGCACAATGATAACTGACCAGAGAGAGAAAGAAGAGGTGGTTTTCCTTCTATCTTGTCTGCCAAAGAAAGATTTTTTGCACTATAAAAAACAAATCAAAATTTTCTAACTGTGTTGATACTCCACATATGTAAGGTGGCATTAAGTGACCACCACGCTGAACTTACTGAGTTTGGGTTCCCTGGCCCAAATGAACCAAATCCTTTGGTACTGAAAAAACTTCTGGATTAGATGACTGAGGCTCTCCCAGTAAGACTGCAGAGAATGAGAGTAGGGCCACAGGATTAAAGAAGAATTTATTTTAAAAGGGGAGAGGAGTGCAAGGAAGAAGTTATCAACTCTATATGGGCCAGAGAATTCAACTTGGATTCTGGGAGCAATGCTAGATGGATTAATAAAGAGATGGTTAGAGGAAGAGGAGGAGGGGGAGGGGGGAATAACAGAAATCATATTAGCAATAGATAACAGATCTAAAGAGGGAAGCAGTGATGACAAGGAAGTGTAACCTTACCAAGAACAGGTCGTGCCAAACTAACCTCAGTACCTTTGAACAGGGTTACTAAGTCAGCAGATCATGGGAATGTTTTAAAGAAGTTTGCCACAACTTTAGCAAATCCCTTCACAAACTATTCTTGAGAAAACATGAAGATGTGCCCTAAATGATAATATAATTTAGACATTCAGGACTCTCTGTAGAAGCAGATTCAAAGGGTAGTTTATGATTCGATGTTATCTTGAAATGAGGTCTCTGGTGAAGTCCCCCAAAAATTTGAAGTCTCTGTCCATTGCTTGAGTAAAGGCATAGATGACCTGCCCTTCAAATTTCCAGATATCATAAACCTGGGAGGGATGGCCAATCAGCATGACAGACAAGTCAGGATCCCAACATTTTTGAGCAGGTTGCCTAGTAAAGTAGGGGCTAAAATTTTTAAAAATGAAATTCAATGGAGATACAAATTCCTACACTTGAGATCCAAAAGGCAGCTTCTCAAATACAAGATGAGAGGGAGGTATGATTCATGAGACAGCAGTTTTTCCACATTCTGTGAGTGTTTGAGATGGCTAATATCACTAGATTGAAGAGTATGGAGAGGAGTTAAGTATGAGAAGACTGGCAAAGAAGGAAGGGAGTCAGGTGATGAAGGACTTTACATTTCATTCAAAGAAATGCATCCACTGGTCAGGAGTGGTGAAGGGGGGAATTCTTGTTCTGGACTAGATGGTCACTGATATCCCCTCCAACTCTGAAATTCTGTGAATATTCTGCAAACTCTTCCTGAAAAAGAACTCAACCCAGTGGACTATGGAGACATTCGACATTCCTAGGTTTCTGACCTTAGCCATACACTGCCTGACATCACTTCCCAAAATGGGCCTTCTGAATCTTGCCATCCCACTGTAAGTCTCCTCCAGAGGACATACCTGGGCCGTGCTCACTCAGAATCTTCTTCCTTTCACAAGACTTGAGGTCTTTGTCAATGGTGGCAAATATAGGGTATGGCACAATCCCCATCACAGACTGAGCTCTCACATGGGACAGACAGGTATCTAGAAGCTGATAGGTTTAAGAGGAAGAGATTTCAATATAGAGAAATGGAAAAGGATTTAGGGAGCTATGTCTCCCACAGAGTTAGGAGGTGCCAAGAGGTTACCAATTCACAGGCTTTGTAGCTGAAAAGGATCTTAAAACCTTATTGCTACCCCAACCTTGTCATTTTTCAAGTAATGAAACTGAGAGTCAGAGAGAGAAAGTCTTTTGCCCAAGCACCCATTGAGAAGCAGCAGTAGAAACAGAATTTGAACCCAGACTTCTTGACTCTAAAAGTAGGGCTCTTTTGACTATGTAAAGAATGAAAGGGATGCTCCCTGACTTACCACCAATTATTTAACATGAGGTCACCCAACAGAGCACTTAACAAAGTAAGTGACACATAGTAGGTATTTGATAAATGTTAATTGAGTGACCAGCAAGCAGGAAGCCTGGACTGAGGCACCCAGCCAAAAAGGGGAATAGAATGGGAGCCCCTTCACCCTGAGTTGAAACATCTCCCTGCTGCCAGCTCCCCTGTATTCTGATAGAGAGCTTACTTCCTTCGTAAGGTGGTAGACAACAGAATAGGACCAGAAGTCAGTGAGGGAATAGTCATCCCTCTCTGCAGCTTTACAGAGCCCATCCAGGGCAACAGAGAAATCCCAGGAGTCCTCCTGCAGCCGCCTCCTCAGCTCCTTTTCTGCCTTCTCCAGGTCTTTCCACCCATCATATTGGGTGTAGAGGGAGGCCATGCACCTAAGGATGAGAAAAGCATCTGTCTGCCTGCCTGGTGAAAGATCTGGCCACTTACAAAGCCATTAAGCCACTAGGGGGCACCCTAGTACACAGAGCACCAGCCCTGCAGTCAAGAAGGTCCCTGCTCAAATATGAAACTTACTGGCATCAGACCATGGGGAAATGACTTCACCTCTGCCTGCCTCAGTTTCCTCAACTATACAATGGGCAT
>CM053596.1:7958653-7981970 GCA_028646575.1 Pseudocheirus occidentalis | reverse complement strand
TTTCTCTCAAGAAAACTCCAACTCAGCTCCCAGATGCTGAGACAATCCTGCTTCCTCCAAAATTCCAATTATGTTTCTCTGTCTCTAGAATTCTTCTTTATATACAGCGCTGGCCTCCTGTCTCAGCCAGTCCCGTTCTTCCACCAACAGGGGAGTTCACACCTTCTCAACAGTGGACAGGGCTCACACCTTCCAGATAGAGCTCACACATTTCATACTTAGCCCTAAGTTGCTAAGTATCTGCTAAACTGATCTGATTGCTGTTACACTCTCCATTGATTTTCATCCAAATGCTCTCCACTGTGCTATCCTTCCTTTGCTTTTATTGGATTTTCTCAAATGAACATATGTCAATATATAAAGTTGCTCCTCCACTTTTTATTTATCTTGTTTTTTCAAAATATGCCTTATATCCTTCTAGAACCATCTTCCAGGAAAGGATCTGTCCCTGCCACATCTAAGTGACACCTGTGAGTTCAAATTTGCCTTCTTGCCTAGCTGTGTGAATCTTGGCAAGTCAATTGATCTGATTTATTTATATGTCAATTAAATTTTTTTCTTAGATTTTTTTTGCCTCCTCTAGACTTTTGGTATCTCAGTTGACATTCTTCATTATAGTTACTTTCTTGGGTATCTAGCTTGTCGAAGTTATCTATACACATATGTACATGTGTCTGTGGACAAATAAATAGGTTGATTGCCATATTTCTACCTCCCTTATTGTTTTCTGTTGGGAGCTTTTTATGATTATATTTACAAGATACTGGAAAAATACATCCCTTTTAGCTATTTTTCTTCATTTAATTAATTAATTAATTAATATTTAGTTTTCAACATTGATTCCCATAAGATTTTGAGTTACAGTTTTTCTCCCCATCTTTCCCCTATTCCCTTCCTCAAAATGGCAAGACTACTGAATATTCCTTCTCTCAATCTGTTCTCTCTTATATCCTTCCCCATCACCCCCCCCCCACCAACTTTCTAGTAGGGCAAGATGGATTTCTATACCCCAGTGCCTATATATCCTATTTTCCAGTTGCATGTAAAAAACAAATTTCTTTAAGCATTTGTTTTTAAAACTTTGAGTTCCAGATTTTTTTCCTTCTTTCCTCCTTACCTACCCCCACTGGGAAGTAAAGCATTTCAATATAGGTTGTACATGCGTAGTTGCCCAAATAATTCTTATAGTAGTTATATTGGGAAAGAATAACTTTATTTCCCTCCATCCTATCCCACCCCCCACTTATTCTATTTTCTCCTTTGACCCTATCCCTTTTCAAAAATGTTTCCTTCTAACTACCCTCTCCTCCAATCTACCCTCTCTTGTATCATCTCCGCTCTTATACCCTACCCACCTATTTTCCTGTAGGGTAAGATATCCAATTGAGTGTGCATGTTATTCCTTCCTTAAGCCAAATTAAACGAGAATAAGGTTATCCCATTCCCTTTCATCTTCCTGCTCTTCCCCTCCATTGTAACAGTTTTCTCTTGCCTCTTTTATATGAGATAATTTACCCTGATCTATCTCTCCCTTTCTCCTTCTCCCAAGAGATTCCTCTCTCACCTCTTAATTTGATTTTTTATATATCATCCCTTCATAATCAATTCCTCTTGTGCCCTCTTTCTATGTATACATGAACATACATATGCCCATACTCACATATATATTTAAATACACATACACCCTCCTATACATACATACAAACATGTATATGTGTATATGTATTCTCTTCAACTATCTTCATACTGAGAAAAGTCTTATGAGTTATGATTATTCTTTTCCATATAGGAATGTAAATAGTTCAACTTTAATAAGTTCCTTATGATTTCTTTTTCCTGTTTACCTTCTCATGCTTCTCTTGCTTCTTGTATTTGAAAGTCAATTTTTTTTTGTTCAACTCTGGTTTTTTCATCCAGAATGCTTGAAAGTCCTCTATTTCATTGAAAAACCATATTTTTCTTGTAGCATTATACTTAGTTTTGCTGGGTAGGTGATTCTTGGTTTTAGTCCTAGATCCTTTGATCTTTGGAATATTATATTCCAAGTCCTTTGATTCCTTAATGTAGAAACTGCTAGGTCTTGTGTTACCCTGATTGTGTTTCCACAGTACTCAAATTGTTTCTTTTTGACTGCTTGCAGTATTTTCTCCTTCACCTGGGAACTCTGGAATTTGGCTATAACATTCCTAGGAATTTTCTTTTTGGGATCTTTTAAAAGAGGTGATTGGTGAATTATTTCAATTTCTATTTTGCCCTCTGGTTCTAGAATATTAGGGTAATTTTTCTTGCTAATTTCTTGAAAGGTGGTGTCTAGCCTCTTTTTTGGGTCATGGATTTCAGGTAGTCCAATAATTTTTAAATAATCTCTCCTGGATCTATTTTCCAGGTCAGTGTTTTTTTTTCCAATGAGATATTTCACATTGCCTTCTATTTTTTCCATTTGTTTGGATCTGTTTTATAGTATCTTGATATCTCATAAAGTCATTAGCTTCCAATTGCTCCAATCTAATTTTGAAAGAGATATTCTCTTGAGTGAGTTTTTGAAATTCCTTTTCCATCTGGCAAATTTGGCTTTTTGAAACATTCTTCTCCTCCTTGGCTTTTTGGGCCTCTTTTGCCATTTGAGTTAGTCTATTTTTTAAGGTGTTATTTTCTTCAGTGTATTTTTGGGTCTTCCTTAGCAAAAGTTTTCACATTGAAGCCCCACTTTGACTTTTAAAAGAATAATTTCATTTCCCATTCAAATGTGGAGAATGCAGATAAACGATTTGAACCTCTTTATCACTGAATCATGTTTCATTTGGGCATCATGGAACATTGATAAGATTCAGAGTGCCAAGAGAAGGGTATTGTCTCAAGTTCATGACATATGAAGATAATTGAAAAAACCTGAGAATGTTTATCCTCAGGAAGAGAAAACTTTGGAGTACACAATATTTGTCTTCAGATATATGGGTGGTTGTCCTGCGGAGAAGGGGTTAGATTTGTTTTTCTCCATCCCAGAAGGAAAGGGGGAATTTACAAAGAGGCTAATTTAGCCATGATGTCATGGAAACTCCCCCATCATCTGAAGTGTTTAAAAGTAGAGTTACCGGGGCAGGTAGGTGGCACAGTGAATAGAGCACTGGCCCTGGAATCAGGAGTACCTGAGTTCAAATCCGACCTCAGACACCACAAAATTAGCCGTGTGACCTTGGGCAAGTTGCTTAACTTTTGCCAATTGCCCTACCTTACCCCTTCCAAAAAAGCAAAAAAAAAGTAAAGAAAAAGAGAAAAGTAGAGTTACCTCCCTCCTGTCATGGTGCCTTTATTGGTGGCATCCCTGATGAGAAGACCCCTTCCTTGGTGGTCTCGCTTCATGGCCTTCCTGTTGAGATGGCATCATCCTTGGTGCTGTCCCTGCTCAACCGGTGCCTTCCTTCTCCTTAGAACTATTCCAGTGGATGCTGGATGGTCACTTGTCAGATATGTGAGGGAATTAGGATGAGTGGGTACTGGATTATATATCTACTGAAGTGCCTTCTAACTCTCACATTTTGTCATGTTGTTATTCTTCTCTCCTGAGAAGGAGAACAGCCTACATTTTGAACATAGAAAGCAGTCACTTGACAGTGGCAGAAATCAAATGTCACATGCTCATTGCAGGACATTACAAAAACTTTACTGTTCTCCATGCTTGTTGAGATCCTCAGCCTCTTTTAAGGCATGACTTTTTGGCCTTAGCAAGTCAATTCTTAATAACCTTAGTAAGTGAACGCTGGAGCAATCCTGCCTGACAATCTGGTTTTCTCTCACTGAGCTTGATTCAGTGTCATTTCCTGATTAGGTCCAGCTAGTTGGTGCCAGGGAGACACCAGGAAGAGACTTGTATAGTGAGTAGATCTCTCTGGGAAGAGTAGGTGGTAGTGATGTGGTCCAAAGGGGTTCAAGGACTCCTTAAGGATTGAAGCACAGGAGAGGGTTTTATGGAATTAATTCATGGACTCAAGCATTCTTTAAGTTAAGGTGGCAAAAGTTTATTGTAATGCCAATATGATGGGCAAAGCTCTTTAAGGAACTTGCAACTCAGAAGGAAAGATGCTAAAGCTTTATATAGGAAAAGTAGTGGGTTACCTGGCAGATATGCTAATTAGGTGATAACTTACAGTCTTGGTCATAGGCATCATTCCTATGATCAGGGGAAGGGGTTTCTTAGGGTGTATTTTTGGTCTGCAATGTCTCTAGCAAGATAGTTTTGAGAGTTGATGTCTATAGCTTGACCTCTGGATTGTATATGATAACTTTGGGAATCAATACAAGATAATTCTGTGCTTACAAGATAGTCCTGTTTTTACAGGAGAATTTCTCCAGAGGTCACCTTGTTCTTGAGATGGTGATAGATTATTTTACTGGGGCCCATTCAGGAGTTATTGTTAGGCATAGTGTCCTTAGGCTGTGAAGAAAACTGTCAGGAATAGTGTTTTGAAGCTAGGGAGATATGTAATCTTGGAATTGGGGTCCAAGCACAAGCACCAAAAGCACCACATCAGTAGGAAACCTGAAGTTGGAATATGTCTTAGCGTGAATGTAGCTGAATATAATACCCCTGGATGGTGTGAGTCTATTCTTGTGGAAACTACAAATCATGGTGTGAATTTTTCTGGGTATAAATCTTATCTTGTTGTGACTCCTACCCCAATGAAAAACCTGCTCACCAAAGTCACAGTTTTGTTTTCTTCCCAGATGCCTGGCTTGAATTCACTTCTGATTGGGCTGGCTACTCCACACTTGACTACTCACCACCTGGTGCTTATGTCTCTGCTACTCATTGTGGGAGCAAGTTTGAGGGAGGGAAGCTCATCCAAAAAAACCTGAAAGGGATTTCTCCTACCTGTGAGGTAAGGACTGAATCTATCCTCCAACAAGAGAAAGAGCAATAGGAGCCATAGGATTGTTCCTCCTTCAATATTACTCTCCCATCATTTGGCATCCATTTAGAATACTGGTCTCCACAGGTTCCTCACCTTAGGGGTTCCATGAGAGAATGTGAGAAGCTTGAAAAGCCTCTACAGAACAGCACTGAGATTACTTCCTCATGTGAACCCCAGTAGGAAACCTTGCTAACTCTTCATGTAATTTGGCACCCAGATGTGAAATACTCTTTACTTCCATGTCTATACCAGATTTGGGTGTCTGTATTCTCAACTAATTTGAAGGGGGAGAGACAGGGCAAATAGCACAGGAATGTTCTTTTGGTACTTAGAGATACAAAGGGCCAAATGAGAACCCATCCTGTAATTCCTTTCTGTGAGATTCTCCTTCTCTTCTTTATAGTGTTATATGGCAATGCTTTGGCTGACAAAGACATTATTCTCAAAGCCATCTTGGGTGGGTGTGAGAAACCAGTTTTCATCAGGGTTCAGAGAAGGAAGGAAGGGGAACAAAGTGTGATTTGGAGCCAGAGTGAGACTTTCTCTTAAGTCCTAGTGAAATAATCTTCATTCTCCTTGTAGGTTTCTTCTGGAAATTTATTCATGGTTCAAACTCCCAGGAAAAATGGTCCTTGATGATCCTGAAAGTAACAACCTGAACTTGGATGCTCTCATGTCTTGGTATGGGCTTGGCCCTGGGTATCAGGGATCACTTTTTTTTGAGGCAATCAGGGTTTAGTGACTTGCCTAGGATCACTCTGCTAGTAAATGTCTGAGGCCATATTTGAACTCAGGTCCTCTTGAGGGCAGGGCTGGTTTTCTACCCACTGTGCCACCTAGCTGCTCCAAGGATCAGTTTTAAGAAGGTTATATTGGGTGATTATGACCAAATAAACACATCCATTTTGCTTGAAACTTTCATGAGCTGGACTATGTGAACTGGAATCAGTGGCTCTTGAATTATACTTGATACCCCTACCTTTGTACTCAGTGGGAATCATCCTCCCTAATTATATTCATTGTTTCATCCTGTTGAGATTCAGAATGGCAACTTGTGAAATGATTTTAAGGAAACCCAGTCAGTTGTCTTAGTTTGCAGGGGACCAGAGAGAAAATGGAACCGTTGGTTCTTAAACATGAAGCATTTACTAAATAATAAGGCAAAAGCAAATTTACCCTAATATTTACTTAGTAATAGCCAAATGCAGGAATAGTGGAAAAGTTACAGTCCACCCATGAGTCTGGCTTATACTCCCACAAACCCACATTGTGTCCCTAAAGTAGACGAGGAAAGGGTGAGTGAAGTGGACACACACTGAATGAAGTCAAGCAGTAAGTCAAATACATAAAGAAACCTGTGTGCCTGGGGCAACAAATCATTCTGGGATTGTCTTCAGAACTGTTGATCTCTTTAGTGTGCACCATGTATCACTTGGTATGGAAAATCATTTTTCAGTTAGTTGCTCTCCTGTTGAGCAAAGCCACTTGACTGCTCCTTTTGAACAACTGAAGCAGTGTCAAGTTCTCTTTAGCACATAGCTGCCAGTGCAAGGCTTTCATAAAGTGTTAGGCTCTTTTAGCAAAATATAATATCATGCTCTTTTGGTGAAAAACTGTTCCATTAAGTTTGCAATCAGCCAAGGTAATCAGTTCTGTTCCATACGAGCTATGAGAAATTCTCTCTTTTTAAAGAGTAAAGAGTAACACAGACACCCTGAAAGGTTTCCTGTCTCACAAGTGGCACTAGCTGACAATGAACCTAAGAACTATTTTGATTGAGGGAGGATTTTGATGTCCTCCAACCACCTTCTAGCACCTGCAAAGCTCTTCTTCAATCAAACAGCTACTGACTTCAGCTGCCAAGCCTACCTGTCAGCCTGCTCAGTCTCTAACAGCTTCTGTAGCTTGTGTTTTGTCAGGTGCTTCTCTCTATGCCTTTTCTTTTCAGCCTCTGATTCCACCTGTGCTCAGCTTCTGAGCCTTGCTTTTATAACTGCTTTTTTAACCAGATGATTGAGCACTTGCAGCAGAACTCTCCGGATGAACAGAGACAGCTCCTTCAGGACTTGCTTGAACAGACCTTGAAGCAACATTTGATGAAAGAGGGTGAGCGCAATTTTCAATTTCCCTGCAGCTGCAGTCGTACCATTTTGGGGGAGATACCTGTCCTCTGTCTAATGTTAGATGGCCAGTGTATTTCCTGGATGCAAGTGAAGACAGTAGAAAGTGAAATGAAAAACCCAAATTCTAGAAAGCATCATAGCTTTGTAGAGGACACAGCTAGCCATAAGAATGAGTAGACTCACATCTCTGAGGTTTTGTTTCTTTATAGGCTATTGCTCACATGATCTTGTGATCACGTGAATGGAATTGGAATGGATTCAGGAATGGATTGGGCCAGCTCCAGCTCTGAGATTTTGTGATTTTGTGTCTTTGGTCTTCTTTTTCCCCTCAGGCAACCCTGAGGATATAGTTCCTACAGACCAGGAAAATATGTATTTGATGTACATTGGCTTGGCTGTCAACACTGTCTATCCCCTGGTCCTGCCCCCACTGTGGAACACTGAGATAATGCTCTCCTTTGACTTCAGTGGAGGGGATCCACTTGGGGTAATAGGAAGGAGCCCTTGCTTGGGATAGGAGACCTGAGTCCTAATCCCCAACTCATAGTATGACCTTCATTCAGTCCTTTCCTCTCTCTGATTAGCCTCACTTTCCCTCTCTAGAAAGTGCAGTTTGGGGAGGAGGCTTGAAAATCTCTAGTGATGCTTTAAGCTCTAGAGCCCTCAGGTGGTAGCTCAAATGGGTCTGTGTCCCCTCTCCTCAGACCATCAAGGTCACAGAAAAGTACTGCAAAGCCTGGGCTATCCCCTTCCCTCTAGTAAATGATGCTAAGTTGAACCAAGAAGCCAAGGCTCCCTCTGACTTGCACATCTTTGAAGGGGAGAATGCACCAGTGGTCATGCACTTCCCACTTTTCAATAAAGTGAATTGTAGCAGCAAAGATATGGGTTTGGGCTGCACAGCTCCTGAGTTTCCATGCACTAGGTTGGTGGAGGTGGGGTAAAGAGAATTGTGGTACTGGGTTCAAAGGGCTTCCTGTCACCTGGGATGCTCACTGTGGGGTTGCAAGTCTGAGCTTTGGTGAAGGATGTTTACACAGGGAGAGATGTTACCTTCTCCAGGGAGTGCTAAGGTGTGACCCCCTACTTCTTTGAAGTCCTCTCTAGTGCTGCTGGAAGTGGCAAGATTTCACAAATGTCACAGGCAATCTGTCTAAATATTCTGGAATTGGTAACTAATTACAATATTAGCAAATGCCCCATGTCTTTGTAGTATTAATCCAGTGAGTTACCATCTGTGGACTTTCTCCCCTCTATTTTTAATAAACTCTTGCTACATGTCTCCAAAACTTTTAGCTCTTTTTCTCTTATTACCTGCCCAGCCCAACCCCCTTCTCTCTCCTAAATGCCACACCATTGGCTTGCATCACACTAAACCAAGCATCAACGGGACAAATTTGTAACAGCAAAATTTGAAGTGTCCAAACTTTTCATAGTTCAAAGATTTCAAACTGAGAGGGCCCTCAGAAGCCATGTTGTTCTCTTCTTAGAAATAAGGAAACTGAATCCCCAAGATTTTAAGTCATTTGCTTAAGGACAATCAGACTGTAAGTAGGAGAGACAGGGTCTGAACCCAGGTCTTAGGAGATTATGAATCCAGCCCATTTTCCACCATTGATTGTGGGAATACACCAGTTTTGAACTATTCCAGCATGTTTTCAAATTACCCAAGATGTCTCACCCACTAGGGTGCATCCAGTAGTCTTCTCTAAATTCACATCAAGGAACCAACATCTGTGGTATTAAAGCTGAGTTACTGGAAGCCTCCTCACTTCTCTGGTTGGGGTCTCATGTTAGAGAGTCATTTCTTGACTTTTATTTCCTGTTACATGGACTCAGTCAACAGGAGGCTGACTGAGTCTCATAGACATGGCTGCTACTCTAACAACGACAGCAATGGTGCTTTAATAACAATAGTTGGCACTTATCTAGTGCGTTAAAGTTTGCATAGCACTTTATATATACATATACATATGTGTGTATATATTATATATGATATATAATATAATAATATATAATATTATATATATAATCTTCAGTCTTACAACAACAGTGTGAAGTAGCAGCTCTTATTGCCCAATATTACAGATAAGGAAACTGAGGCAGATAGAGGTCAAGTAACTTGGCCAGAATCACACAGCTAGTAAGTGTCTGAGGCAGGATTTGAATACAGATCTCTCTGACTCCAGGTACCAAATTCCATTCATTTTGTCTCCTAGTAAATTACCAAACATTTATTAAGCATTTGCTCTTTTCCAGGTCCTGTGCTAAGCAGCTGGGATACAAAGAAAGACAAAAGATGGTTCCTGCTCTCAAGGAGCTTGCAGTCTGGGAGTGGGGGGAGGATACAACATGCAAACAGTTATATAGAAACAAGATACAGACAAGAAAAATGGGAGATAATCAAAGGAGAGAAGTCACTAGAGTCAAGGGGAATCAGGAAAAGTGAGGTTCTAGCTGGGCCTTGAACGAAGTCAGGAGATAGAGATGAGGAAGGAGAGAATCCTAGGAACTGGATTCATAGCCAGTGAAAATGCATGGAATTGGGAGATGGAATGTCTTGTATGAAGAACAGCAAAGAGGCCAGTGTCACTGGATGAAGAGCCTCTGTGTGTGTGTGTGTGTGTGTGTGTGTGTGTGTGTGTGTGTGAGAGAGAGAGAGAGAGAGAGAGAGAGTGAGAGAGAGAAGGAGAGAGACAGAGACAGACACAGAGACAGAGACAGAGGCAGAGAGTGAGTTAAAGTTTAAGAACCCTGGAGAGGGAGGAGGGGGCAAGTCATGAAGAGTTTTGAATGCTGGACAGAGGATTTCGTGTTTGATCCTACAGGTGCTAGGGAGCCTCTGGAGTTTATTGAACAGGGTGGGATGGGGTGACAAGGTCAGAGCCCTGTTTTAGGAAAATCACTTTGGTGGCTGAATGGAGGATGAATTGGATTGGGGAGGGACTTGAGAAAGGCAGAGCCACCATTGGGCTGTTGCAGTCATCCTGGTGTGATTGGATGTGGGCCTGCACCAGAGTGGTGGTCATGGTAGGGGAGAAAAGGGAGCATATTTGAGAGATGTTATAAGGATGAAATTAATAGATTTTGTCCACTGATTGGATATAGAGGATAAGAGAGGGAAGAGTCAAGGTTGACTCCTAGGATGTGATTGGGAGGCTGGTGATTACAGTGGACAGTGACTGGAGAGTTAGGAAGAAGCAAGAGTTTACAGGAAAGGATAAGTTCAGTTTTAGACATGTTGTGTTAAAGATGTCCAATAGGCAGGTGGGGACGGAAGACTGGAGGTCCTGGGAGAGGTTAGGGCTGAATGAGTAGCTAAGAGAATCATCAACATAGAGATGGCAATTACATCCATGGGAAATCACCAAGTTCAACAGGACCGAAGGAGAAAATAAGAGAGCTCAGGACAGAGCCCTGTGGGATCCCAAGAATGAGCAGTCATGACCTGTCTGAAGATCCAGCAAAGGATACTGAGAATGAGTAGTTACATGAGTAGGAGGAGAGCTAGGAGACAGCAGCAGCACAAAAACCTAGAGAAGAGAAGATCGGGAGAAGAGGATGATTGATGGTATCAAAGGCTACAGAGAGATTAAGAAGGACTATAATTGAGAGAAGACTATTAGATTGGGCAATTAAGATATTATTAGTAACTTGAGAGAGAGCTGAGCAATGAAGAGTAGAGAGAGAGAGAGAGGGAGGGAGAGAGAGAATGAGAGAGCAAGAGAGAGCGAGCACACACTGCACAAGTTGTAATGGTTCCTAAGATATACCTAGTTCTACGTCAGAAGGCCTGCAAGATGGGGAGGTGCATGGAGGCTGGCTCCCTTGAGGGATGGTTGAAGGAGTTAAGTACATATAAGTAAGAAGACTTTGAGAGGCATCTTCACTGTCATCAAGTGTGTGAAGGGGAGGAGATATTAAGGCATTCTTTTTCTTGTGTCTCTGGGGGCCTTTGATTTGAAACTGGATCATCACCTGTTAAGGATGTCAGAGGATAGATGGAATCCTGTACAAGTAAGTCAAAGGGGACTCCCTGTGAGGTCCTTTCCTGCTCTGAGATTCTGTAGCCTTCTGTTCTTAGAGTTGCTTTGATGACAAGGCTCTAGAAGTAACTCTCTTCTAATGAAAGTCCACAAAGGGCTGCTTGGTGACATCATGGATTCTCTGTCACACTCTGTCTCAGATGTCATTGCAAAGAGACATAAGATGTATGAGATATTCTGCCTCCCACCCTATTCTGCTTCTGAGGTGTGTCAACTCCTGGAGGACTTGAAGACAAATGTCAGAAACAACAAGGATTGTATCTTCATGAAGATCTGTAAACTGGCAGAAGAAATCTCATAGGAAACTTCTGCCCTCACAGAATACACAGGTACTGGGAATAGCTTCTGTCCCCTGGGTGCAGCTGCCACTCCTTCTGCCCTTTGGGAGAGGCGCCCATTTACCTTCTTAGTTAATGCTTCAAGTGACTGACTTTTGCTTTAGGGTCCCAGCATTTTGCTTTGTACCCTCATGTTTCATGCAACTTACCTTCTATTTACCCTTTCCTGGGTTCAATAAAATATTGACTTGGATCCCAGGAGTCTCTTGTTTCATCATTCTTCGTTACTCGGTGCCAATTGCAGAAGCTTAGAGTTGGCAGGAGGAGTGCTGATCCCTGGGTCAGGACACAGGAATTTGAGTTCTGGCTCAGACACTGGATATATGACCCTAAGTCACTCATGGTTTCTCTGAGCTTCTGTTATTTCATCTAAAGAAGGATAATACATGCAATATGTAGGTCATATGTTTGTTAAGGCATCTTGCACCAAAAATTCACTTCTTACTCCATCCCTCACCCCTTTTTTGTTTCATTGACTGACCAGGCTTTTTGAAAAAAAAAACTCAGCCCACATCCAGCTTGAATGCCAATCAGACTTTTTTGTCAAGTTTCTCACTCTCCTCTTTTTTTGTTCTGGTTTCAAATATACTAAAAGTCCATTTCCACTTTTCAATGACACTTACACGCAGACGACAAAAACAGTCCAAGAAACATACACATGCTTTGCCTTTCATTCATACAAAAAAAGGAGAGCATTGGGCCACTATGACTTAACTGTCTTTAACTTCCTCTGTTCTTCCTCTCATTTTCTGGGGAGACAGGACATGGCAAGAATTGGGTTGCATAGTGGCCCACCCATGTCTCTTTTCCATTCCTGCTGTACTCACCAAACCTGGATCTCCTCAGCATAAAGTTAAGGATTCTTTGTCTGATATGACTATTTCTCCCACCCTGACTTTCCCATTTTTTCTGAACCTCAAAGCAGAAGTCTGATTGCTGCCTCAAGTACCCACATATTTTCATGTTCAAATTGGATAAGTTTGCTCACAACTATTCACTGGAATAGAAGTGGAACAGTCTATCTGTCTATTCATCCATCCATCCATCCATCCATCCATCTACCCATCCGTCCATCCAGCTATCTATATATTTATTTATGCACTTAATAATATTTTGTTTTTTCCCCAATTACATGTAAAGATGTTTTTCAATATGCATTTTTGATGAGATTTTGAGTTCCAAAGTTTTCTTCCTCCCTTCTTTCAATCCTAACTCTCCATCCAAGGCAGCAGGCAATCTGATTTAGGTCATATATGTAAATTATGTTAAACATATTTCCATTTTAGTCATGTTGTGAAAGAAGAATCAGAACAAAAGGGAAAAACCACAAGAAAGAAAAAAATGTTAAAAATGTGGAAACAGTATGCTTCCATCTGTATTCAGATTTCATAGTTATTTCTTTGGATCTAGTTAGCATTTTCTATCATGAGTCTTTTGGAATTGTCTCAGATCATTGTATTGCTGAGAAGAGTTAGGTATATCATAGTAGATTATTGCACAATGTTGCTATTAATGTGTGCACTGTTCTCTTGCAGCTGGGACATTCTTTCAGATGAATAGTACAAAGACATTTAAGTTGGTGATTGGGATGGATAGGATCACTGATAATAGGGAGAAGGAAGAGCTGCTTGGTTCATTTTTGTTCTGGTGCTTTCTGCCAAGGACAGTGACATTTGCACTGGAGAGGGTAGAACAAAAATGTTCACAGAGATCTGTTCTCTGTGGTAAGTAAGGAGATAGAGAGTGCTCAGCAGCCAAGAGGAGCTCAGTTCACCTGGCTCAGATGAACTCTTACCTCAGAGTTCCAGCAGATGGAATTGAAAAGCCCAAATCCTTAACATTTGAAAGGTTTCCATTCAATAAGGACTTGTTCAGTACTTAGTATGTACTAGACTCTGCTACTGCTGGAGATGCAGGTACAAAGACTTCCATTGCAATCAGAGAGACCAGAAGCACATGTAAAAATACACACAGCCTCGTTAGAGCAAATGCAAATAGGCAGTTAAGTACAAGGTAGTTTGAAAGGGAGGGAAGGAGCAACTTGCTGAGATCAAACAGCCCGAATCTTTTGTAGGCCAGTAACTTTCCTACAGGTAATGACTTAAAACAAAATTAACACTTGAGAAAAGAGCTAAGTTCCTAGACCTTAGCTACTTCTCAAACAAGCCTAGAAAGGTCAAATGGGAGCAAGGAGGAAGATGGAGTGAGCATATAGACCTTCAAGTTCTTAGAGAAGAAGAAACGGGGGAGAGAGTCATCATCTGCTATTTTATCTTTGGCTAGCAGGACAGATTCGGTCCATCCTATAGTTATCACTCAGAATATCTCCATCATATTCTGACCCATCTTATCACTGTGCTTATGCCATCCCAGGCTCTAGTAACTCTGATGGCTTCTCCTACAGCCATGGTGATTCTTCCTGATGTCCTCCTTCTCTTCTCATGAACCCATTCCAGTTCAATGTCAGGGGCTGGTCCTTAGAATCCAGAATGATGGGTTAATTGCAAATTCAATAGCTCTACGTCCCTACCCTAGAACTCTTAAGTCACTGCCCTCTGTGGGCTGAATCAAAGATGAGTCACACCAGTGTTTATTTGCAACATACTTACATATGTGCATACTATCTCCCTGACATGATGAACCTCCTTAAGGACAGGGACTCTCTCAGATTTGTCTTTGTATTCTTTGTTTGTTTTTTTGTTTTTTTTTGGAGGGCAGTTGGGGTTAAGTGACTTGCCCAAGGTCACACGGCTAGTTTTTGTGTGTGTGCGTGTTAAGTGTCTGAGGCCAGATTTGAACTCAGGTACTCCTGACTCCAAGGCCGGTGCTCTATTCACTGCGCCACCTAGCCGCCCCTGTCTTTGTATTCTTAAAACTTAGTACAGTACTTAGTATACAGTAAGTGCTTGATGGCTCAACTGACTAGGGAGGTGATTGTCCTACTGTGAGATCACATTTGGTGGTACCCTGGTAGATCAGCTGGAGAGTGTACTGAGGAGGGAAGCCAGGATGGGGGAGGGTCTCAAGTCCATGGCGTATGAGGATCATGTGAAAGATCTGGACATATTTTGACTAGAAAAAAAATTGAAGAGGGTTAGAAGATCTGTCAGAGTATTTGAAACCTTGTGTTTATCCTTCATTTTTGAAGAGGACCATGGCATTAGGGAAATGATGACATGACTTGCAAGTCATGTCTTAAAGGAAGCTGGATATGTAATATTGGAAACCTGCAGAGAGACTCGGGCAGAAAAAGCAGATTTGAGAATATCTAGTGGTTTAGAGGGAGAAGCAAAGAGGGCCCAAACAAAACCCTGAGGGATACTGACAATCTTTTAATATCATATTTTAGCTAAAGTCTGATTTAATCAAACAAACAGCTCTGATTAAAAATCCCTTTCCCTGTATGTGTAACTTCAAAGACAAGAGGTGAGATTTCCCTTATCTTGGGACTTACTCCACATGGGAGCAGAACAGACATCCTGAGATCATAAGATGTAAATAGACCCTGCTCTGGTTCTTGTCAATTTGCATTTACAATCTAGGAACTCTATATTACATATAGGTGGTAACAAATGGAAGTCATAAAGTTTTGTGACAGTCATCTTGAACTGGGATGGTTCTGAAAAGTATAAAGAGTCTTATGATTTCTCTGTTTGTCAGTCAGGACTTTAGTCCTGCACTCCTTGAGCAAGTAATTTTAGCCTTAAGGGAATAATAAGGAATAAATAATGTAATTTTTATATTGCTATCTGTCTGTCTTTTTAACAAACCTTTTCTAGTGGTTGACAATACTTATAGTTAAAGGTCAGGATCTGAAAGAGAATCCAGCAAAGGAAAAGAAGAAGGAGAACCAGGAAACCTGAAAACCTAGAGTAAAGAGAATAAATACATAAAGAGGAGAGGGTGATCCAAAGTATCAAAGGCTGCAGAAAGGTAGGTCAAGATGAGAAAATAATAAGAGAATGACCATGTGTCATATGTGTTGTAAACAGGATTCTTGTTCAGTTATGTGTTACAATAGGGGGCTACTGAGGTATTTTTTTGACTGAAATTCTAGGATTTGCCTGTAACATTTTACATTTTTAATCAGCCCTCCATTAAAAAAATGACCCTTTTACATAAATTATTTCTAGAAATGTTCCATCCTTCCACTTTCCATAAATGAGCTCTCCCTTGTAACAAAGAAAATGTATTAAACAAAACCAGTCATGCAGGGTCTGGAACTGGCAATGTATGTAAAAATTGACAGCCATTGTCTCTCCCCTGTGAAATGAAAGGTGAAAATGATTTTTTCAATTCCTTCCCTGGGCCATAGGCAATCATTATGAGTATTCAGTTTGCTCATTTTCTGGGTATTATTTTCATTCCTATTACTGTAATAATTGTATATATTGTCCTTTTGGTTTTATTCTACTCTGAATTAGTTCATAGAAATCTTCTTATGTTTTTCTGAATTCCTTACTTTGCCATTTTTATGATTCAATCTTATTCCATTTCACGGTCGCATTTTCCACAGTTTAAATAGTTAATCTCTAATTGTGGGTATCTAGTTTTTAATTTAACTTTTATTTACCCACTCCCCTACTTTTGTCTTTGGATCAGCTTCATTTCCAAATATATCTCATCCTATCCCTACTCATTAAACCATTTCTTGTCACACTTTTTTTTGAAAGAGAAGAAAAAGGAAGTTTGATAAAATTAACCAATATATCAACTGAGTTTGACAGTATATGTAATCTTCCACACCCATAGTTCCTTCCTTCCTTAAAGGAAGGAGGAGCATTTTTCTCATCTCTTCTTTTGGAGTAAGCTTGGTCATTATAGCTACATAGAATTCAAGGTTTTGGATTTTTTTGGCTGTCATTCCTTCCAGTTACATTAGTTATTTTGCATATTGCTTTCTATAGTCTAAATACTTCACTTTGTGTCAGTTCAAAATGTCTTCCTATGCTTCTCTGGATTCTCAATATTTATGGCTTATTAAGCAGAAACATTCCCTACAATTCATGCACCACAACTTGATAATCTGCTCCCCAGTCAATGGACATCTACTTTGTTTCCAATTCTTTGCTAATAGAAAAGGGTGATGCTGTGATTATTTTGGAATATATAAGACTATTTCAACCTGCTTGGGGCATATTCCTATTAGGGAGAACTCTGTGTCCAAGGCACATTTTAGTGATTTTTTCTATAATTCCAAATTATGTTTGAGAAATCTTGGCCCACTACTCTTTAATTTTGATTCTGTTTAGAGCTTTCTGAGTTAAATGTGCTTCTATTAAGTAGATATATCTTAGATTCTGTTATCAAATCCATTTATCATTTTCTTCCATTTTATTGGGGGAATTTAGCCCATTTGCATTTAGGGATATTATTATTAAGAATGTTTTTTTTTCTTTGGTCATTTTCTAAGAAGGGAGTATGCACTTTCTTACTATTTTTAAAATAATTTCTATTACTCTAAATGTAACATAACTATTCAAATAAAAGTTTCTCCACCTAATTGTTGGTTACTCTGCATTGCAGTTCTCTTTTATAAAAGATAAGGACTTTCTTTCAGTATTGCCCTTCTCCCTCTTTATAGTTCTACTTTGTTACCCTTTTACAAGATAAGAGTAATTTCTCCAGTCAAATTTGATACAATTAGAGGGCAGCAAGCCATTGGATGGCCAAAGAATTTGCCACACCTGGGGAGGTCCTTTGAAAAGCAAGATACTTTGTCTAGGGAGTCATTTGAGACGGGAGGTATCTCTGAGGAGTATCAACTCTGAGTAGAGAAGAGAGCCAATTATAGAAGAAGAAACCAGTCTTTCAGAAGGAATTGTTCTTTATCCCTTCAGTGGGCAGAAGAGTATTTCTCTCTCATCTGCCCCCAATTGGATATTACATCTTGCACTGAAGCTAATCTTCTATGAGGAAACACTGCATCCAACAGGTAGCAGGCACAGGCATTTAAGGTAGGATACCAATGGAGAGATTTGGCTATCTCTGGCAGTAGAGATATCACATCTAGGGGAACATTATGATGACACCACAAGAAGAAAAAAAGAGTATTAGGAGCTTGTAATGTGGGGGTGTGCTAGTTCCTTTAGTTGTTGTAGCGGGTCCACCCAAGGGCCAGCCTCAGATGTGTGTGAAGATGTGGGTGAGAGGAAAAAGTAACCAGGGGATAGTTCAGGAAAGAACCATGAACTCCATTTAATGGTTGTAAAAGTTTATTGTTACGCTATTCAGCGCACAGGAGGGTTTCAGAAGCCTGAAGAAGTGCAGGAATTAGAAACACAGATTATATAGCCATAATAACATAAATCAAGTATAAATTATGCTAACTAGGTGAGTAAGGGAGAGATTAGGGAGGAGTTAAGGAGTGGTCAGTGCTTAAAGGAACATGCACTTTTCATATCTACTGCGCAGGCATATTGCCCATAATTCACGGGAAAAAGCCCACGGAGGGGGGTGGGTGGGTAGGGGGGCTACTAAGAGGTATGGTTTTTGCCTTGAAACATCACCTAAGTCAACTAGTGGTCAATTGTGCCTGAGAGGTGCCCAGTCTGTTCCCCATCAATGCCCCATTTGACAAGATGAATGTTAGAAGTTAGACTAACTGGGGCCTAATTGGCGAGGAATTATCTTGATAGTACATTGAAAGATTCATAGGTACAACTGGCCACTAGAACAATGGAGCTTCACATTTCTCTAATTGCTTATAGATGGTTGGGTGAAGGATTCATAGCTATGGCTTGTTATTGTAGCAAGCATGTTAAAACAAAGTATATGTCCATTGTTTGGGGAGCAGAGGGCTGCTCAGGGAAGAAGCAGAGTTAATGGTTTTATGGCTGGGGGTGTATAACTTTACAACTGAAGTTGCAACTGGATGTCACAAACCAAGGCACCCCAACACCCCATCAACAGGGTTGATAATCTAATAAGAGACTTGAGACTTGTCTCTTTTAAGTATCTGAAGTTTGGTGGGCAAAAAGCCTTGTTGGAGTTGGGATCTCAGACCAGAGTCTTTTAAAATGTATTCCCCAGGGCACCAGCTTTTTCAAGATGTAGACCCCTGAGGAGGCACATCAAAATCTTTATCTGAGTCCTGACCTCTGTTTCTGAGGCTTGGATACAGTCATATGTGTTAATTACCTATATTCCTCTCCAATAGTTTATATTTGAGTCCACTCTTCCCATTGATTTTGTATGTATTTTTGGGAGTCATGCCCCTCGTTGATGAGTACCTTTTGTGACTACTTTTCTTATAATGCTGTCTTAACAAGTGTCTTTGAGATAATTTTGTCCACAGATTGACCACTAAAGTGACTTGTCCATCCTATGGCATTATAGTCAGTGTTTTTTCAGGCCATGTTGTTTTTGGTTTAAAGTTAATTTTCTTTTTGCCTTTTAGAATATTGTATCCCAGTACTTTCCCTTCTTTTCAGTAGCTGTAGTGGAGTCTTATGTGAATCTGACTGTGATTCCTTTGTACTTGGACTCTTTCTTTTTGGTTGCTTGAAGTATTTTCTTTTTGTTTGACCTGTAAACTTTGAATTTTGACAATGATGTCCCTGGGTATTTTCAGTTTAGTGATTCCAGAAATGACTGGTAGGTTTGTCCTATTTTCATATTGCTTTCAGGTTCTTATAGATCTGAGAAGATTTCTTTTATGATTTCTTGGAATATGGAGTCAGCTATTTTGTTTTGTTATAATGTTCTGATATTGATGATTATTAAATTATCTCTCCTTGACCTGCTTTCCAGCCATTTCCTTTCTATAATAGATAATCCATATGATCTAATTTTTCAGTCTATTGACTTTGTTCTAATATTTCTTGTCTCATTGAGTCATTGAGTTTTGTTTTCTCCATTCTATTTTTCAAAGACTCTACTATTTGGACAGTATTTCCACTTTCTGTTTTAAGCTATTTATTCTCCTGTATTTTTTCCCAGGAGCTTTAATAATTCCATTAAAAATGTCTTGATTTATTTTTTCCATGTACTCTTGAAGTTCTTATGGTCAATCCCTACCTTTTTCTGAGACTACTTGTACTTATTGTGTACTTCATTGCTTCTTCTTGTTTACCTCTGTGTGTTCTTTTTACTCACTGTATTTTTCCACTGTATTTAAAGTTTTCTTCTGTTTAATCATCTCTCTAAGCTCAGCTCCTAGATTGGGACTTTGAAACATCTCCACCCCCTCCTGCCTTCTTGGATAGAAACTATCAGTCCTTGCCTTAATATGTCCACTTTTCAGTCTTCATGTTACTGCCCCTATCCTGTCATACTTCTTGATGGGGTCACTATGACCATGTCTTGCCCTTTGTTAGCATCAGCCTTCTATTGGTTTCAGTCCTAAATCTGTCTCACTCTTCTTGAGTAATCACCAACCAGGAATTGGGACTGTCCCAGGATGTGGCCCTGACAGGTCTTGACTGGATATCAGAGATTGCCTTGGTTTCATGACTCCTGGAGGGCCCTATGGCACAGGATGTGTAGGCACTGCACTGTCTTCTTCCCTGGTTAATTACCTTCTGGGAGTTGGCCCTTTCCTCTGCTGTGGCTCTGATACAAATCCTGACTTTAGGTCTTTTGAAGGGCACTGAGTCTTATGTGATCTGCTTGGCCTTATTCTACAATGAGAGGGTAAGTAGAAAGTGATACTTAAGATTAAATTTGAAGGAAGCTATGTTCCTATGCAGCAAAGGTAAGAGGAAATATATGTCTTGTGGGAGGGCCACTTGGACAAAGATATGGAGAGAGGATATGAGAAGCTTGTGAGCTCCAGTTTGGAGGACATTTTGGCTAGAAGAGAGTAAGTTATTGCAGTATTATGAAATGCCACTGGAATGGGAGTCGGAGCATGGAAGTTTTAATGTCAGACTAAAACCAAATTGCATTCCATGGGGAATCATTGGAAATTTTTGATTGGGGGTGGGAGTGTTTCTGGAAACTTTACACAGCCTGCTTACTTTTCCAGTATTTATCTTCTGACTTCATAAAGCATCCTGAATTTTCCTGAGGACATACTTCTCAACTAATAGCTCAAGTTGCTTCTTTCCATAAATATTATATTTCCAATGTCTGTGGTCCTCTCTTTTCTTTCTTCAACTATTATCTGTGAACCTCATTGAAGTTTTTTCTTTTGGTAAATAATTTCTTCACTTTGTGAGGCAGTTTGCAAAACTTCCCACTTATTTTAGCATCACCAATTTTGACTCTGTGAGAATCCTTTCTTATTGTATTTTGGCCACATTTTGGGCCAACGCTAGCAGATTTTATGTAACTTTCTTGATATATACTGGGGAATATGCATTTATTAAGTGCCTATGATGTGTGCCAGGTGCTGGGCTAATATATATATATATATATATTTTGCATTTTTTTGGAAGGGGGAAGGTAGGACAAGTGGGGTTAAGTGACTTGCCAAAGGTCACACAGCTAGTTTCTTGTGTTAAGTGTCTGGGGCCAGATTTGAACTCAGGTCCTCCTGACTCCAGGGCTAGTGCTCTATTCTCTGCACCTCTTAGCCGCCCCCTAATCTCTTAATATCATCTCATTTGATCCTCCTGATAACTACGGGATGCACATGGTGTAATCATCCCATTTTACAATTGAGAAAACTGGGGCAGAGAGGTTAAATGACTTGACCAGGGCCACAGTCACTAAGTGTCTTAGGTGAAATTTTCTCTCAGGTCTCTATCCTGCCTCTATCCATTATACC
The DNA here is from genome assembly GCA_028646575.1 of Pseudocheirus occidentalis. Lineage (NCBI taxonomy): Eukaryota > Metazoa > Chordata > Mammalia > Diprotodontia > Pseudocheiridae > Pseudocheirus > Pseudocheirus occidentalis. The sequence goes on along the minus strand of CM053596.1, from coordinate 7,960,841 downwards.
ACCAGCTACTTCTAAATTCTCTGGGATGTTAGTAATCCTGAGCTCGCTATAATACAATCCATTCTCCAGATGTGGCACAAGGATCTGTGAGTTTTCCCTAATTCAGTGATTTTTTTCAGCCTCCATTTCCAGCTACTTTGCATCATAGACAACCTCCCCATCTCCTTTTCCTTGTGAGCCAAATCAAGCAATTTATAGTGTATTCTCTAGGGTCTCCATCTCCCAACCTCATTTGGAACTAACAAGATGGGTCCCCAGGGCTCATCTGCTACTTCTGCCCTCAAGGCTCTTGGAGTAGTCCTGAAAGTTATCTTTTCTAGTACTATTGCTCATGGTGTCCCATCACTGTGCTTCCCCTGTTGATGATCGGTAAAAATAAATTAATTCACCAGATCTAATTAGCTTTTAGAAAGGGCTATTTACTAAGGTGGTTTAGTAAGAATAGTTGATACAAAAATTTCCTCCCAGAAGTCTCTGACCTACTTTTCCACCAATAGTGGAAGATTGAGGTGTATGATTGTGATGTAATATGATTGTGCTATAAGAAATGAGGAGCATACAGACTTCATAATAACCTGGAGAGACTTATATAAACTGATCCTGAGTGAGGAGAGTAGAACCAGGAGAACATTGTACACAATTACAGACACATCATATCTGTGATGACCAACTTTGATAGACTGGACTCCTCTCAGCAGAGTCCAGGGGGAAAGTGGGTTCGAACTTAGGGAGTGACTGCAACAAATGGGTAAATTCACAACTCCTCATCTGGGAAGTTCTATTGCTGGAGTCTTCAAGCTGTTCCCTTTAGTTTAATGGAACTTTTCTGCTGGACTCATTGCAGTCTTGAATCTACCTTTCCTCATCATGTCTAGCCAGTCTCTATGATCCAGACAATCCTTGATTCCCAATACAGACATCACAACCATCTGCCACTCTTCTGGAGACATTGCTAGGACATTAATGAAGATCAATTTATCTGTCCCTCTGAAGGGTCTTCTCTAATAAAGGTGATGGGGGATGGGGCTACAGCCAACAAAGCCATGGGCTAGCAAGCAGTGAAGAAAAGAGACAGGGGTGTAATCACTAGAGTGTTTATTACATATCCATTGCATACAGAGCCAACAAACAAATATTTCTTAGTCCTTATATACTTTACTTCTAATGGGTCTCCATGGCTACAAGGTGACTACAAGCCTGGGAACCTTTCCAAAAAGCATGAAAACAATATATCCAGAGCCTCCTAGCTCCTGCTTGTTGGTAACAATATATGACTTACAGAAGTGATGGATGCCTACCATGAACCTCATCCAGAGAAGCAGGGCATGGTACAGGTCAGCACCTACTCCAAACAGTCGTTACCAGTTAACATGTAAGCAAGAGGAAGGGGAACATTTGGGTGAGGCCTTTCAAACGCCAGAAGTTCTTTACAGGGGGGAGGTAATCAAGGTGCTTTCCTCTTCCCTTCTCAATGATTTTTTCTGAAAGGCCTGAGGAAGGGAAGGGAGTAACCATTTATTCAAAGCTCCTACCATATGCCAGAACTTCACACATCTTGTCTCATTTGACCTTGAGCTGGAAAGTTCCTACCCTAAGACACTAGGATAGAATCAAATCAAATGGGTTTTAGAATGGCTTATTAATCACAGATCACACAGAGTTTACAGGATCATCAAGTATGTATTGAGTTTCCTCAATAATCTGAACATATTTCCTATACAAGGTCATTTCAGTTCATTCAAAGGATCTCCAGGCTCTAATTTACATTAATTAAGGACTTTTTTTTAAACAATTACTTTAAGGTTTGTGATTTGATTCAATGGAGATATGTTCTCCCCTGATTGACTGAATATTATCTCTTACTTTTAGGGGAAGTGTGATTTGATTCAGTGGAGATATGTTCTCCCCTGATTGACTGAATATTATCTCTTACTTCTAGGGGAAGTGTGATTTGATTCAATGGAGATATGTTCTCCCCTGATTGACTGAATATTATCTCTTACTTCTAGGTGAAGTGTGATTTGATTCAATGGGGATATGTTCTCCCCTGATTGACTGAATATTATCTCTTACTTTTAGGTGAAGTGTGATTTGATTAAATGGGGATATGTTCTCCCCTGATTGACTGAATATTATCTCTTACTTCTAGGTGAAGTGTGATTTGATTCAATGGGGATATGTTCTCCCC
>CM053596.1:7872324-7958153 GCA_028646575.1 Pseudocheirus occidentalis | reverse complement strand
AGATACCCCAGCAATGTATGTGACTGTGTCCAGGAATCCCACATGGCTCAGTTCACTAAGGACACCTTGGCAGGCTATGGTAGCCCTCAGGCCCCCACCAGAGACTAGCACAGAAACCACAGGGATCTAGGCACAATAGAGAGTCAAAAATAACTTACCAGGGTTCATACATGGAAAGGGAGGGAAGAGAGGGAAATGTCAGATCAAGGGAGAGGAATGGTAGGTAGGCTTCACATTTGGGTAAGGTATAGTGGAAGTTACACTGCAGGAGGTAGAAAGATGGTAAGAATTTACACCCCGGGAAAAAAGAAGAGAAAGGGTGATGGAATTCCCATTGAAAGCTGGAGAAAAGGTTAAGAATTTACTCCTAGGAAATAGGAGGATCTATAAATGTGCTGGGAGAAAAGATACCAGGGTCCAGGGGTAACCACAATGCATGCCATCTTGGGTTGGGGGGAAGGGAGAGATGGGGTAAAAAATTGAAACTCAAAATCTTGTGGAAGTGAATGTTGAAAATGAAAAATTAATTAATTACTTTAAAAAGCAAATGTTAAAAACTGTTCATATGTAACTGGGGGAAAATTAAATACTAAATAAATACAAACAATGAAATCAAAATGAAGTATTCATGTATATACACATATATGTGTGTGTGTGTATATATATATATACATATACGCGTGTGTGTGTGTGTATAATGTCGTAGGAGGGACAAGCCACTTTAGTGGTCAGCCTGTGGACAAAATTAGCTGAAAGCAAAGACCCTTGCTGAGACAACATTATGGGAAAAGTAGCTACAAACGACTCTTTTATAAACTTGGGGCACACTCTTCCAAAAATACATACAACATTAATGGGAAGAGTGGACTCAAACATAAAGTAAACTAATGGAGAGGACTATAGGTAATTAACATACACAGGTAAAGGAACTAGCACCTCCATCATTAAGGGTCCCTGATATCCCTTTTTCCTTCTTGTGGTGTCACTTCATACTGTTCCCCTACATGTGACATCTCTACTAGCAGGGCTAGCTAGAGCTCTCCACCAGCATCGTAAGTTAAATGCCTGCACCTGCTCCCAGTTGGATGGAGGATCTCTTACTAGATTAGCTTCACCACAATATGCAATATGCAGTTGTGGGAGGATGAGAGAGAAATAATCTCCTGCCCCCTGAAGGGATAAAGAACAATTCTTTCTCAGACTGGTTTCTTCTTCTATAACTGGCTCCCTTCTCTGCTCTCAGAATTCATACTCCTCAGGGGATATCTCCTGTCTCAACTGACTCTCTAGACAAGGTATCTTGGGAGACCTCCCTAGGTGTGGTGAATTCTTTGGCCATCCAATGGCTCACTGCCCTCTACTTGTATCAGGCTTGAGTAGAGACATTACTCATATCTTAAAGGGGTTACAAAGTAGACATGGTTCTTTGGACTTTCTTTTAAGACCATGACATCTTGTTTACATTTTACTTCTTTTTTTTTTTTTAATTTTTTTTAATTTAATTTTTTCTTTTTGGAGGGCAGTTGGGGTTAAGTGACTTGCCCAAGTCACTAGTTTTTGTGTTAAGTGTCTGAGGCCGGATTTGAACTCAGGTACTCCTGACTCCAGGGCCGGTGCTCTATTCACTGCGCCACCTAGCCACCTGTAATTTCATCCATTGGGCTAGGGAGAAACAAAAGGTTATGGGACTCCTGATACATTACAAAAGTTTAGGTTAGTGGTTCTCAAACTTCCTAATGCTGTGACTCTTTAATATTCATTATGTGGGTGTATCTACATGTGGACAGACCCACCTGGAGATGGATAGAGGAGCAGTATCTTGGTTCTTAAGACCATCGGAAATACGTGTTTTCTGATGATCTTGGGCTACCCCTGTGACCCTGTGAAAGGGTCGTTAGACCCCCAAAGGAGTCATGACCCACAGGTTGAGAACCACTGCTTTAGTTTAACAAAAAAATAAAATAAACGTGATGGGAATGGAATCTGAACATCCAAAAGAAAAAGACCATGTTTGGGGGATCTGGACCCCAAAAAGGAAAAGCTCCTGGACTTTTTCCCATGTGACCCAGATCCTTGGCATTCTCCTGGGGCACCAGGCCTTTTCCAGTTAATAATCCCTTCATTGTGGCCCTCATTGTCTGCACCTGGCCCCACCCTGTACCACCACTCCTTACCTCTATCACCTTTTCTCTGTTCCCAGACTACTTGGCCACTCCTAGTTTCTGTGTAAAAGGTCCATATTGCCTTCATTAAAGTGTTCAGATGTGTCTGAAGAGTCTGACCTACTCCTACTGCTCTAGCCCCCTCGTTAATACAATAGCACCCTAAACCCCAACATTTTGGTTTCCTGACACCAGGAAGCTGCCTTACCTCAAGCTCTTCTCCAACCCAGACTAGAAGGTATGTAATCCTCTCCCCTCTCTCCCTATCCCAAAAAAAAAAAAACCCTCAGTTTTCCCAATTCCCTAGCACCAAGAGAATTGACAGAACCGGACATACACTTCTAAATAGAGTATCTACCATTGTCCTCTATGCTGCAGAAGGTGTGCCCAGGTCCATGGCCTTGAACTGAGCTGCTGGACCTAGAACCTGAGAGTATCAGGTCTGAAAAGCATGTAGGTGCTTAGAGATAGATGCCAACTACAGGATGATAAATAGTTTTGAAAACAGAATACAAGATAAACCTACTTAATGGAAATACATTTAACTCAGAATGCTCTAAATAGAATTAAAATTAAAGACTGGGAGTCCAAGATTTCCAGAAAATAATTTGGAATTATAGAAAAAGTCAGTAAAATGTACCTCTGATCCAGAACTCCCACCACTATGAGTATATCCTAAACAGACTGGAAACATCTCTCCTATTTCACAGCATTCATAGAAGCACTTTTTCTGTTAGCAAAGAACTTTTGTAGTCATCCTCTGTTACCTGTCCTTGTCCTTGCTCCCATCACCTTTTTCAAAGCCTAGCTTTTCCAGGTCTAAGTTGGCTCAAGAGTTCCCTGTGCATCCACATTGATCTCTTTGATCAACTCCTTTTTTCTCTCCTCATTGGAATGAACTGGGTCTTCAAAATTTCATTTTTGAGTATTTCCGATCTTTTGTGCATTAAATGCAGGCTAGGAGTATTTATAGCTTCCTTGTGGCCAAACATATCATCCTAAACCTAGACCGTATGATCAGGACTTAAGAGTGGAAACTCTTCATGGAGTAAACCCAGAACCAAGATAATTGGCGGGGGGGGGGGGGGGTTAAGTTAAATTTTCCATTTGTCTACCTTGTGGTTCTTAAAGGTCTTGGTGAGTAATAAAGAAGGAATAAGTTACAGCAGTGAAGGCCCTCTCACCCTCATACCTTAGAATATGAGGTATCATGGGGGCACTCAGTAAAGGAGAATGAAGTGAACTCATGGTGGTTAGAAAAGAAAACTCATAAAACAGGGATCGAGGTTGTGCCCTGGCAGGAAGCAACCAAGCCCTATCACTTGGTCAAACTGTCCTTGTACTATGAACCTAAAAGAATATCCCACCTCCAGGACAACATTGCACACAGTAACCGCAATGTTGTAAGGTGATCTGCTATGGGAGAGCTAGCTCTTCTCAGCAATACAAGATGTCCAGAAGACCCATAACGGAAAGTGCATCCACATCCAGAGGAAGAACTGTGGAGTCTCAATGTGAATTGAAGCAGACTGTTTTCACTTTTTTTTGTTTTTTCTTTCTTGTGGTTTTTCCCTTTTATTCTGATTCTTCTTTCACAACACGACTCATGGGGAAATGCTTAACATGATTCTACATGCACTACCTGTATCAGATTGCTCACTGTCTTGGGGTGTGGGAAGGAAAGGGAGTGAAAGGGGAAAAATTCAAACTCAAAATCTTACAAAAATGAATGTTGAAAACTATCTTAACATATAATTGGAAAAGATACTATTAAATGCAGAAATAGACCGATAAAAGACAGACAGAGAGGTAGAATGCCCCATTTTCTATTCCATGGAAAAGTTGGGAGCAAACTCTCATCCAATTCAAATAGAAAAGCAATGAGGTGGCAATTAGATTTCTACTTTGAGGTTGAGGAAAAAAGGAGAAAGTAGGAGTGGGGAGAATAATGACATAAGTGACAGATTGAGGCTAATAAGCCCTCACCTAATGCAGAGGAGGCCCCCATTGACCAAACCAGTGGGAATGTAAAAGAGACATTTTGGTTGGGGGCTGCTGTGCAGCCCAATTCTTTTCATGTCCTGTTTCCCCAGCAAGTCAGGAAAAGAACAGAGAAAATCAAAGAACCTGGCATCACATAAAGAGAGTTAGCTCATAATGGTCCAATGTTCTCCACGTCTCAGTATGAAATAGAACCATGGTGTGCGCGTGTTTCTTGGCTTGTTGTCATTGTCTACTTGTAAGTGTCATTGAGAAGAGGAAACAGACTCCTACTATAATTGGAGTTAAAAGAAAAAAAGAGAAGGAAAAGTTCCAGGGAGAAACTCAGTAGAAAGGCCTGATGGGCCTTCAAAACAGATTGGGGCTGTTATTAGTTTTCAAAAAGCCTAGCCAGTCAAGGAAACAAAAAAAAAGGGGGGGGGGGGAGGAAAGCATGGGGGAAGAAGCGAATTATTGGTCCAAGACTGTGCCTTTGAAGAGCAGATTAAATTTATAAATCAGGATATGCACAAGGAATTAAGAAGTAAAATGTGACATTTTTGATTATGAATTTGTCAGACTTGGGGAAATTTATAATAGGAGAAAATTGGACTTTGACCATGATTTTCTCTCCGGTGACTATTTTTTTTTGATGCCCCCACCACAGATTGTTAGCATGGGGTGGAGATTCTAAATCGCTGAAATACCGGCAATCCTGAGAAAACTTTCTCTTTTTCTCTCACTGGTGGTGGTGTCCTGATTTACTGCTCTGTCCCATCTCAGTACAGAAAGTTGAAGTTAGAACTTTGAAATCAAAATTGAAGACATCCTGAAATCTGCAGATAATAAAGTTTGGCTATGTGAGAGAGCCCTGCCTTTTTTTTTTTTTTTTTGCTTTTTGGAGGGCAATTGGGGTTGTGACTTGCCCAAGGTCACACAGCTAGTTTTTGTGTTAAGTGTCTGAGGCCAGATTTGAACTCAGGTCTTCCTGACTCCCAGGTCAGTGTTTTATTCACTGCATCACCTAGCTGCCCCGAGCCCTGCCTTTTTAAATTGAGTCTTCAAAAATGAAAGAAACTACAGGACTTTCAGGAGAAGATTTTGGTCTTGATTCTGGCCAAGTACCCTTCCCCAGTTTTCCAACAAAATGGTCTTGAATTCCTAAGTGTCTGGATGTTTAGTACTGAAATAAAATATTGGGGGGGGTGTTAAAGGGAAACCTAACAAGGGAATGTAGGGGCTGAGGGGTTACCAGACTTGTAATAAAAGAGGGATAGGGAAGAAGGAGAACAGGCCCCATCTATGATGCTGTTAGCTGTATCACGACAGGCAGATAACTTGGCTGCTGGGGCCTCAACTTCCCCATCTGTAGCTTATAATACCTACCCCAAAAGTGGCACTTCCCATTAGACTGTTAGCTGCATTTCCTCAGGCAGATTGCTTTGCCTTCTGGGATTCATCTGCCACACTGTAGATTACACTGACCAACCCATAGGATTATTGTAGAAGCTGGATGAGATAGATAATAACAATGTCCATGGATGTAGTGGACCAGATTTTCAGGTACCGTGGCCCCATTAAGAAAATGCTCCCCACTTCTACAAGGTCACTAGGCAGATATGCAGGAGGAGTATAATCTTGTTGGGTGGATGCTTTCATTGGTTCTATGAATAGCTAAAGAAAGTACAGAGTAGCTAATTTGCAAGTCTTGTTTGTTTGTGCCTCTGGACATGGTCCTAGGATAAAATCTTAATGAATGATTAGTCTTGGGCTGGGGTAGGGAAAGGTTGAGACCTAGAGTGAGGCCTTGCATTCTGGTCACGTAAGATTCTCTGCAATAGGAAATGTAAGCCCTCTGATTTTCTTGTATAATTGGCTCTGTATGAAATGGTTCTGTAATAAACAGACTATGTAATACATCCCTGTCTCTCTCCCTCTTTCCCTTATTCAGCTGGAAGATCTCTCTGTCTTATTTCCTTTATTCAGCTGGTAGCTAGGCCATACAACTGTGCTGGCCACAGCACATGATTCCCTGATTGATTTTCTATTTACCTTTCCTCTAGGGCAGTGGTTCTCAACCTGTGAGTCCCAACACTTTTGGGGGTCGAATAGGGTCACCTAAGACCATGAGAAAACACATATTTCCACTGGTCTTAAGAACCAGACACCAGGGGTAGGGAGACCCTCCCTGCCCTACCAGAAAGTTAGAGAGCAGACCAGGGTAGGGACTCGACAGTGGGATTGCTGTTTTGGGGTTAGGGTAGGGGAAAGATGGGGAGGAAAATTGTAATTCAAAAATCTCATGAAAATGAATGATGTAAACTAGAAACAAATAAAATTCATTACATTAAAAAAAAGAACCAAACACCATTCCTCTAACTGTCTCCAGGTGGGTCCACCAACATGCAGATAAGCCCACATATGAGTATTAAAGGGTCATGGCATTAGAAAGGTTGAGAATCACTGCTCTAGAGTGATTTCTATAATTCTAATTATAGCAGGAGCTGTACCTTTAAGCCTGAGTCAGCCAGCTACAATAATGAGTCCATTTAACAGCTGATCATCAATAGATAATGCTTGCCACATGAGCCCAAGCTTAATTTCATAGATACTGGCCATCTGTTGTGGGTTTGGAGAAGACTACTGGAACCCTCCTCCCAGAAAGAGACTCTGGCCAACTAGGAAGCACAGTTGGCCTTTATCTCTAAATCTGAATGTACTTGAGATAGTATCAGGACACATGAGAAATCTACTTTTGCTCTTGCCAAATTCTCACTCTGAAGTTTGGACTGGAATGCACCATGATGGCCATGTGGAAAGTGGTGTATCAGTTCAAAGAGGAGGAAGGGATAGGTGCTTGGAAGAAGACAAATAAGCATGTGAGTGCTACATGATATGCTTTGGTTCTAAACTAACTAGACCCTTGATGGAACCAGAATTAAAGCAAATGCCCTTTGAATAGGGAGGAACCAAACCAATTGAGAAATAAGGTGGAAAATGAGCAAACAACAACAAAGAATTTCATCAGGACAGGAAAGACCAAGACACAAACTCAGAAGAATTCAATAATATGAAAACAGTTATATGCAAACCCTCAAGGAATAATGCCAATTAGGCCTAAGCCCAACAAGAATTCCTGGAAGAGTTAAAGAAAGAGATGAATGCTACAGGAAAGGATGGGAAAAGAAATGAGATTGATGCAATAAAATTATTAAAAGAGGATTAATAGCTGGATTAAAAGAGGCACAAAATTGACTGAAGAAATAACACCTGAAAAAACAAAATTGGCCTAACAGTAGAAGAGGCAAAAAAAAAAAAATTCCCTAAAGATCTCCTTAAAAATAAGAAAAAGCCAAATGGAAAAGAAGATTAAAAAATCCACTGAAGAAAAGAACTCCTTAAAAAAAGAATAGGATAAGTTGTAAAAGAGACACAAAATTCCCCTGAAGAGAACTCCTGGAAAAAACAGAATTGGTCAAATGGGAAAAGACATACAGAAATTCATTGAACAAAAAAAAACTCCTTACAAAGGTTTTTTGTTGGTGTTTGTACTGGTGCTACCCAGCTGTTTCATTCACGTCTAACCCTTCATGACCCCATTTGAGGGCTTCTTGACAAAGATACTGGTGTGGTTTGACATTTCCTTCTCCAGGGTGTTCATTTTACAGATGAGGAAACTGAGACAAACAAGATTAAGTGATTTGCCCAGGGTCACACAGTTAGTAAGTGTCAGTAGTCAGACTTGAACTCAGGTCTCCCTCACTCTAGGCCTGACACTCTAGTCACTGTGCCACCTAGCTGCCCCTTGAAAAGTAGAATTGGCTAAATGGAAAAGGAAGTACAAAAGTTCACTGAAGAAAATAATTCCTTAAAAATTAGAATTGTGGAAGTGAAAGCTAATGATCTCATGAGACACCAAGAAACAATAAAATAAAGCCCAAATACTTTTTGAAAATAGAAGAAAATGTGAAATATTTCATGAGAAAAAAAAAAACTTACCTAAAAATAGATTGAGGAGAAATCTTTTAAGAATTAGTAAACTACCTAAAAGTCATGATCAAAAAAAAGAGCCTCAGCATCATCTTTTAAGAAACTATCAAGGATGTGAGTGGATAATGTTGGAATCATCTCCAAAATAAAATGAATGAATGAGAAAGAGATGCACTTAGAGAAGAGGAAAGGGAGAGATAGAATGGAGAAACTTTTCTCATGTGTAGAAATGCAAGGAAGAGCTGTTACAGTGGAAGGAGAAACGGGGTGGCAGGCGATGCTTAAACCTTACTCAGAATTGTTCCAAAGAGAGAAGAATAAATATACACACTAAGTTGTATGTAGCAATCAATCTTATCCAAATGTAAATAGGAAGAAAAGGAGATAAGAGAAAAGTAGGGGAGTGACAAAATGGAGGACAAATTAAGGGAGGCTGTGGTTAAAAACAAAATTATCTTTTGAGGAGAGAAGAGATTAAAAAAAAGATAGAGGAAGAAACAGAAGAAAATGAATGGATTTAAATATACAGTAATCATGAATGTGAGTGGGATGAGCTCACTCCTAAAATAAAATCAGATAGCAGAATGGATTAGAAGTGACAATCCAACAACATGTTGTTACAAGAGACACATCTGAAACAGAAAGACCCACACAGAATTAAAATAAAGAGCTGGAGCAGAATCTAATATGCTTCAGCTGAAGTCAAAAGGCCAGGGGTAGCAATCGTGAATTCAGACAAAGCAAAAGCAAAAATATACCTAATTAAAAGAGACAATCAGAGAAACTGCATTTCCCTAAAATGTACCTTAGACAATGGATATCAAAATATTTTATGCAAGTTTCTCTGATAAAGGTCTCATTTCTCAAATATATAGAAAACTGGATCAAATTTTTCAAAAAAAAAAATAAGAGCCATTGCTCAATTAGTAAATGGTCAAGGATATGAGCAGGCAGTTTTCAGAAGAAATCAAAGCTACCAACAGTTATATTAAAAATATTCTAAATCACTAATTTAAAAAAACATGACAATACAGATATGCAATGATGCAAAGGGAAGTGGGAAGAACTGAGAGATCAATGTACACAGTGACAGCAATATTATAATGATAACCAACTGTGAAAGACTTGGCTACTCTGATCAATATAATTATCCAAGACAATTCCAAAAATAACTTATGATGAAGAAATGCTCTCAATCTTCAGAGAGAAAACTGAGGAAATCTGAGAGCAAGCCAGAAATATTTGAAAACTGTTAGAGTTAATATGTTAGATTTAGTTATAAAACAGATAAGTTTACTATAATAGCCATTTTCATTTGAAATTCTTGACTATTGTGAAAGCATATATAATGCTTTAAAGATGAAGCTTCAACATATTAATGATGAATATATCAGGTATTTGTTGTATACGTGCAGCCCCAGAATATGGCTAGCTTTCATTTATAAGTAAAGAATTCATGAAATATCCTTTGTTAGGAAAACATCAAGAAGGATACTCAAACCTAAGTTGTGGTTAGTGAAATCATGCTATTTAAGATAAAAATTTGTGTGACTATAATTTACTGTTATTTGAACTTTGATTACACTGACAGTTGTCTGAATTGTCATGAAGCCAATAGTAGAAAATGGCATGTACTGTAGTCTGGGGACTGCTAAAAGTGGGTGTCTGTGCCTGGGAAAAACTTTGGGACCTTGGCACAGCCTAGATAGGATCCTCCTGACTCTATTTCCCCATTGTACTGTTTTGTTTCTGAAAAACTTAACCCCAGCTACTTAATCCTGAGCCTTGCTTTTAACACTCTGTGACTACATGATTGGCTGTCAGATATGACTCATGCCAGGAATCAAAGAGAGCTAAGGCAGTTTTCCCTCTGTTATGAAAACCACGTCCCACTTTTTCCTTTTATAGCAAATTTTGTAATAGATTGATACTGGAACATCTCTGGGTTACTATAATAGAATGGAAGTATGAGGATCTCACAATTTTAAGCTCTATTTGTGGTCAAATTATAATGTTAGGATATAAAAATAAATAAAGTCTAAACTAATTAATTAAATTCCCCCCTCCTAAGGGGGAAATGATTATACAAAGTAATAAGACAAAGATGTCTTTCTAAATGAACAACATAGAGAATTTTGAGAAAGTAGCAGGATTAGAATGTTTTCTCTAAGAACTACATACATATGTGTATGATTGACTTCCAGATTTATCTGGGAGAGAAATCCAAGTTTGGAATATGCTTTAGTCATAAGTTTTCCAAATTGTATTGAGGATTTTATGCATAAATTGTATTGTTAATGGTAAAGAAGTAAAATTTTTTTAAGTATCTGTCTAATAATTTTAAAAGGCAGAAAAGTTCATCTTACATTTGGGCTCTCAAATTTTTTTTTTTTTTGCTTTTTGGAGGGGGGAGGGCAAGGAAATTGGGATTAAGTGACTTGCCCAAGGTCACATGGCCAGTGTTAAGTGTCTGAGGCCAGATTTGAACTCAGGTCCTCCTGACTCCAGGGTCAGTGCTCCATTCACTGCACCACCTAGCCACCCCCCTGAAATTGTTTTAAATGACTCTTTTGTCAGGTACAGGATTTAGGTAAGGCTAAATATAGCAAAAGGTATACAAACTGAAACTCTCTGAAGTTTTAAGATTGGAGAACCAAATTTACTAAATTGTATTGTCTCGTTACCCACAGAATTATCCAAGAACCTCTAGACTTGGAACCAAGAGAAGCAGAGCTCTCCCCAGCATTGTCCTGGGAATAAAGCTTATTGTCCAAGAAAAGGTATCTAGGGAACACATGAGACATCTGGGATTCAAAATGTGCTGGTCAAATGGATGTTGAGGAGGGGTAACTAGGATACCAGGAGGCTTGAACATTAATTAATATTGGTGATAAATATTGGCGTGCTTTGGTATTTTGTTTTAAGATGTTTACGTTTTCTTAGTTACCTTGGCGACATGTAAATCTCCCTCCTCAGCACTAGTCCACTGGGAGCCCTCTGGGTAGTTTGTTCTCTACCTGACTTAATGGGATTGTGCAATTATGGAAATCAGGAGAAAACTTGGTTGCATTCTTTGAACCTAACCCTGTCTGACTGGGAAACTGGATCATCTCTATGTGCTCTTTAGAGACCTTTAACCAAGGACTTATGTCATGCTAACCAGAAACTCAGATCCAAATACTCATGCGAACAGTTTTCTTACAATTGCACATTTTAAGTAAGCTATGTCCTTTTTTTATCTTTTTCAATTTGTTTGTTTACTTTTAGTTTACAAGATTCAGTTCCACAATCCCTTGAGTTTCAAATTTACCAACCCCTCCCTCTCTCCCTCCCCCCCTCCTCCTCCTGTCATGGCAGCATGCGATCAAGTATAAGATCTGCGAATACTTTCACATTAGACTTCAGTTAGGTTATAAAGAAGGATTGTAATCGATGGAATGAACAATGGGAAAGAGGAAACAAAACCAAACAAGAAAAAGAAAGAGAGCAGGTTGTTTGCTTCAATATGCATTCAAACTCTGTTCTTTCTATTTCTTTCTCTGAATGTAGACATTTCTCTCCATCATGAGTCTTTTGGAGTTGTCTTATGACCCTGCATTGCTGAGAAGAGTCCAGTCTATCAAAGTTGTTTGTCACACATACGCTGTGTCTATAATTGTGTACAAATTTCACCTGGTTCTGCTCTTCTCACTCACCATCAGTTTATGTAAGTCTCTCCAGGTTATTATGAGGTCCATCTGCTCCTCATTTTTTATTGTACAATAGTATTCCATTACATTCATATACCACAACTTGTTTAACCATTCCCCAATTGATGGGCAGACCCTTCATTTCCAATTCTTTACCACCACAAAAAGAACTGCTATAAATATTTTTGTGCATATGGGTCTTCCTCTTACCTCTATGATTTCTTTGGGATACAGCCCTAGAAGTGGTATTACTGGGTCAAAGGGTATGAAATTATTTATAGCGCTTTGGGCACAGTTCCAGAATGCTCTCCAGAATGGTTGAATCAGTTCACAACTCCACCAACAATGCATTAGTGTTCCAATTTTTCCAGATCCTCTCCAACATTTATCATTTTCCTCTTATGTCCTCTTAGCCACTCTGGTGAGATGTGGTATCTCAGAGCTGTTTTGATTTGCATTTCTCTAATCAATAGTGATTTAGGGCATTTTTTCATATGCTTACAGATATCTTTAATTTCTTCCTCTGAAAATGGCCTGTTCATATCCTTTGACCATTTATCAATTGGGGAAATGACTTGTATTCTTATAGATTTGACTCAATTCTCTGCATATTTTAGAAATGAGGCCTTTATCAGAGACACCGGTTGTAAAAATTCTTTCCCAGTTTTCCACTTCCCTCTTAATCTTGGTTACATTGGCTTTGTTTGTACAGAAACTTTTCAATTTAATGTAATCAAAATTATCCATTTTGCATTTTATAATCAAGCCATATGTCTTATCTGAAAACTGGTGATCAATCTCTAATTCTAAGAGCCCCTACCAGGTCCTTCTGACAAACTTGTGGGTGTATTTTCCTAGATTATCTGAAGAATGACCCTGCTCCTGAGTAGATGACAGAATTCTCCAGGGACCTCAAGATTCATCTAGTATGGACCCAAAAGCAGCTGACACACAGATGAGAAAACTGTCCCAAGATTGCAGACAAGGACTGAATTTGCCGTCCTATTGTTTCCTCCTCTTCCCCTTTGTTGCGTGCCCAACAAAGGCAAGTGTGTGGTGACATTTTCTCCCTCTGCCTTCTTGTACTCCCTCTATTTTCTGCTTGCCAGCAAACAATGGCTACCTAGGACACGCTTACCTGATA
The DNA here is from genome assembly GCA_028646575.1 of Pseudocheirus occidentalis. Taxonomy (NCBI): domain Eukaryota; kingdom Metazoa; phylum Chordata; class Mammalia; order Diprotodontia; family Pseudocheiridae; genus Pseudocheirus; species Pseudocheirus occidentalis. The sequence continues at coordinate 7,945,188 of CM053596.1, read as the reverse complement.
GGTCCCCTCAAGGAACTAGCATCCTGGGCAATATCTTATACTGGCCTAACTGGCATCTCATGGCATCTTGGCTATACCTGTCTCTCTTTTATTGGCCAGAAGAGTAGGAGTTCTCTCAGGATCCTTCCCTTTGACACAGATGGAAAAATCTCAAGATATTAGGAGACATTCTGTTTTCCAGAACTAAGACCCAGCAAGCAAGCTGTGCCCCAAGCTTGGCATAACAATAATTCTTTGCACTCACCCTCTGGCAAAATCATAGCATTTTTGTATTGCTTTGACCAGCACCAGGTGTTCACTGAGCCTCTGCCAAGCACCGGACAAGCTCAGACATGTCTGGTCATGAAGCCCTGCTGTGAATCAAACTTGTCTCCTTATTGCTGTTACCCCTTATTATCGGAGTTACAGTTACCGTGTAGTCACTGGTGTAAGCCTCAAGTCTCAACTAAAGCTGGTTCCCCCACTAGGGGCAGGGCTCTGGCACATGTATCCTTCCTTGCAAGCCATTTCTCTCACTTTGAAATCAAACTTCTGTTTGATTCCTGATTCTCCCATCTCTGGCCAGCTTTTTTTAGCTCCAGCTACCCACAGGTTAGAGGCCAGTTCAGTCCACTTGACATTGCAGAAGGTGGTGGGAGGGAAATGAGAGAACTGGGATTCAAAATTTAAAAAGAAAAAAAATTCTGGGAATACATCAATAAATTCTTTCAAATATTTAAAAGTATGAGGCAAAGTTTCAGCTGAGAGGGTGGAAGGAGGGGAACAGGAGGGTTGAGGAGGGATGAAAAGGTTTGGAAGAGCTGTTGTAGAGTGTGAGATAGTCAGTTGGTAAGGGAGGTATAGTAGGATTGCCTAATAGCTGTGTGGGCTTAGTTGAGATTGGGTAACATAAATTTGTAGTGGAGTCAGTCAGAACAGTTACATGATTTGCTCCATCTTCATTCAACATCACATGTGTAGGAGCAAAGACATCAAATAACAGGAATCAGCCAAAGTCGATGCTTAACTAAGTGTATTCACTTAGTGAGGTAAGGTGAGGGGGGCTAGAGATTCAAGAGCTTTGAGTTGAATTGGCTCACCAAAATGTCAAAAAGGGAAGAACTCTAGAATCGCTATTGCAGAGGAGATGACCTGGAAAGCATTTGAAGGGCCAAGGTATTGAAGGCCACAGTGTGGACTAAAAATTGGGTTTTTAAGGGAAGAGAGAGAGAAAGAGGTGAAATTTCAGTAGTCTGTGGTCAGATAAGGGGATTTTAGAATTCTTGAACATGCAACTGGTACCTCCGTGGGTGATGGCAAGATCAAGGGTGTGACCATCCTTGTGTATGATTGAGGTTTCAGATGTCAATGGCTTAGCAACCACATCTGCTAGCTGTTTTTCACAGGACCCAAATATGGAGTTCATCTGTACCAGGTTACCAGATTTTACCAATGGTGGCTACGTGCTGTCTTACTGTCTCCTTATGTATAACTACCTTTGAGTCATTTTTGTTCAGTCATTGCCAATGAATGTTACTCTGCTTTGCAGAGGAAATAGAAACCAAAGTAGAATTAGGCATCTCTGCCTTGATCGGTTGCCATTGCCCAATTTACTCTGGCCACAGGTCCTGTCCCTTCTTTCATGCTTCTTCCAATATAATTTTTTTTAAAACAAACCTCTTATTGTTGCCCTTACCTTCTTTGGAAAGTCTTTGCTCATTCTGAGCCTTAGCATTCCTGACACTGCTTTACAGGACTGTGCCACACCTGTGTTCACACTCAGCTACCTGGCCTTGCTTCCATCATCTGTACATGTGTTTTTTTTTTTATCTAAATTAGTTGGTGAGTTCCCTGTGCATGAAATCCCAGTGTGAAAAAAAGAGTCTAGTGATATCTGGAGTCCTGCTACCACAGATATTGCTATACAAGGAGTTTGCTAAGGAATACAATGTTAGCAGATAAGCACATTCTGTCTTGCAAGAACGATGGTCAGGGGGCAATTAGGTGGTGCAGTGAATAGAACACTGGCCCTGGAATCAGGAAGACCTGAGTTCAGATCCGGTCTCAGACACTTGACAAGCCACTTAACACCAATTGCCTTGCCCTCCCCCTCAAAAAAAAAAAAAAAGAATAATGGTCAGAGCCTCCTAGCTTAAGGATGTTAGAGAGTGAAGCTGGTGGTATGGTTTGAACTCAAGAGTTTATTCCCAGTCATGGAGACCTAACTACTGCACATGCCAAATAGTCTTCATGCATATTAACTGACACACCTCACATAGAAGTAGAGCCTCATTATCCTCACATGTGACCCATGACCAGGAGGACAATCATGATAAGGAGCAACATGTAATAGGTGGATCAGAAAGATTGTGACCCAGAGGACTTGAGAACAATTCCAGTTCTGCAGGGAGGGACCAGAAAGGACTAATCCATAAAAAGTTCAGTTTAGTTTCTGTGTGTATGCATGCATCCCATGGGATACCATGCATCTGCTCCAGAGTGTAAATAGGTGCTTCCTTCACTCACTTGACTTCAAGTTTATTTTCTTAAGGGAGTGACCAAACCCCATTTGTAACACCACTTTTCTTCCTCAGCAGAATTAGTTCCCTTTGGTTCTTGAGAATTTCTACAGCAACCCATCTCTCTTGGGCTGACCTCCCTGAGGCACATTATTACATGGAATCATACCTACCTTTCCTCTGAACTCACTGAAATTGGCTTTCATAAAATTGAGGGTGTATGTTAAACCACACCCAGACTTCATCTCCCCATCACAATAGAATATTCACTTCTACCCTCAAAACCGAATCTCCCTAGATAGTGAAAATCAGATCCAGAAGAGAATTTCCCCTTTGATAACTTTTGAAGGAAGAAATTGTCACTAAGATGAGTCAAGAAGTTATTAGCTGCTCTGCATTTGGCAGAAAGAGAGGGAAAAAACAGAGGTAGAAAAGGAGGTACAGAGACTAGAAAAAAAGAGTACACCAAGCAAATATCTGGATAACTGAAACACTCCATCACTGCTATACCGTTCCCCTGCACCAGGCTTGTAGTCAGCTTCCCAAAGTTCTCACCTAGTTCTTTTTTCTGTACAGGTAGTCTGTAGTATATTCCAATAACAATCATTTCTATCTTTTCCTTCTCCCAAATATTCTACATCATGCTTCTCTCTCTGGTTCCTAAATTTCCTCACATGAGTGTACCTTCCTGTTATACAATGCTACCCCCATTCCATCTATCTTATTTCTTTAAAATATTATGGCCATTCAGAGCCATGGTCCAGGAATGGGTCTTTTCCCACTAACTCCATTATATCTTTGAAGTCAAGTTTGCCCTCCTTGAATTAGATCTAGTGGTTCCTCTTGTCTGTTGTCAAAACTCTGAGTTTCTGTGTAAAGGAACTTCAGGCCACATCTTTAGTCTCTTGTGAACTGAGTGTCCCAGTTACCATTCTTCTTTCTTCTTTGAGACTACTCCATATAATAGCTAACAGAGAATATAAACAGGCAGTCTCCCTCATTCTTTTTGGTTAAAAGCCTTTTGATTAAGTTTGTAAGTCATCTGCCCAATACATTCTTACCGGCCTTAGTTAAGCATACCCCATCTCTGCTCAGAAATCTGTCGGTCCTGTATTGTGAACTGTGATTCAGAAATCCACATCCCATTCTCAGATGCTCCATTCTTACTCAGGTGTTCACTTCCCAAATTCAATTTTCTCTTTTGCATCCCTTTCCTTTCATAGGCAACAGTGAGGAAAATACACCCCATGCCCTATAATATTCAGTTTCTTGCAAAAGACTCCATAATAATTGACAAAATTTCTTAGGTTCCTTCTGACACTTCCACTTGTTCCGTGTTAATCACCAAAAAAGGATATGTGTAATTCATTTTGATAAGTGGGAATGCTCTGAATTGTCTTGGATACATGCCCCCAAGAATATAATCAGCTTCTCTATTGTTACGAGATCTAGTTACTAAACTTAGTGCAATTGGATGTGGATCCGCATTTTCTAGGGTGGCTGCAATGAAGGGGAGTGCCATGAAGCTGATGTAGGTTTTACAATCAAAACTAATCTAGTCAACAAGGTTGCAGACCTACCAAAAGGAGTGAATGATAGGCTCATAACAATGAGATTGCCACTTGCAGGAAAATGCCATGCCGCCATCATCAGTCCTATGTTCCCACCATGATAAACCATGATGAGGTCAAAGAAAATTTTTATGAAGACCTGGAGACCTCTATCATCAATGTGCCAAAAGAGGGCAAGCTTATAACTTGAGTGACTTGAGTAGGCTCAGACATGGAGTCCTAGGGAGGAATGAAGTTGGAAATGGTAATGGCCACTTACTACTGAAGACTTGTACATCTCATGACCTTCTCCACACCAACACTGTCTTTTGGTTACCTAAGCCCAATAAAACTTTATGGATGCACCCTTCAAGCAAACATTAGCATTTAATAAACTACATGTTTATAAGAAGAAAAGACAGACAGGATCTGAGAGAGAAGGCAATGTGTGACACCGAGTGCCAAAGTGATCATAGACTTGTCCCCTCCAAGCTAAATATTTGCATTCAACAAAAGTGGTGGCCCCAACATGAAATGACTACCGAAAGAGCTAAGGTCAACAGATTAGAGTACTTCTCTGGGTGGACACAGTTTGTTGCTAAATTGGAGGGGAAAATGAGCCAACACAACAGAAACAGTGAAGCAGAAAATGAGTGGGCAGCTTTCAGAGATGTGTTGTACAGCACTGCATTTGCTCATCTAGGTCAGAACACTTACAAACACCAAGACTGGTTTGCTAAAATGATGGGAAAGTCTAGAAGTTGCTAAACAAAAAAATGAAAATTCCGCGGAGTTTACCAGCATGACAGTTCATCCATCTTTAAGAAGGCAGCATTTATTTCCATTCAAAGTCAAGTACAAGTCATGCTTAGGTAGATGCAAGATTCTGGGCTCAGTAAGAAGGCAGATGAAATTCAGTTTATTCTGATAGTAATCATCCAAAATGCTTTTATGATGCCCTGAAGGTTATTTATGGGCCAAAGACATATGGTGCATCTCAATTACTCAGTGATTATGGAGTCACATTGATTAGTGATAAAGACATGATTCTAGAGAGATAGGCTGAACATTTCCATAGTGTTGTCTGTTGACAACATTGGTCAATGCTGAAGCCATTGACCATTTACCTCAGGTTGAAGGCAATCCCTTCCTAGCTGAGTTCCAACTGAAAAAGGGGCTTTAAATGCCAATAGTCTCCTTTCATATGGCAAAGCACCTGGTGCTGATTCTGTTCAAGGTGGGGTCCACTGTTCATACAAAAGCTGACTGAAATTTTCCAGGTTATATGGCTAAATGAAACTATCCCCCAGGAGTTCAAGGATGCCTCCATTGTCCATCTCTATAAAGGCAAAGGAAATAGATTGTCCTGTGACAATCACAGAGGAGTCTCTCTCTTAGTCATTGCTGGCAAGATTCTTGCCAGAGTCTTCCTTGATAGGTTGATCCTTCACATGGAAAATGGTCATCTGCCTGAGAGCCAACGTGGCTTCAGAAAGGTTAAAGAATTGTTGATATGGTGTTTGCTGCCTGGCAACTTCAGTAGAAATGCCAGAAGAAAAGAGGTCTGTACACAGCATTTGTAGATCTGACCAAGGCCTTTGATAGTGTCAGTGTCAAGGAATTATGGAAAATTAAGTCAAAAATCAATTGCCCAGAGAAGTTCATCAGAATTGTACGTCAGTTTCATGATGACATGCTTTCCTGGGTTCTGGATAATAGAAGATGCTCTTGCTCTGTCCCAGTCATCACAAGGCTTGGGGTCTGGTCCCATGTTTTTTAGCATAATGTTTTCAGCCATGCTGTCAGACACCTTCAAGGAAGATGAACATAGAATCAAGTTCAGTTACCACATTGATGGTAAATCCTTCAACTTGAAAAGCCAAGACCAAAGTGGAGTGAGTGACAATGCGTTACTTTTTGTTCACAGATGATTGTGCACTCAATGCAGTCTCTGAAGTTCAGATGCAACAAAGTATGGATCAATTCTATGCTACTTGTGCTAATTTTGGCCTAACAATTAACACCAAGAAAACACAGGTGCTCCAACAGCCAGCACACACTATTCATATGTGGAACCATTGGTTACAGCAGATAAAGAAGTTTCGAATGCTGTGAATAAGTTCACTTGGATAAGTTATACTTGGCAGTATACTTTCCATGGACATACATATTTATAATGAAGTTGACGCACATGTTGCCAAAGTTAGCTCAATGTTTGGGAGGTTCTGAAGGAAAGTGTGGGAGAGAACAGGTATTAGACTGAGTACCAAACTGAATTCTACAGAGCCATTGTACTGACCTCATTGTAAAACGTAGACAGTTTACCAGTACTATGCCAGGAAACTGAATCACTTCCATTTGAATTATCTTAGGAAATCACCTGGCAGTATAAGATACCAGATGTTGAGGTCCTTTCTCAAACTAAATTGTCACACATCCAAATTACTCCAGGAAGTGTAATTTTGATGGGTTGGCCACATTGTTTGAATGCGAAATGCATGCTTGACTAAAAAGACTATTTTGTAGAGAACTCATACAGGAAAAGAACTCACATGGTGGCCAGAAGAAACAATACAAAGACACTCTCAAAGTCTCTCTTAAGAATTTTGGAATTGATTGTATAACATGAAAGATACTGGCATCACCTAGCGTGAACTCATCAGAGAAGGTGCTGTCACCTATGAGCAAAGCAGAATTAAAGTTGCTCAAAAGAAACTTGAGATGTGCAAATTTAGATAACCTACCCCAAATGTTCACACAATTTGTGACTGACCTGTGGTAGGGCATTCTGAGCTAATATTGTTCTGATCAGCCAGTAGAACACACTTTAACTGGACTCTAACATAGTGGTGTCATTTTTGTCCTCTTCTAGCACAAAGGATAACAACCAATCACCACCACCAGTAGATTTTTACATATTAGTGGATTTATTGCCATGTTTTTTAATGTTCTCAATATTTAAGACATATTGTATTTTTAAAGCATTTTCTGTGCCACATAATCATGTGATTTTATTGTTTTTATTATTAAGATGATCTATTTCATTTCCTAATATTAGACCAATTTTTCATTCCTGGTATAAATCCAACATTGTCATTGTATCTAATCCTTAAGACATGTAGTTGTATCCCCTTTCCTAAAATTTTATTCATAAATTTTGTATCAATATCCATTAGAGATGGCAGTCTATAGTTTCCTTTCTCTATCCCTAGTTTAAGTATCAAGACCATGTTTGTCTCATAGAAAGGGTTTGTTAAGATCTTTTCTTTCTCCATTTTCACAAACAATTTATAAAATATTGAAATTAACCGTTGATTGTTTGATAGAAGTCACTTATAAATCCATCTGATCCCAGAATTTTTTTTCTTTGGAATTTGGATTTTTTTAAGTCCATCTGAGAGAAATTATTTTCTATTACATTAATAACCAATTATTAAATTCAGATTAAAGGTTTTTTCCTCTCTTTCCTCATTCAAGAACCAACCTCTGTAGGTCAGTCAGTCAATCAGTCTCTAACTGAGAGTACTGATAGATGAGATTGCCCAAATCCTCAAGGAATGTTATCCTCAATCTTGGGCACAACCCCACTCAACTAAAAGACTTTACTTTTGTTTAGAGTGAAAACAGAATCTAATCTGGGTGAAATCCACAATATATTGCTTAAAATACACATATTTTAAGCGGAGAGATACACACAGAGTAAAGGTAAAAGACTAGAGCAGAATATGCATTAGCTGAATTTTTTAAAAAAGAAGGGGTAGCAATCCTATCAGACAAAGGTATCAGACAAAGCAGGAGCAAAAAGAGATCTACTTAAAAGAAATAAGGAAGGAAATAACATTTTACTAAATGGTATCATAGACAATGAAGTAACATCAATACCAAACATACATGTACCAAGTGGTACAGCATCCAAATTCTTAGTGGAGAAGTTAAGTGAGTTACAGGAAGAAACAGTTACCAAAACAGTACTAGCAGGGGACCTCAACTGCACCTCTCAGAACTACATAAATCTAACAATGAAATAGATGAGAAAGAAGTTAGGGAAATGAATAGAATCTTTAAAAAATTATACATGGTAGACCTCTGGAGAGAATTAGATGGGGATAGAAAGGAATAGACCCTTTTCTCAGTGATAGATGGCGCCTACACAAAAATTGATTTTGTACCAGGGCAGAAAAACCTCACAATCCAATGCAGAAAGGAATGGTGTAAGAGGGGATATAATGGAGTCTTGTTTTGCCCCCACAAAATTTATTGGAAAATAATCAATAGCTGTGGGGAAACTGTTGCTTATCTTACTTTATTAAAACCCAGGCTTTTCTAGAACCATGTCAATGGCCAGAGGGAACTAGAAAGGTGGGAGTGTAGCACACAACTCTGACTTTAGAAGACAAGAGGTCTGATTCCAGTCAGGTCCCAGTCAGGTCTCAAGTCTCCTCACTACCACACCTCTGTAATCTACATATAATCTACATTTATTAAGGGAATGTAGAATATATTGGAAGGAAACAAAGTGAAGAATATGAGGAATTTGACTAACCTTTGAGAAATTTGACTATGGAGAGAGAGAGAGAGAAAGAGAAAGAGGGAATATAGAATATAGAGAGAGAGGGAAATGAAGTAAGGAATTTGAGGAATGTAACTAACACTTAAGTCTAACAGGAAGGACAGAACTTGTAGATCATAGGTTCCCAAAGTGGGCGATACTGCCCCCTGAGGAGTGCTGGAGCAATCCAGGGGATGGTGGTAGTAGACTTGAGTGATGTGAATGTTTTAGAAGACCACTAAAGGGTTAAAGAAACTAGATTTTCAAAGGGGTGCTGAGTAATTTTTTTTAAAGGGGCAGTAGTCTAAATAAGTTTGGGAACCTCTGTTAGACCCTCTCTCCTACTTCCATGTGGGTCTCATCCTAATGAGCACCATACCTGTTTCCTTGTTGGAAGTGTTAATAGTAAACCCCTTCCACCGCACACTCTTTTCCTGAGTTCTTCCAGTGAGAAGGGGTTTGTTTTAAGAGGTACATCATGTGGATCTTTCTAAGGGTCCCCCAAAAAGGAGAGCAGTGGAAGCTTGTCCCAGGCTAATTCCCTGACCCTACCTAGAAGTCTTGTGATCCCATAGCTGTGTCGAGGGGCATGGATCTTCTTAAGGGCCCCCAGGAAGCAGTAGGCAGCAAAAGCTCTGTAATCACTCCCTGATCCCACCTGGAAGGCCCTGTGAACCCAAAAAGTGAGTTTCTCACAATGGAAAAATAGACTAAAAATTAATTATAACCTGAATAATCTAATCTTAAACAATAAATCAGTCAAAAAAACAAATCATAGAAACAATCAATAACTTCATCCAAGAGAATGACAACAATGAGACAACATACCAAAACTTATGGGAGGCAACCAAAGCAGTTCTTAGGGGAAATTTTATATCTCTAAATACTTACATGAATAAGATAGAGAAAGAGGAGATCAATGGATAGGGCATGCAACTATAAAAATTATGGAAGAACACATTTAAAATCACTAATTAAACACCAAAATAGAAATTCTGAAAAACAAAGAAGAGATTACTAAAATTGAAATTAAGAAAATGATTGAACTAATCAATAAAACTAAGAAATGGTTTTATGGGGGGGAAACCATAAAATAGTTAAACCTTTGGTTAATTTAATTTAAAAAAAAAAGAAAGGGGAAAACCAAATTACCAGTATCAAAAATTAAAAGAGTGAATTCACCACCATTGAAAAGGGAAATTAAAACAGTAATTATGAGCTATTTTGTCCAACTGTTTGTTAAAAAATCTGAAAATTGTAGTGAAATAGAAGAATGTTAACAAAAATATAAATTGCCTAGATTGATGAAAGACAGAATAAAATACTTAAATACAAAGACTTGGATGGCCCTTCAGTCTGAAAACCCACTGATTATTAGCCTAATTATTTACACAGCTGGTTACTGTCCAAAGTGCTTTATGCTACAGCTCCACCTTGTCATCTACAAAGCCCTTTCAAAATAAGTTAGATGGTAGGCTCAACATCTATAAATTCTTTTTGGGCAGCTGATCATTTGGCATTACTCTTCAGGGGTTTCTTTACTTCAATATCCTTCTCTGAAGGTGAACTCCAGTCATCTCTATTCCCAGAATAGATTTCTATGGTTGGATTCTTTCTTCTTTGCCTATGCATTTTTTGTGGTGATAGCTTAATTATTTATAATCACCTCTAGCCTTGGGGTATGGGAAATACTGGCTCTAGCCCCAGATCTTCAGTTCTTCCCATAGAGAACTTCCAGGGGTCCCCTGGCCCCACTAATGGAATGTTCCCCTCTCCTTTACAAACTTCTATGAAGTCACTAGGCAGATATGCAGGAGTATAATCTTGTTTGTTGATGCCTCCATGGTTCCATGAATAAGTAAGGAAAATTCTGGGTAGTTAATTATCAAGTCTTGTTTATGCCTTCTTGTTTGTTTGTGCCTCCGGACATGGTCCTAGGATGAAGTCTTAATTAATAACTAGCCTTAGGCTGGAGTAGGGAGTGTCAAGACCAAAGGAGGGTCCTTTTATTTTTTTCTGATTATGTAAGAACTTCTGAGTGGGGCTTATAAACCTTGTAAGTTCCTTGTATCTTTGGCTCTGTATGAAAAGATTCTGGAATAAACAGACTATCAAATACATCCCTGTCTCTTTACTCAACTGGTTGCTAGGCCACCCAGCTGTGCTGGTCACAGCACTTCCCTCTAACCTGAAACCAAAGCCAAACCTCCAACCTCCAGTAAGTGCCCACAACCAGGTATTTTTTGCCCCACTGCTTCTGCACTCACCAGACATATGCTGGTTCCTTCTTGCCCCCACCACTGTTTTCAGCACAGCTGATTCAGGCATTCCTGGTCAGCAGAGGTTCCCTCAATCTTTCTGGACTCAAACACCCAACTCCCCCCATTATCCTGGAGGTAAAAGTTCTGGTGGCCAGAGCCAAGGCAGCCTCTCAAACCAATTAACCTCAGGGCTTGCCAGTTATTGCTTAAGAGGCTGTTAAAACAGAACCTAGCCTGGAAGTACTTACTCTTCACAGGCACCAAACCTCATTCTGGGATTTTTCTTCCAATCTCAAATTGTCCCCGGAGAACACTAGTTATACCCCTGTTCTTACATATCTCTACCTGGACTTTGTTTACCCTAAGTTGCTATTTTGACTCTTGTGGGGAGAAATCTTGAGAACTTGAAATTTTCTGAACTACTCCCCCATTTTCCCAGAATCCTCTAGTCCAATAATTCTTAAAAGATCTTTGTTCCATCTATTTTTAGATAAGTCGTTTTTCTGATGAGATTTTGCTTTTTTTTTTCATTCTTTGGGCTTTGTTTTAGTGTTTCTTGACATGGGATCAATAGCTTTCACTTGCACAATTTCAATTTTTATGGAATTATTTCCTTCAGTGAACTTTTGGACCTCCTTTTCCATTTGATTAGTCATACTTTTCAAAGGCAGATAGGTGACAAAGTGGCTAGCATGCCAGGCTTAGAATCAAGAAGACCTGAGTTCAAATCCAGGTTCTGACACTTACTAGATTGTGACCTTAGGCAGGTCACTTAACCATGTTTGTAAAATGATCTCCCTAGAAAAGGAAATGGCAAACTATTCTAGTATCTTTGTCAAGAAAACCCCAAATGGGGTCATGAAGAATTGGACAACACTCAGCTCATCAACTTCTTTCATAGGTTATGGTACAGAGACCTGGAAGCTATTCTCCAGAGGACGTCTGATGACAGCCATCTATCTAATCTTCAAGATACATTGTTATGTTTCCCTGTCTAAAATTATATTCAATTATTTTGCATCAATATTCATTAGAGATAATGGTCTATAGTTTCCTTTCTCTATTTTCTCTCTCCCCAGTTTAGGTATTGTAAGTTCCAGAATTCCCCTTAATGGGGAACTCTGTACCTCCCCCATAATCATGAGGTAAGTTAGAAGCCATAGGAAGAGAGCAAGGGTTTCCAGAATGATTATAGGAGTTTAATTACCTACTATAATTACTTACAACCAGGGACAATCTGGGGCAGCTGCCAGACAGTACAGTGAATCTCCATGAAGACTTTTTTAAAATCTCCATGATAATTACAGAAATCAGACAAAAGGAGAAGGAACCATAGAGTACATCACTTATGACTGGTGGATATTTTGGGTTTCTGCTTAGCAATGAGCTCATTTCTGAGCTTGGGCATTCATGCAATGTTATTGGGTAAAATAGGTTTGCGTTTTGATCATGTATGGATCACTATGACTGTGTTCTTGTCATTTCCTGATCACATACAGTTAATGGTATCTATGTTATGACTTTTACCAGTCAGCATATCTAAGTTCTGACTTAGTGACTGTGTTATGATTCAGTATCTAAGTTACAATTTTTTTTAGCAGGTCACCATGTCTGGGCTTTCACCTTTCACAGAGTTGGAGTTAATGACTTTTCACTCCTCACTGTGTATTATGAATGTTCCCCATTTGGGACCCCACAATCCACCCCCTGAAAAGACTTACATTCTGTCCAAATATTTTCCACAAGGTCCCTGGGGCAGCTCTATATGAGAGTGTTTAGAGTTTTTTTGGGTACAGCCAGGATGGTCCCATTTGTAAGGATGAACTATAAGTTCAGTACAAGCACAGGTAGGAAAACAATTAGAAAATTGCCACAATTGTTCAAATTTTCTCCCATCCCACTCCTAGGGGGGTGAAGGAAGAACCAATGGTATTTGATGATTAGTGGGAGAGCTTAATTTCTGAACTTAATTCAGTACAGGTCAGTTGAGTTTCTGCACTAGATTCAAAGGCAAATAAACATGGTGTGGCAACTTTAACAACATATTGGGGATGATAGAGAATAGAATCAGTTATAAAATGGGATCTTTTTTATTATTGATTTCTTCAATTTATCCCTTCATGTCAATGAGAGACTTATACAATGATGACGAACATAAATTTAATTGGCAGATTTCATCTTGAAATCCAGATGTCCAATGTAGTTTTCTGGTCTCTGGAAACATCTTTTCTTGGGGCAATCTGGAAAATGTCTTCTGGAGAACTCTTCAGTAGAATTGTTTTTCTGGTTCCAAGTTACTTGTAGTGATTCCTTAGATGCTTCTGCTAAAAGCTTTTACAAAAGCGATCTCAATACAAGTTAGCACAGCTTCTCATATTTCCCTTCTCCAATGATTAGATCATATTGAGAAAAACAAGCTCAAACCTTAGAATTCTGATCTTAATAATAGAACAATAAGAGGGAGCATCAAAGTAGAAACCCAAAGTTTGCTTGAAGCTTCAAAAACTTTAGGTTTTTATATACCCCATTAGAATTATTTATATTTGACATACAGGATTATCTGATCTCATTACTTTCCCAAACTTTTTCACTCTGATTCCAGCTCCTTTAGAGGAATAAGATGTTATTAGGAACTTAATCCTATATATGAAAACATAAGTAACAACATTCTTGCAGGTAGAGGCTTTCCAGGTTCAATGGTTACACAAATTATTTTACTTGTAAGAGACTGATCTTACTCCATTTATAATTGAAAGACTTCAGAATTTACTTAAGTAATTAATTCCAAATTATATATAGAAAAGAGTGCATACCAATAAGCTGTTCATAATAAAACATATTTTTACCATAGGACATGTAGTAAAAACATGTAGGTGTTATTTCCACATTACTAATAAGCTTGAATGAAATTTACCTTTCCATTAATATAGCAGAAAATATTCCATAAATCACATCCCTCTAAGAAACTGATTATATTAAAATTTGTTTTCCCAAACCAATCTTAAGCTGTTTCTGCCTTCTACCTCACAAATTAATAGATTCCTGTCTTTGCTTCAAATTTCACCTTTATCCAATTATTCCCAAAACATTCTGAAAGAATGAGCTATTTCAGGGATTTAATCTTTCCCATAAGACTATATAAACATTAGCAGGCTGAGAACAAGGCAAAGTGCTAGTTTACCTACATGTTTGGAATGTGGAATAACTACACATTCAGATTGAAAACAGCAAGATTTCACATACTTACCTGGTGCTCATATCTTTTACTGACCACTTGTTCTGATTATAGAAATTTCCTATAAAAAGAAAAGGTGGGTAATGATTATACCAGCATCTAACTGGTCCTTCAAATGGCAACTTTCGCTAATCACAGTTTAGGATTAGATAGTCACTTTTATTCTCATGGAGTTGCAATAAGCAATAAGAGTTTATCCAGAGTCACACACGTAAGAGATTTCACTTAGCATCTTTCACTTCTTTTTTTTCTTCTCAAGTTTAAATTTGTCCTAGTGCAAAAACCAATCATTAGAAATCATTTCGATATTACACATAAACTTGCAAATCCTCAATAAGCCAAGATCATTGTTTAGGAACTCCATAACCCATGCAAGCTCTTTTCCCAGGGCTGATGATCTTGCCCACACAGATGGCTTCCAGGAACCTTAGCAAGTTTATAAAGTAAGAGGTATCAACATGGCCCCCAGAGAAGAGGCTGCACCTGATGCCCCTGCTTGCCCACACTATCCATTTCTTCTTCTGGATAATGTAAACCACATACTCTCTCCATGGTAAGTCCACTATTTTTAGTTTTAATTTAGTTTGTTTTGCCCTGCCTGAATTTCCCCCAGTATCCTTCTATGGATAATCACTTGCCAGGATTTCTTGGCAAGTGATTTCAAACCCAAAGATTTCAACCCATTATGCTATATGGGTTCCCATATAGCATAATGAATTCTATATTGGTATCTACTAGAGAGGACACAGTTTGTTTATTTTTAGGACTCCAGTATATTGTAACTGGCACATAGAGCCTCCCATCACCCCTTACGACCCTACATTGGAGACAACTTTGGCCACCTGCCTAAGGGAGGGGAATTGGGGAGTATCCACCCCATCAACCCTTAGAGATACTGTTGGCTGTGCTCTTTGATGCCATCCCCACTTCAAGGTAGAATAGACTGACCTTGCTGCATATCCTCATACCCCAAGGTGGACTGCCCTTGATGGACAGAACCAATCCAGATAACAGCTTTCACCTCATCCCCTCCTTTCCACAGATAGTAATCTATTACCAAATTAGGTTTTAAAATTAAAACAAAAATAGAAAACATTAAAACAATCTTACAACTTTCATAAGAGAGAGCCAAATTGTTTCAGTTGTAATTTCCTCTTAACTACAGGCAAACGTTGAAATATCCAGTTCCCTAAATGGAAGTTACAAAACATGATAAAAACAGGTTTAGCAGGGTTGATAAAATAACATAACTGGTTTTAAACAATTTTTCCATCTTTTACTTTCTTTCAGTTTATACTCTAATAACATTCAAGTTACACATGGTTGCTTGACATAATTGATACAAAAGTTTACCAGTTTGAAACAATATTATGCATTTGAAACGTAAAACGAACCCGTTACTGATCAGTCAATTTCAATCCTGTTGCATGCATTTCCAAATTACCTTACACAGAAAAATCAGGCAACTCATCACCATTGGCATTGTGTGCTGATCACATCTAATTAAGGAATTAATAGTAACAGTTAACATGTATAGTGTCTGCCCTCTGCCAGGCATTATGGACTTTCCAATCATGTGAAGCGAACTGAGGTAAGTTGCTTAAGGTCACCCAGTTAACAAATTTCAGATCTATGCATTTTCCCAATTTGTCTTAATGCCAAATAGTTTCGTAAATTCTGACTTATCTTAAACAACAAATTAGGAGTGACACATTTCACTTAAAATGTGACCAGAATTAATTTAATTACACCTGGATCTATGTTCCAAATGGCATTACACAGAATCTGGGTTATGACTTTAATAGTATACCATTATATTTTACATAAATGCTATTCATTCCAAACACTTCATATTATGGAGTCTACCATTTCCAACCAATCCACTGTCAAAGACTGTAAAAATGGCTGTCTGCTATTAGAATTTAATCCACACCAATTATCACACTTAAGAGCACATTTTAATTTACTTCAAATCTTGGTTTCACAACTTGGAAAGGAAACCATGGCTTATCAATAGATCTCTACAATTTCTTCTTATGAAGAGGGGTTTCAAATAATTTATGGTCATGTCCGATTTTGTATGAGTTAAACACCTGTTACATTACAAAGCATATGCCTTGTTTTTTTCTTTCCTTTCTTCTCCTTGAAACTTTCACTGACACACACCCAAACTCATCCCTCTATAATCAGTGAAATGACCTTCTTTTTTTAATGAATCTGTATGGATCTGAGGGGGAAAGCGTCCCTTCCCTTTCTTTCTTCTGTGTCCTTTGGATAGGGATAGTAATATTAGCAACTACTGTGTCAGCAATAGTAGACAATGAGCTATCCTAGATAAATACATCTTAATCAATGAATGCATTACCCCACAGAAGAGACTTACCCAAGGCAGTATGTGCACACTATCCATCTTGGATCACCTTCAGGTGACCCTGAGATCATTATAATATCTTTTGCATTTTGGTTTTGTTCCCCCTCCCTTAATTGTCTTTTCTGTCTGCATTGTGAGTAGCTGCATGTGCAGCTCCAATTTGCCTTAGTTTACCTTCATAACCATGAGATTGTGGTTTGGACTGGATAATGGATATTTGCCAGCATCTTTGCTCTATACAGACCCCATGCTTCATTCCAGTGGGGTGCCTATTTCCCTTAAGGAATAGGGTACACTGAGTGCATCACTCAAATAAACGCCCTTGCTTGACTTGTCAGAGTATTCTTTTTTTTTTTTTGAGACAATACTGTGACATGCACCTCACACCTAAATGCTTTTACACACCAGAACATGGTCACAGTTCAGGAATATAGAGGAAATATTTTGTTTAACTTTTAGGGGTTTAATTAACAAGACAGAAAAATGTCTTGTTTCTTTCAAATTCTGATGCTAATTAAATAAACTTCACTGAGTATATTCTCTCTGTGTGTCTCTCTCCCTCTCTCTCTCTCTCTTTCTGTCTCTCTTTCTCTGTCTCTGTCTCTCTCTGTCTCTCCCTCTCTGTCTCCTTCCCTCCCTCCCTCTCTCTCTCTCTCCTCTCTCTCTCTGTCTCTGTCTCTCTCTCCCTCTCTCTCCTTCCCTCTCTCTCTCTTTCTGTCTCTCTCTCTTTCTTTCTCTCTGTCTCTCTCCCTCCCTCCCTCTCTGTCTGTCTGTCTGTCTCTGTCTCTCTGTCTCTGTCTCTCTGTCTCTGTCTCTGTCTCTCTCTCTCTGTCTCTCTCTGTCTCTGTCTCTGTCTCTCTCTGTCTCTGTCTCTGTCTCTGTCTCTGTCTCTCTCTCTCTCTCTCTCTCTCTCTCTCTCTCTCTCTCTCTCTCTCTCGTTCATCCACCCAGGTTGTTCCAGTCAGGCAGCAATGGAGGGAGAGGAGAAAGAGACTCTCACAATTATATGCCTTGTTACTTTCCTGTCTACATGCTTAATTCCCTTCAACCTGGCTAACTGGCAAGTCAACTTTTTTACATATTTCTCCTTTTTACCTTGTCAGATAAATTCCTGCCTATGAGAAGAGTGGCATTATACTTGTCTTCTAACTGGAATTCTGTGGAGGACATTGGGGTGGGGATATGAGCTGGGAGGTTGGTAGGAACTGAGGCAGGGAAGAAGAGGTGGCCAGAGCCCCAGAGGTCATAAGAAGGGGTTTGTACCTTCCATTCTTGACTGGAGAACTTGAGATTAGCAGTTTTCCCAGTGTCAGGAAACCAAAATGTTGGGGTTTAAAATGTTGAGGTTTAGGGGTGCTCAGAACCCTCAAAATACTGACATGCTGGGTCCTG
The DNA here is from genome assembly GCA_028646575.1 of Pseudocheirus occidentalis. Taxonomy (NCBI): domain Eukaryota; kingdom Metazoa; phylum Chordata; class Mammalia; order Diprotodontia; family Pseudocheiridae; genus Pseudocheirus; species Pseudocheirus occidentalis. The sequence continues at coordinate 7,927,332 of CM053596.1, read as the reverse complement.
CTCAAATGAATTCTACCCAAGTCTTCTTTCAGTCAGAGTAAAACAAAGTTTGTCGAAGATTCGTCATATTGGGTAGACTGTTAAAGAATCTCACCATTAGGCTCTTAATGAATCTGAGCACCTTCATGGAAATAGGATGGGTCTTATATACAGATTGTGGGAGGGATTTAGCAAAGGTCTAGTAGTCTTGTAGGATAGGTCTAGGGAGGATCTTGAGGAAGAATCTAAGGAGGATCTTGATGGGACAGAGATCAGACTCCATGAACCAAGGGAATGGCATTAAGGGTAGGAAGTAGGATGAGGCAATACAGAGGTAACAATGGAGGGCTAGGCTAGGTTAAGGGTAACAGAGACTAGGGAATCGATAATGGAAGGCTTATACCCTCAGACAAACACCAGATCAAGAGGGAAGATTCAAGATTTCAAGGAGTTCCCAGAGCCTATTTCTGACCTTGGGATCAGCACTCCTGTAAACTCCAAGCTTCTGCAAATAGCACTGAGTAAAGAAGGATGGAACAAGAGACTCCTTGGAGTCAAGCTAACATTTTATTGTGCCTGGGAAAGAGTAAGGAGAATGTGAACAAGTTACATAAAGCATGAGGGTACAAAGCAAAATGTTAGGGTCCTAAAATAAGTCAGTCACTTGAAGCATTTAACTGAGAAGGTGAATGGGGGCCTCTCCCAAAAGGGCAGAGGGAATGGCAGCTGCTCTCAGGTAACAGAAGCCAGTCCCAGTATGTGTGTATTCTGTGAGGCTACTTCCTAAGGACGATTTCCCCATTCAAGGACCTTTGTTAAGATAGCCTTCTTGTTGTTTCTGACATTTGCTTTTGAGTCCTCCAGGAGCTGGCACACGTCTTCATCAGAGTATTTTGTGAGGGAGAATGTCGAATATTTCTCTCGTCTCTTCTTAATGACCTCTAAGGCAGAGAGAAACAAAGAAACCGTGATGTCAGCAAGCAACCCTTTCTGCTCTGTGCCCTCCTCATTAGAAGAGAGAGCTCTGGAGCCTTGTGTAATGGTAATGGAATTTGGAGGTGCCCCTGAATTGATTTGGCTTTAGGGTTGAGTTCACAGAGCTTGTGAATCCCACTTGTGGGACGGACTTGTTGACGTGAAGAGAGGGGGTTGACCTGGGAGGAGCCATTAATGGAAAGGAAGGCTCAAGCCCAGAAGAAGTACTTTTGGGGAGAGCAGTATCCAGTGTCATTGAGCCTGAGTTGCTGAGAGACACTGCTAATAGCCCATTGGAGCTGCCCAGGACTTTTGAGGACTGCCACCTGGAGCTGCCGAGAACTGAGGAGGCATGGCTGTTGATGAGGTGTAGGCTCTGGGACTCCCCCCCCCCTTTTTGAGGTCTCCTTGATTCTTTGAGGTACAGGCTCTGGGAAAGTAAACCTTCCCAGGGAAGACACTTGCCTGCGGTCATGAGCCTTAAGTTGTGGCTCTGCCCAAGTCCTTAGCCCCCTTTGTTCCAATAGTTTCCCACCCTTGAACTGGCCTGGCCCACCATTGTCTATGGTCTCCAGGTAGCCTCCAGCAACTTCCCACCCTTAATCACTCATTACTGGAGTCTGACCTCATCTGACTCCTCCTGAAGACCCTCGCCAATCTCCTCCTCTGGACCACCCCTAGATTCCTCCCACAACATTTCTGTATATAGAATACCATCTTCCCTCCACTGCTGTGAGAGCACCATGAGATAGCTTAGCACAGACTTACTCTTTGTGAGAGTGCCATAGAATGCCCTAGCACACAGACTTGCCCTGTGAGAGCACCGTGTAATGGCCTAGCACCCCACATGGCAAACTTGAACTTTCAATAAACTTTACTTTTTCCTTGGCTGAGAAGACTTGAGTGGAATTCTTTCAGCAGGACCCGGCATGTTGGTATTGTGGGGTCTCAGGCAGCCCTAACCCTCTTTGGGCTCCGTCTTCAGCTACGATGCCGGTATTTTGTCTGTCTGTTTTGGTGTTGTTTTTCCAGATTCACCTGATGGTAGACAGTGCTGCTGTTGTAGAGGTCCTAATGACGAGGTGTAGGCTCTGGGACACCCCCCCCCCCTTTTGAGCTCTCCTTGAATCTTTGAGGTAAATATTCTGGGAAACCTCTTGAAGTCTGATTGAATCTTGAGGGGGCATTTGCAGAGGCCATAAGTATTTCATTGTGGCTGGGCCCAAACCTGTTACTAGCCTGGCCCTCCACTGTCCATCTGCTTCCCACCCTGGAACCTATCAAGATATCTTGCATTGACCTCTTTAACTCCACCTGAAGTACTGGAGTCTGATCTCATTAACTCCACCTGAAATCCCTCCCCAATACTGGAGTCTGACCTCAATGACTCCTCCTGAAGACCCTCCCCAGGCTCCTCCTCTGAACCACCCCTAGATTCCTCTGTATATGAGACACCATCTTCCCTCCAGCTCCATGAGAGCCATAGAATAGCTTAGCAGAGACTTGCTCTGTAAGAGGCTACCCCATATCTTTCAATAAACTTTACTTTTTCCTTGGCTGAGCAGACCTGAGTGAAATTATTTCCACAGGACCCAGCATGTTGGTATTTTGGGGTCTCAGGCAGCCCTAACCCTCTTTGGACACCCTCTTCACTGAGACCTGGCTGTTGGTGCAGAAGCCCTGAAGAAGGATTTTCTGGTTGTATGTTCACAGAAATCCTGGAAGGGGGCCTTGCTGATACTTTCAGGGGTTCTGTTACTGTTCTACAGGCAGAGAGTGACTTGATGAGGACACTGGCCATGGCTTTGTTGAGCCTTGTCTCCCCAGTAACTGAGATTGCTGAGGATTTGCCTGGAGTAAAGATGAAAGAGAGGCCTTTCCTTGGCCTTTCAATGCTGAGATGTTATCTTGATCTTGTTATGGCTTAAGGGTGGATGGCCTTTTGTGCTCTCCTGCTCCCTTTTGAGAAAGTGCTTGGTGTTAATGGATGGTATTGTAATTACTTTGAGTCCAGGGGTGGGAAACCTTTGGCCTTTTTGTGATGATTGGAAACTGATCTCCATTTGAGAAGAGACTTTGACTTACCTGGATTGAATTGAGAACTTCCATGTGAAATGTATGGGTTATACTGCATTTTGACTTTTTCTCTATTCTGTGAATGTTTGCTGCATGAATGGGGTTTACTATGCTGGTAATTCAAACCTTGGAAGTTGCCTTTGCTTGGCATTACACCTTGTCATCAAAGCAACTCTAAGAACAGGTGGCCACAGAATCTCAGAGCAGGAAAGGACCTCACAGGGACTCTCCTTTCACATACTTGTACAGAATTCTGTCCTCTGACATCTTTAACAGGTGATCAGCCAACCTCAAATCAAAGGCCCCCACAAAAAAAGAATTCCTTAATATTTCCTACCTTTCACATACTTGATGGCAGTGAAGATGTCTGCCAAAGCCTTTTTACTTACCAATACTTAATTCCTTCAACCATCCATCCCCTGTATCCAATCAGTAGACAAAGTCTATTGATTTTACTTTTGTGACATTTCTCAAATATGCTCCCTTCCCTCCTGTAACACTACCGACTACTCTGGTGCAGGCTCACATCAAATCACACCAGGACTACCACAAGAGCCCACTGCCGTCTCTGCCTGTCTCAAGTCCCTCCCCACTCCAATTCATCCTCCATCGGTCAGCAAAATGATTTTCCTAAAGCAGGGCTGTGATCTTGTCACACCATCCTATTCCATTTAAAATACTCCAGTGGCTCCCTAGCATCTACAGGATCAGACACAAAATCTTCTCTCTAGCATTCAAAACCCTTCATGACCTTCCATGTCCCCCACCTTTCCATTCTTCTTACACTTTACCTACACATGCTCACACAAACAGGCAGACATATTCTTCATCCAGTGACACTGGCCTCTTTGCTGTTCCTAGGACACAAGACACTCCATCTCCCAATTCCATGCATTTTCACTGGCTCTATGAATCCCATTCTTTGAATTCTCTCCTTCCTCATCTCTGCCTCCTAGTTTCCCTAGCTACCATCATGTCCCAGTTCCACAAGACAATTCTACAGGAAGTGGATTCCCAATTCCCTTCCATTCTAGTGACTTCTCTCAATTGATAATCTCCAATTTATCTTGTCTGTGTCTCCTTTGTATATAGCTCTTGTCTCCCCTACTAGATGGTAAGCTCCTTGAGAGTGAGAACTCTCTTCTGTCTTTCTTTGTATCCCAACTGCTTAACAAAGTGCCTGGCAAATAGTAAATGCTTCTTTGCTTACCAGGTGATACAGCTGGAAAGAATGTGGTATCTGAATTCAAATCCTGCCTCAGAACACTTACTATCTGTGTGATCCTGGGCAAGTTACTTGACCTCCATCTGCCTCAGTTTCCTTCTCTGTAAAATTGGAATAATAAGAGCCCTGGCATCACAGGGTTGTTGTAAAGACCAAATAATATAACAAATATGAAGTACTTTGCAAACTAGGTAAAGCACCACATAAGTGCTGGCTACTGTTTTTAAAGCACCATTTCCATAATTGTTAGATCAGCAGCCATGTCTATGAGCCTGATGACTGTTGTTGACAAAGTAATAGTAACTGAAAGTCAAGAGATGATGTCTCTGACAAGAGACTACTAGGGAAGTTTCTAATAACTCTCAACCTTAATACCATAGGTGTTGGTTCTTTGATGTAAATTAGGATAAAGCTGTGGGAAACACCCTAGTGGTTCTGTACTAGTGTGGGCAATTTGAAAACATATCAGAATTCTAATTCAAAATTGTATACTTAAATGGCATACTTAAAGAATTCTAGAGATTCAACTAAAAAACTACTTGAAATTATTAACAACTTTAGCAAAGTTGCAGGATATAAAATAAACCCACATAAATCATTGGCATTTCTGTATATTACAACAAAACCCAACAGCAAGAAAGAGAAAGAGAAATTCCATTTAAAGTAACTGTAGATGATATTAACTATTTGGGAGTTTACCTGCTAAGCCAAACCCAGGAACTATATGAATGCAATTAGAAAACATTTTTCATACAGATAAAGTCAGATATAAATAACTGAAAAAAAATAGTTGCTCTTGTGCAGACTGAACTAATATAATAAAAATGACAATTCTACCTAAATGAATCTACTTAAACAGCAATCAAACTACCAAAAAGTTATTTGATAGAGCTAGAAAAAAAAGTAACAAATTCATCTGAAAGAACAAAAGATTCCATATATCAAATGAATTAATAAAAAGAAATACAAGGGAAAGTGACCTGGACATACCAGCTCTAAAACTCTATTTAAAAGCAGCAATCATCAAAAACTTCTTGGTACTGGATAAGAAAGAGAGAGGTCGATCAGTGGAATAAGTTAAGTACACAAAACACAGGAGTCAATGACTATAGTAATCTACTGTTTGATAAGTCCAAAGACTCCAGTTTCTGGGATAAGAACTCACCATTTGACAAAAACTGCAGGGAAAACAATATTGCAGAAATTGAGAATAGACCAACATTTTACACTGTATATGAAGATAAAGTAAAAAATGATACATGATTTAGACACAAAGGGTAATACTGCAAGCAAATCAGGAAAGCAAGGAAGAGTTTACCTGTCAGATCTATGCAGAAGGAAAGAATTTATGACTAAACAAGAGATAGAGAACATTATAAAATGCAAAATGAATAGTTTGATTACACTGAATTGAAAGGATTTTGCACAAACAAAGCCAATGCAACCAAGATTAGAAAGGAAAGAGAAAGGGAAATAATTTTTACAACCAATGTCTCTGATAAAGACCTCATCTCTAAAATACATAGAGAACTGAGTCAAATTAATAAGAATACAAGTCATTCCTCAATTGATAAATGGTGAAAGTATATGAATGGGCATTTTTCAGATAAAGAAATTAAAGCTATCTATACTTGTATGAAAAAATGCTCTAAATTATTATTTAGTAGAGAAACAAAAATTAAAACAACTCTGTGGTTCCACATCACACCTATCAGATTGACTAACATGACAAAACAGGAAAAATAATAAATGCTGGACAAGATGTGTGAAAATTGGAATACTGATGCAATGTTGGTGAAGTTATGAACTGATCCAACCATTTTGGAGAGCAATTTGGAAATATGCCCAAAGGACTATCAAAAATACCCTTTGATCCAGCAGTTCTGTTACTTCTACCTCTGTTTCTCTAAGCACAGAAAGTATTTCTCCTCATCCACCAAATCTGCCATGTTAGGAGTACCTGGAGTTCAGGATTATCAAAACACCAGTACTAGTGACAGCTTGTCAGGCTACAGGGTATGCACACGACTGACAATAAGTTTTGAAAGGTCTCAGAAAGCCAGATTTCATGTATAGTTCTCGAGGTTCCAATGTTTTGTCTAGCAATTGTGGCTAGGCCGTTGTGGGATCAAGTACAATCCAAGAGCCAAAGCAAATGTGCACAAACTACCCCTGGGAACATACTTTGTACTTGCCACATCTGTGGAAGAGGATGAATACCTCTTTGGCCACACTGAGCTCAACTCATGTCCCTTCATCCAAGCTACTTTCCCTAGCAAATCTCTATAAGTCTCAAATCCTTCCACCACCCAGATGACTGGTACTTAAGCCCCTATAACACTGGCTGGCACATTGTCTCATTTCAGGCAGGACTAAAGTAGAGGGGACTAGCACAGATCATAACTTAAGGTGCCCTGGAGGCCAATAAAATCTCTCTTTCATCAGATAAGCATCCTTCACCAAAGCTCAGGCTTGCAACCCCACAGTGAGCATCCCAGGTGACAGGAAGCCCTTTGAACCCAGTACCACAATGCTCTTTACCCCACCTCCACCAACCTACTGCATGAAACCTCAGGAGCTGTGCAGCCCAAACCCATACCTTCGCTGCCACAATTCACTTTATTGAAAAGTGGGAAGTGCATGACCACTGGTGCATTCTCCCCTTCAAAGATGTACAAGTCCGAGGGAGTCTTGGCTTCTTGGTCCAGCTTAGCATCATCCACAGGAGGGAAGGGGATTTGATGGGCTTTGCAGTACTTTTCTGTGGCCTTGATGGTCTGAGGAGAGGGGACACAGACCCATTATAGCTACGACCTGAGAACTCCAGAGCCTGAAGGGTCTCTAGAAGCTTTCAAGCCTCATCCCAAAACTACACTTTCTGGGGAGAGAAAGTGAGGAGAAAAGACTGAGAGAAAAGGACTGAATAACAGTCATACCATGAGTTGGAGATTAGGCCCAGATCTCATATCCCAAGCAAGAGCTCATATCCCAAGCAAGAGCTCTTTCTTGCTTGATTGCACCAACTAGGGACTTTAGGAGAGAAAAATGCTCTTCCCGTTACCTCAAATGGATCCCCAGCACTGAAGTCAAAGGACAGGATGATGTCAGTGTTCCAAACTGAGGTCAAGACCAGAGGATACACAGAGTTGATAACCAAGCCAGCATCAATCAAATGTATCCTTTTCTGGTCTGTGAGATTCTTGTCTTTAATGGCTTCTGTTGGGGAAGAAAGAGGGAGCAAAAAGACCAAAGATTCTCTCAAGAAATCACAGTATCTCAGAGCTGGAGCTGGCCCAATACATTCCTCAATCAGGATCACATAAGCAATAACCTAGCAACAAAACCTCGGAGATGTGAGTCTATTCATTCTTATAACTAGCTGTGGCCTCACCCACCATCAGAGTGGCATATTTTCTTCCATGCACTAATAAGAAGTCATTCTATAGCTACCCCCCAAAAAAAAATCCCCTTCACACTTCCCACTCCTGCTTTCTTTCTCTACTTTCTAACATTTTTCTGGTCCCCCATGCCAAAAGGGTTCCAAGGATGACCTTTGGTGGGATGAGAAAAAAGGAGATTGGATAGAGAAAGACATTCTGTCTACAAATATGTGAATGGTGGATAAGGAAAAGAGTGATTTAATTGCTCTGCCTGGCCCTAGGAAGCAGAACTAGGAGCAACAGAGAAGGGAAAAGATTATGACAGTAAATTTCACCTAGATATGAGGAAACACTTCCCAACACATCATTCCATCTATTAACTCTGGGCATTTGTATTGGTTGACCCCATGCCTATAATACTCTTCATTTCCTTCAGGTCTTTCTGAAAGGAGCATTTTCTGGTCCCCCTTAATACTAGTGACTTCTTGCTCTTGATTTCTCCCATTTCATCCTGTCTCTATCTTGCTTGTACATACCTGTTTACATGTTACCTCCACTATTAAATTGCAAACTTCCAGGCAAGAACTGGAGTTTTTACCCTTCTTTGTATGTCCAGTGCTTAGCACAGTGCCAGAAACATGGCAAGTGCTTAATAAAGCATGCTTATCTGACAGCATAACAAAGATGCTTGTCCCGATTTAGAATGGGCTATCTTAGGATGTTATCACCATCACTGAAAGTCTTCAAACAGAAAGGGGCCAGCCACTTCCAGAGAGGCTATACAGCTGCCCAGATCTAGACTGAATAAGGGTGACCACTCCAGTCTTTTTCTATTCAAATATTATCCTAAAAAGTCCTTACCATAGTGATACAGAAAGTTGTTGGTTCTTCCCCATTTCCATCCATGGAGACACAGGGGGGTCTTATGTAAAAACTTTATGAATGTTCGGACACTGTCTAGCAGAAGAGAAATCAGAATCAAAGATGTCTATGAAAGAAGTCCAGTTGGGTGGAACCAAGACGGCAGCATAGAAGTCCAGTGTAAGAAAACACAAGGACCAAAAAGCTAGCTAAGCTGTGTAGAAAAAGGCAAGAAATGAGAGCCCTGAGAATTGAGTTTGAGACCTGTCTCTGATGCTTACTGATTATGTGACACTGTCCAAACTATTTATAATCTTTGAACCTCAATTGTTCTATCCATAAAATAAGTGGGTACAATTAATTCAACTCTAAGATCCCTTATACCTCTAAATTCTATAATCCTGGTATAATCTAGTTTGAGAACTGTACCTTGGACCAACCTTGCCCCTCTCTGACCCTCAGTTTCATGACCATGAAGAAAAGGGGTTTGGAACAGGCAGTCTTAACGTAGTCCTTGAGCTGCAGAAATTTGGCTGATTGCATCCCACTCCCTACTGCCAGGGAATACATTGGCCATGTAACATTAAATAGAGGACAGGTATGCCACCCCCACCTCACCCCCAGAAGGCAAACTACCGCAGAAGGAAATTTTCAAATTTCACTCACTGTCTTTCACGAAATCTTCATCCAAGGGCTTTGTGAGTAATTCCTCAAGGAACTGTTCCTGTTCTTCTACAGAGCTCCAGTCCCAGAGATTAATCTTCTGGTTAATAAATTCTGCAGCCTCAGAAAAATATTTACTCTCTGTGGCCAGAAAAGAGATGCATCAACCCCTACCCCCTCTCATGGTTCTGTGAGAGATAGCAAAGGGTTAAGTTTCCATGGAACTACAAAAATGGCTGAAATAAGACTACTGATAAAAGTACCAGACAGTAGCCTTGGGAATGTGAAGGATGGCCCACATTTCCCCAAAATGAGGTAATTTGAAAGAAAATCATACTAATCCATTTGTGATTGGGTGCTTCCAAATTGGGTAAAAGGAAATGCATAATGAAGAATTGTAAAAAATAACTTTCTGATACAGTAGAGATAAGCTATGAATAATTAGGGTAAGGAAGGGTTGAAATTACTTTGCACCAATTAGTTAGTAAAAGATTGTAACTAGTAAAAGATATTGAGCTTGCCTCACCACCCAACGGTGAAGTAGGACAGATGTTAGAGGTGGGATTAGGATTAGGACAAAAGAAGCCTGCAAGCTTCTATGTCTTGTACTCCCTGGCAGATGCTGCTTGAGCAACAAGGACTGTGCCCTTTCTCATGAGAAAGAATAAAGACCTTTTCTGGTCTCAGACTCAGACTCCAAACTTTTGATTCTGGTGGCCATGGTCCCACACAGCTACAAATATCCTGACTGAGTGGCTCTGTGTCATAGCTGTCTGCCCAGAAATTCAGATAGTCTAGAGCAGTGGTTCTCAACCTGTAGGTTATGTTCAGTTTGTAACAATGAAAATACATCCTGCATATCAGATATTTACATTATGATTCATAACAGTAGCAAAATTACAGTTATGGAGTAGCAACGAAAATAATTTTATGGCTGGGGGTCACCACAACATGAGGAACTTTACTAAAGGGTCACAGCATTAGGAAGATTGAGAACCACTGGTCTAGAGGAAGGTAGGCCAAGAAGTGTAGAAAGCAATGTACACACCCTTCTGGACTTCAGATGTATCCTGATGTGCCCTGAATGTCAGCACCTTGACCAGCTCACTCTAGACCTCACAGAGGATCTTCACCCAGGAAATTTTGTCAAATGTTTTTGGAAGACATAGCACTTGAGGCTCTTTGAGTAGTCCTCCAGAGTTTTGAAAAATTATTCTTTATCTCTACTTTTGTGCCCATACTGTCAACCTTTCTTATCTATCCTTAGCCCTGCTGCAATCCTTCCCACCCTCATACTCTGCTCTTCCTTCTTCCCCTTATTGATGGAGTACAGGCTCTAGGAAACCCCTTACAGCCTGAGGCTGTAAGCCATTCATTATTGCTAGGTACCAATCTGTTACTTGTAACCCAACTTAGAGCTCCATTGTCCAGCTACTCTCCACCCTTGATCCTATCAAAATATCTATACCCAAATCTGTTACCCTTAAACTAACCTAGCCCTCCATTGTCTGTCATCATCAGGTAGCCTTCAGGTATTTCCCAAACTTAATACCATTCCTGGAGTCTGATCTCAGTCCCATCAATGTCCTCCTTAGACTCCTCCTCAAGACCCTCACCTTACCCCTCCTCTAGACCACCCTTAAATCCTCCCAGTCTTTCTGTATATAAAATCCATCTTGCCTTCATAAAGACACTGAGATTAGCCTAATGTAGACTTACTCTGTGTCAGGTTGTTCTAACCCATTTGTCCAATACAAGTGTCACAAATACTTAGGCTCCTTGAGAGTCTACCCATTATTCGTTTTACTTTGGTTGAGAGAAGGCTTGAATCGAATTCATTTGGCAGGACCCAGCATGCTGCTATTTTGGGATCTCAAGCACCCCCAAACCACAAACCTCAATACTAACACATCTCACTGGCTATAAGGCCAGTCTTTGTCTGTCTCTGTCTCTGTCACTACAGAGCATTACAGTGAGATGCAGTCAGAACTGAGTTTTCTATCTCAAGTGCCAAATCTCTTCCCTTAAACTGGGAACCCTCTGAAGTAAGGTCTGTGTTATCAAGCCAGGACTCTTACAGTGGTACAGATATACCACTTCCCTCAAACTACTCAATCTCCCAAGTGCAGGACTATGTCTAAACTTCACACCAGAGAATCTTAGAGATAAAAATTGTCTTCTCTTTTAAATAATTGTCTTCTCTGTCAAAAAAAAAATCGGTATCTTCTCTTATGCATCACATGAAGGACTTCCTGAGGGCAGAATTAATAAGAGATAACAGACCTAAGTAAAGGACACCTACCCACACTTCAGGATTAATCCCTCATTGTGTAGTAGCAAGAAGCCTAGATTGGAAGTAGGCAGGCCCTGCTTCATCTTCTAACTCTGTCCCTAACTCCTTGTTGGTTCTAAAACAAATCCCACCTGTGCTTTTTCTGCAAAATGAATCTAAGGGTCATTCTGGTTTTGACATTGTAAGAGATTCTGCTCAAGGGAGGGACTCTCTCCATGGTACTGAACACCTTACAGGTACAACCACCATCACTTCCTACCTGTCATTTTACACTGTAGATCTTTCAGGATGGGCAGACAATCTCCATTTCTCAGGAAGGTGTAAACCAAGTCAAACAGTTCTCCCAGGATGGTTATCACAATATTTCCTGATAAGAAAAGTCACAATATAAATAATGTCCCTTCCTTGTGACTCAGTCCCAGGGCCTAAGCAGAGGTAGCTGAGAGATGGAGAATTCTCTCTTCAGGTAGGAGGCCTAGAGAAATTTGTCTGTTCACAGCTAGATATCTCCTAGTCCAAGCCTGAAGGTCCTTGGGAGAGTCAATAATTCTAGCCCTTAAGCCACTCTCAGAAGATGGACCAACACCAAGATCCTTAGAGAGGAAGAATCCATGACCTCCTTTGGTTGCCTAAATTGGCCATCCTAGAAGTAAATTCTTCTCCAGAGTTATCTAAGATCTCCCTTGTGGATAGCAGCAGATTTAGTGGAAAGAGCACCATGAACCCAATTTGAATCATTGTTCCAACATTTTCTACTTCTGTAACAATAGTCAAGTCACTTCCCTCACTGACCTGCCTCAGTTTCTTCATCTGTAAAATGAGGAAGATGACATTTGCATGATCTATTTCCCCAAGTTCTATTGGGGAGAGTGATATTTAGGCCTTACAGCGCTATGAATATAGGACTGACAATTATTGCTTTTACAACTGCTTAAAATTATGAAGATGGCTGAGTAAAATACTATGTCACAATCCAATTCCCTTTCCTTTCCTCAAATAGTAAGAAATATAACAAAAGAGAGGGCTGGTTATGTTGGCTGTCTTCAGGTATTAGAAATCAACCATTCAAGCAATCATGTATTAAGAGCCTACTATGTGCTAGGTAATGGGTTATAAATACAAAGAATAAAGGAATCCTTAGTCTCAAGAAGCTTACTTTCTACCAGAGACCACCAGTACATATATAATGATATGCACAATAAATATAGGGATAAGGACTAGCATATTTAAAACCTATTTTATTGATATGGGGAATTCTCAGGAGAGGAAGATTCCCTGTACCAATGCAGGGTGTCACTTTCTCAGCCATTTAAAACTCTAGAGATTTGTCTAGAACACCACACCCATAATCATGGTAAGTTTGGTTTTCAGGCATGGCAGACTCAAAGGCAAGGATGTTGGCCTGTTTAGTAACACCAAAGTGTGTTTGCCTTTGCATTTCTTATCTGTACAACAAGGGGAGCTGACTGGGGTATCCTTAAAATATTTCACAAATTGATGAATTAAATCTCAAAGGGATGAAACAAGGAATGTAGTTGAGGAGAATGACTCCCACTGAGCACAAAATGTCACACTCTCAGGCATGCTTCAAGAAACATTGAATCCTTTCCACATAATCCAGCTCATACAGATTTCAGGCAAAAAGGACACCTAAGCAACCCGGTCACTGAGTCGGGAGACAATTGTGGAAAATTCACAAATTCTAGTGAATCTCTAACCCTCCAATAGACTAGTGTCCCAACAGCAATCCCAAGTTCAATGCTTTCATGGGGAATTACTCTAAGTGTTGTTGTGTAAATGTGATCCCTTTGTTATGTCACCTTTTTAGTTGCTTACGGGGGCAAAATAAAGAGTATTCTTGTGAAAGATAATGACAAAATTAACTTGAAAAGAAACTCAACCCTCAAAAAAAGATTGATGAGAGATGCAGATATCCTGTGGAGTTGAGAGAAAACTGTCTCTAACATAAATTTATCAACATGGTCTGATGGAAGACGGATCAATTAAGGCAGAGAAGAACTGCAAGCCATTGTGGCCTATCTGCTCATTAACATAGGGTTATGTGAATAATTTGAAGATTAAATAGAAATCGTCAGTCCAATATCTTTTTAGAATGCATAGAACAGCTACAGACTATTGAGATCATTCTTGCCAGAAAGATGGAATTTTTCAGTTTCACATCATAAGATAGAAATGTGCCACCATTTATGAGGAGGCCCTGGTGTGAAGCATTATAAAGTATATAGAGAAAACCAGAAGGTATAATAGGATAAGAGAAGTTGAGCACAGGAGGAGTGAGATGGTGAGAAAAGAAGGCATAGAGAGAAGCACCTGACAAAATATAGGCTATAGAACAGTGGTTCTCAACCTTCCTAATGCCCTGACCCTTTAATACTCGTATGTGGGCATATCTGCATGTGGGCGGACCCTCCTGGAGACAGATAGAGGAGAGGTTTTGTGGTTCCAAAGACCATCGAAATATGTGTTTTCCAAGGGTCTTAGGTGACCCTTGTGAAAGGGTCATTCAAACCTCACAGGTTGAGAACCGCTGCTATTGAAGCTAATAGGGACTGAGAAGCCTGACAGATAGGCTTGGCAGTTGAAGTAAGTAGCCATTTGATTGGAAAAGAGCTTTGGAGGTGCTTGAAGGTGGTTGGAGAACATCAGAATCCTCCCTCTTTGGAAAGAGTTCTTAGGTTCATTGTCAGCTAGTGCCACTTGTGAGACAGGAAACCTTTCAGTGGTGCCTGTGTTACTCTTAACTGCCTTTTGTAGTTTGAGAAGGGAGAACTTTTCAAAGATCACAGAGAACAGACCTGATTAGCTTGGTTTGTTCCAGACTCAACAGAACTGCTTTTTACCAGAGTATAATATTATATCTTGCTGAAAGAGCCTAACACTTTATGAATGCCTTGCCACTGGCAGCTATGTGCTATAAAGAACTTGACACTGCTTCACTAACCAAAGAGTAGCAGCCAAGTGGCTTTGCTCAAGAGGAGAGCAATCAGATGAAAAAAATGGCTTTGCCCACCTAGTGATGCATGGTGCATGCTAAAGAGATCAAAATTTCTGAAGACTATTGCAGCAGATTTGTTGCCCCAGGCACATGGGTTTCTCTATTTATTTGACTTACTGCTTGATTCAGGAAGTATGAGTCCACGCCACTCTCCCTTAGCCCTTCCTTGGGGACACTGGGTGCATTAGTGGGAGTATGATTCAGGCTTATAAGTAGACTGTAACTTTTCCATTATTCCTGTGTTTGGCTATTACTGAGAAAATGTTATGGTTTCTTGTGCCTTGTTATTTAGTAAATGATTCATGTTTAAGAAACAATGGTCCCTTTTTCTCTCTTGTTCTTTAGAAACCAAGAGAAGTTGACTGGGTTTTCCTAAGATCATTACACAAGATGACCTGCTAAATCACAGAGAGATCAAACAATGAACATAGTTAGGGAGCATGGCTCCAACTGAGTACAAGGGTAAGGTTGTCAGGCATAATTCAGGAGCTGCTGATTCCAGCCCACATAACCCAGCTCATGAAAGTTTTAAGCAAAATGAGGAGAGAGACAGACAGAGAGAGAGAGAGAGAGAGAGAGAGACAGAGATATGTAGCCATAATCACCCAAGATGACCTTTCTAAAACTGATCCTTGGGACAACTAGGTAACACAGTGGGTAGAGTACCAGCCTTGCCCTCAAGAGGAACTAAGGTCAAACCTTGATTATCTCAAAAAATATCTGATCCTTGATACCAAGTGCAGGCCCATCCCAAGGAATGAGAGTATCCAAAGGTCCTTACCTTCAGGATAAGTAAGGAGCGTCTGTTCTTGCGCGCTTCCACTACTTATAAATTTCCTGAAGAACTCTACAAGGAGAATGGAGATTCTTTCACTAGGGTTTAAGAGAAAGTCCCATGCTGACCCAAAATCTGCATTGTTCCCCTTTGCTACTTCTCTGAACCCTGACCAATACCTGTTTCTCTCACCTACCCCAGATGGTATCAGTAATAGTCTTCACGTCAGCCAGGGCACTGCCACATAATGCTTTAGAAAAGAAAAGGAAAATATCACAGAAAGGAATCAAAATCTGGGTTCTCGTTTGGACCTTTGCATCTCTAAGTACCAAGAGAACATTGCTCTGTCCATTTGCCCTGCCTCTGTCCCTTCAGATTAGAAGAGTACAGACACTCAAATCACCAGTAGGGACATGGAAGTAAAGAGTATTGCACCTCTGAGTGCCGAATTACATGAAGAGCCAATAAGATTTCCTACTGGGATTCACATCAGGAAGTAATCTCAGTGCTGTTATGCAGAGGCTTTTCAAGCTGCTCCCATTCTCTCATGGAACCCCTAACGTGAGAAATCTCTGGGAACCAGGATTCTAATTGGAAGGCAAATGCTGGGAGAGTAATATTGAAGGAGAGACAACCCCATGGCTACTGTTGCTCTGTCTCTTGTTGGAGGATAGATTCAGTCATTACCTCGCAGGTAGGAGAAATCCCTTTCAGGTTTTTCTTGGATGAGCTTCCCTCTCTCAAACTCGCTCCCACAATAAGCGGTTGAGACATAAGCACCAGATGGGAAGAGGTCGAGTGTGGAGTAGCCAGCCCAATAAGGAGTGAATTCAAACCAGGCATCTGGGAAGAAAACAAAACTGTGGCTTTAGTGAGCAGGTTTTATACCAGGGCAAGAGTCATACAGGTTAAGATTCACACCCAGAAAAATTCACACTGTGGTCTGGGGTTTCCACAAGGATAGACTCACATCACCCTGGGGCTTTATATGGAACTATATTCACCCTAAGACATGTTTTCTCTTCATATTCCCTATCATCTACTCTTCCAGGAATATCTACTCACTATACAAGTCTCTTCCTGGTGACTCCCTGGCACCAACTAGTTGGACCTAATCAGGAAAGGAGACCTGAGCAAACTCAGTGGGAGAAAATCAGATTGGTCATGCAGGACTGCCCCATTGTTCACGTAATGAGGCACATAGGAGACAAGTTATAAACACCAAAAAGTGATGTTTTAAAAAGACGTTGAGGATCTCAACAAACATGGAGAACGGGAAAGTTTCTGTAATCACCTGAAATGAGGATGTGATGTTTATGTTTCTACCACAATCAACTGACTGCTTTCTGCGATCAAAATGCAAGCTGCTCTCCTTCCCAGAGAAGAATAACAACATGACAAAATGTGAGAGTTAGAAGGATCCTCCATAGCCATGTAATCCAGGACCCACTCACCCTGACTCTAATGCCCTCACATACCAGGCAAGTGGTCATCCAGCATCTGCTTAAATAGCTCTAAGGAGAAGGAAGGCACCAGCTGAGCAGGGACAGCACCAAGGAAGATGCCACCTCAGCAGGGAGGCCACCAAGGCATATGCGTGTGTATGTGTGTGTGTGTGTGTGTCTGCAGACAGATTGCCTAAGCTAGATAGCAAAAGTAGTAGTTATAATGAAGAAAAGAAAGACATCCAGAGGTCAAGAAAAAGCAAAAAATCCATGAAAAAGATGAATAGTAACTTACTCTGAGGCAATTGAATATAAATAAATCAGATCAAGTGACTTGCCAAGGATCATACAGCTAAGTAAGAAGACATATTTGAACTCACAGGTGCCACTAAGATTTGGCAGGGTGAGATCCCGGACTAGAAGATGGTTCTAGAATGATATAAGGTTTATTTTTTTAAAGCAAAATAAATTAAAATGGGTGGATCAACATTGTATAGTAAGAACATATGTTCATTTGAGGAAATTAGAGAAAACCCAAGGAAGAAAAGCATGGTAGAGAGTATTTGGGTGAAAATCAATGGAGAGAGAAAAAGAGGAGATATTGGCATGGGAATATGTTGTAGACCACTTGGACAGAAGGAGAAAATAGATGAGGAGCTTGGGGAACAGATCACCAACCTGGCACAAAGGTGGGATACTGTGGTGAGGGGGGATATTGATTCTATAAATCACTGCTGGAGGTTCCTCTCTTCCAAAAACAGATGGACAATAGAGGGCTAGGCTAGTACCAGAGGTTTGGGCCCAGCCACAATGAAAAACTTATGGCCTCTGCAGATGCCTCATCAAGTGGGAAGATTTAGTCAGATTTCAAGGGGTTTCCCAGAGCCTATACCTCATCATATCCACTATTGAATAAAGGCACAGATGACCTGCTCATCTAATAAACCTGGTAGGGATGACCAGTCAGCAGAAGAGACAACCAAGTCAGGATCCCAGAAATTTTGAACAGGGTACCTACTAAAGCAGGGACTAAATCTAAGAAGAAGAAATTCAATAGAGATCCCACATTCTATGCTAGAGATCCAGAAGATAAGTTTTCAAGGACGAGATGAATGGGAGGCAGACTTTGTCAGACAGCAGTTTCTCTAATAAGGATCTGAGTGTTTTAGATGCAGCAAGCTCAACATGAATCAGTCATGTGACATAGCAAACTGACAGCCCCCCAAAATAAAGTGACAGTCCCGCTGTGTCATGCCTCAATTCATCCCTCCTCTGAAAGATGGTCTTTAGCTCTGAGGTTCCCAGAACAGGAATTACAGGGATAGTCTGTGAAGCATCCAAAGATGGGCAGCCAAGATGGTGAAGAGACTTGAGTCCGTGTCACACAAGGACTGGCTGAAGAAGTTGGGGGGAGCTGAGTCATGAGAATGCTGATGCAGTGGGGACCTTTGACCCTCTTGATTACTGTCACCTCTTAGATAATCTCTTCTCTGCAAGTTTTTGTGATACTGATTCATCTCATCCTCCCTATCTAGTCACTCCCGTCCAGGCCTTGGTGAATAATCAGGAAAATGGGTATGCCCAGGGTGTGTGTTCCCCAAGACTCTGCCCTAAGTCCTCTTCTCTTTTACCTCTATATCATCTTCCTTAGCAATTTCATCACCTCCCGTGGGTACAACTGTTACCTCTACGTGAGTGAATCCCAGATTCTTCTATCCAGCCATAACCTCTCTCCTGAGATGGAGCTTTGCATCACCAACTGACTTAAAGAAATCTCAAGCTGGACATTCCATAGGCACATCAAACTCAACAGGTCTAAAAAGAACTCATCATCACTCTCCCCAGCCCCTCCCAGATCACATACTTTCCCATTACTGTCAAACACACCATCATCCTTCTAGTCATTCAGTCTTAGCTGCCATTCCCAATTCCTTATTCCCATCCACCCCATATGTAGAATATCTTACCAATTTTTTTCATTTCTACTTTCACAATTTCACTAGCATGGGTCTCCTTCTATCAACTCACACATCCACCACCCTATAATTATGCAGATTATAGCAAGGTCCTTTTAATGATGTCCCCAGTGGTGGAAACAATACAAAAATAAGGAGATATATACAGAGCAGATGGTGGTCTCATAGGGACTTTGTTGGAGCAAGGGATACCAAGAAAGGTCTCCTTTAAAATATGTGGATTGAGCTGAATGAAGGTAATCAGAGTAACTAGACTGTAGAGATGAAGAGGGAGAATGATTTAAGCAAAAGGTACAGCTAGCAGGAAGAGGTGGAACACAGATTAATGCTGCCTCATTTTAGACTACATAGAGCAGGATTAAGTGTGAGAAGGCCAGCAAAGCAGAAAGGGAGCCTCATGGTGAAGGACTTTTACATGTCGATCAATGGAATGTATCCGTTGGTCAGGAATGGTGAAGTGGGGATTCTTGTCCTGGCACAGGTTGGCCTTGATGGGCACTGAGATCCCCTCCAACTCTGAAATCCTGTGAAGACTGCAAATTCTTCCTTGAAGCATCTCAGCTCTATGAGTTATGGAGACCTTCCTAGGGCAGTGAACCTGACCTTACATTGCCTGATATCACTGCCCAAAATAGGCCTTCTGGACGGATATCTTGCTACCACCCCCCAAATCTCCTCCAGGGGAGATGCAGGGTCCATGCTCACTCAAATTCCTTTCACTTTTCATAAGGTTATGCTCGATGGCAGCAAATATTGGATATGGCACATCCCCACTCATAGCCTGGTCTCGCACAGTAGACAGACAGGTATGTAGAAGCTGAAAGGGTTAAGAAAAAGAGATTTCAATACAGAGAAGTGAAAAACAATTTAGGGAGCTGAGTCCCCAATGGAGGTGCTAAGAGGCTGTCAATTCACAGGGTTTGCAGCAGGAAAGGACCCTAGACCATTACTGTAACTCTAACCTTGTCATTTCTCAAGTAAGGAAACTCAAGTCCAAGTAGGGGAAGGTATATGAAGTCCAGGGTCACACAGAGAATCCGCAGCAGAGACAGGATTTGAAACCCAGATCTCCTGATTCTAAATCTAGGGCTCCTTTGACTAAAGTGAGGCTGGAAGGGACCCTGGCTCGCCACTGACAAGTTAACATGAGGTCACCCAACAGAGCCCTGATTATTAGCACAGTTTCTGGCACATAGCAGGTGTTCAAGAAATACTAGTTAGTTGATCAGCAAGCAGGAGGCCTTGGTTAGGGCACCCACCCAATTGGGGGATAGAATGGGAGCATCTTCACCCTGAGATGAAACCTCTCCCTGCTGCCGGCTCCCCTGGGTCCCAATGGAGAGCTTACTTCCTTTGTAAGGTGGTAGACAACGGAATAGGACCAGAAGTCAGTGAGGGAATAGTCATCCCTATCTGCAGCATCACAGACCCCATTCAGGGCCACAGAGAAATCCCAATGATCCTCCTGCAGCCGCCTCCTGAGCTCTTTTTCTTCCTTATCCAGGTTTGCCCAACCACCAGGATGGGTGAAGAGAGAGGCCACGCACCTAAGGATGAGAAAAGCATCTGTATAACTAGCTGGTGAAAGATCTGGCCAGTTATAAAGCAATTAGGCCATAAGGGAGCACCCTAATGCAAAGAGCATGAGCCCTGGAGTCAAGAAGACATGAATTCAGATACTTAACAGCCATGGGACCCTGGCCAAGAAATTTCATCTCTGCCTGCCTCAGTTCCCTCAACTATACAATGGACATAATAGAACTTACCTCCCAGGTTGCTGTGAGGATCCAATAAGAGAGCATTTGTAAAATTGCTTAGCGCAGGGCCTGGCACACAATGGCTCCCTGAGAAATGCTTCCTTCCTCCCTTCTATTGTGGTTTCCAAGAGCTTAGCAGTCCACAAAGGCCTGGACGGCCCTTCACTGAAAACCCTCTATCCGCCCAGTCAGTGCGTTATTTACACAGCTGGTTACTTTCCAAAGTGCTCTCTACTACGGCTCTGCCTTGTCATCTACAAAGCCCCTTCTTCCTCTCAAACTCTTTACAGCCTCACCAAATTCTTTGTCATTCATTGTGTCCTCACAGGAACTCTTTCAGTATCAGAGGGGTGGTAGGCTGAACATGATGCATGGAGCAAGTGTGGTCAGGAGACAGCAGGGGATGTGTAGAGTGGGGTTTTGTGAAGTATAGAGCCTGAATGTGAACTCAGATTCCTTCCTCCTAGTGGGACTGTGGATTCCTTCCCCAGAGACAGCACACGCGCGCGCGCACACACACACACACACACACACACACACACACACACACACACACATCCCGACAGGTTTTTACCAGGTAGAGCCAGACACCCCTGCAATGTATGTGATGATGTCCAGCAGCCCCTCATGGTTCAGTTCACTTAGGGCACCTTGGCAGGCTATGGCAGCCCTCCGGCCCCCACCAGAGACCAACAAAGAAATCACAGGTACCTAGGCATGGTACAGAGAGAGGTGAAAGTAACTTACCAGGGTTCGTGTCTGTGAAGGGAGATGAGACAGGGAAATATTACATCAGGGAGAAGAATGGTAAGTAGGCTTCATGTTGGGGTAAGGTACTGAGAAAGTTACCCTCTAGGGCAGTGGTTCTCAACCTTCCTAATGCCACAACCCTTTAATACTCATGTGTGGCTGTATCTGCATGTGGAAGGACCTGCCTGGAGACAGAGAGAGGAGCAATGTCTTGGTTCCTAAGACCATGGGGAACATGTATTTTCTGATGGCCTTAGGTGACCCCTAGGTTGGGAACCACTGCTCTAGAACATAGGAAGATGATGAAGATTCACACCTTGGGAAACAAAATAGAAGGAAGGGTGAGAGAATTTCCACTGAAAAGAGTTGGGGGAGGGGGGAGGAGGAGGACCTATAAATGTACCAGCAGGGAAGATACCAGGGTCCACACCCTGAAAAGACAGTGGGTCAGAAATCCGTAAAGCAGGAAACAAGGAGGGAAAGGCTAGAATTCAGTCCAATAAAGACTCAGGCAAATCCTAAGTGTGCTCTTCGGGGAAACTTTTGCAGAGCATCCAGATGCTTCTGGTCTCTGCCCTGACTGTGGCCTCCATGACCTCATACCTTTGGGATTTTAAGGCCCAACCTAGGCAGGGCTTCCAAGACCTTCTTCCGACGATTTTATAACTGCTTTCTTCTCTTCATCTGAGACTCCATGATGGATACTTCTGTCAGAACTGCCCAGAATATTAAGAGGCTTGTTATAGCAGCTGCTTGGGCTCAGCCCCTTTACCTTGAGTTGACTGGCCAGTTTTGAATTCTGCCTGGGAAGTTCTTCCAGCATCAGGCTGAAACTCTTCATCTTCTCACTTTCTCACCCTGGCTCCCAGTCTGCCACCCATGCACCAATCTGTCCCTAAACTTCCTCTGCTGTTATAAAACCACCCCCATATCGAGTTGGGTATTACATATGCCTGGGACTCCCCTCTTACCCTTCATCACATGGGCCAGGGTAACTCTTGGCATTGCATGCAACTTGCTGGAAAAGACAGAGAATATTATTAAGACCATTCTTAAGACTGACTCTGACCCCGCACCCTCCTCCCCCTCACCATGGTCTATATAGATAAAACCATGAACACCCTCCTCCTTTACAGACCATTCGCCTGACAGCTCCTCTTAGGTTCTACTTGACATCTCCAACCATTTCATCTCCATCCTCACTCCTCTGCCCCAACTTGACCATTTCAGTCACACATCTGCAGTTACCTAGAAGGTACCAACTAGACCTAGAAATTAGGATAGTACCTGGGGTGTAGCCATGCCTGCTGGTCTCACAACTTCCACTGATCACAAAAAGATCTGAGTAAGAAAAATGGAGGAAAACAGAAGCTGCCTACAAGATCAATCTATGTCTTCCTCTGTCTATGTAACTGTGCATTTCTGTCTCTGCTTCTCTTCCCACCCTCTCCTACCTCTCAAACTTTTAAAAGCAGAAAGTATGTGCCAAAGATAAAGCAGCTTCACCTATTCCCATGGTCTAGGACATCTAGAATTGAAAGGAAGATTTAAAAAAAAAACCCAAACCCAGAAATGATACTCACTGACCCCGACCTCACTCAGTAATCTTCCCCTACCTCAGTAGCATGGGTGCACCAGCAGACCCAAGAACACAAGAGAAGCTTACATCAAAACTGCCCCCCCAAACCCCAGTCTCCCCTCCACCTTTCCTATGGAGAAGCCTGCACCAGGCTGTGGAAACTTTCTCAGGGCTCAGAAGCACCAACTCCAGTGAGAGAGAAAGCAGCTTCTGCTGGTGCCAGGAAAAGCAGACTCTGAACTGCTGGAATTGGAGCACTAAGGCATGGAGGGAATGAGACAAGTCAGCAGTGTTAACCTTTAAAAAGTTTGGTTAAAGGAGACAAACAGTGATATAGAGTTGCTTCATTTTATTCCCTTGGGACTAGCAAACTTGTACAAGGAGCCCACGTCTGACTACTGAACAAAAGATTCAGGAAGTTTAAATACATTTTAGAACCATCCAAATTCAGGGTAGCTGTGTCACACAAATATATGATCTCCATAAATGTTTAATCATTGTATGAGAAAGGAATTTTCTTAATTGAATAGATGGCAAATACAATAAAACAGGAGAGTTGACAAAGTGTCCATTGAAATTATGACTCAGGATATCTGTGTTTTCTTTACCATTAACATTCTATAACATAGGGGCGGCTAGGTGGCGCAGTGAATAGAACACCGGCCCTGGAGTCAGGAGGACCTGAGTTCAAATCCGGCCTCAGTCACTTAACACAAAATCTAGCCATGTGGCCTTGGGCAAGTCACTTAACCCCAACTGCCCTCCAAAAAAAAAAACAAAAAAAAACATTCTATAACATAGTATATGTCCAAAAATAAATATTAAGATAAGAAAAAGTCCCATCACTCAAGTTAATGCCTCAAATTAAGGGTCTCATCCTTAAGGGCCATAAAATAAGTCTCCTCTGCTTTATTGACATAAGAAGCACTCAGAGAGAAAAGACAAAACAGGGTCCATTTGGAATTTATGATCTCAGGATGTCTCAGTCTTCCTTCTGAATGGAGTATATCACAAGATAAAGGGAAATCCCACTTCCAGCCTTATCTGGTCTCTGAAATTGCTGACACAGAAAAAGGCATTTTTAAAGCAATACAAAGTAGTGTGTTTGCTTAACTCAGACTTTGGCCAAAAATATGATATTTGATGATTATCAGCATAGGGAGAGCTGAGCAACATTAGATTGAGACTGAGAGAAAGAACACAGCATCCAGCTGGGGCCAAAGTCAGAAGCAGCAGAGACCTAGGCTGGTGAATCATAAATTGCCCAACTTGGAAGGAGACTGGAACATTTGGAGATCCAGTATCCCAGGAAACCACATTCAAAGGGAACAGTGTCAGAAGTGAGCAATAAGGAAAATAAAGGGAGAAAAGGAGAAAGACTGAAAGTATCAAAGATTCCAAGGAGAAGAAATTTCTTTCTTTGTTTTCACTCTTCCTCGTTTAGGTATCAGCACCATATTTGTCTCATAAAAGAAATTTGGAAGCACTCATTCCTTGCCTATTTATACAAATGCTTTATATAGTATTGGTAGTAATTGTTCTTTAAATATTGGAAAACTCACTTGGGAATCCATCTGGAACTGGAAAATATTTTCATAGGGAGTTCATTGATAGCTTGGCCAATTTCTTTTTCTAAAATAGGATTATTTTAAGTATTTCATTCCCTTTTCTGTTAATCTGGGCAATTCATTTTTTTGTAAATATTCATAATGCATTTTGCTTACATTCTCAGATGTGTTGACATATAATTGGGCAAAATAGTAACTAATAATTACTTTAATTTCCTCTTCATTGGTGGTAAATTCATCATTTTATCTCTGATATTGATCATTTGGTTTTCCTCTTTCCTTTTTAAACCAAATTACCCAAGAGTTTATTGACTTTGTTGATTTTTTTCATCAAATCAGATCATAGTTTTATATAATGGTCCAATGGGTTTCTTACTTTCCATTTTATATCTCTCCTTTGACTTTCGTATTTCTAATTTGGTGTTTAATTGAGGATTTTTAGTTTGTTTGGTTTTTTTCCTTATTGTTTTCCACAGCATGAATAAGTCATGCATCTGTTCTTTTTCTATTTTACTGATGTAAGCATTTAGAGGTATAAAATTTCCTCTAAGTACTGTTTTGGCAACATCCCATAAATGCTGATATGTTATAATGCTGAATCATCCATTAGGCCAATGCTTAACCTTTTCTTTTGAAGACTTTTTTCTGATTTAGTGCCACATCTCTTCTACCATCAAAAGAAGCCTCTACCTAGTTTATGGTGACTAGTATATTTCCTAAATTTTCGATTTTGCAATAACTGGCTATAAACCAAGTATTCTCTTAATGAGAATACTTCAAAGTTTAGACTATTCTTATTTTTAAGTTCCCAGTCTCTCCTGCCTAGCAAGCAAAAATTAGTGGGTGGAGAAAATCCTAAATAAGCCCAAAGGACAAAGTCATTTTCTTTATTAACCTGACCTCTCAAAGTCTGAAAGGGTTTATTCCTCCATTTAGTATGCAAATACAGATGCTGAAAATATGAAAGAGGCAAACACTTATATCCCAAGTGTCTGTTTCCTGTTTAGCCACATTCTGGGGGTTGGGGTTTTGTTCACATTGAAATTTCACTGCTCAAAGACTGAACCAGGCAATGTGTGAAAGGAACTCTGCTCTATCTTCTTACAAATATATATATGTATAATATGTAATATATATTTAATATTATATATATATATATATATATATATATATATATAAAACAGTCAGAGGGAAGAAGTAGTAGAGAAAAGGGGAAAGAAAAGGGAGTGGGGCTGACAGAAGGAAGGGCAGATTGAGGGATGCAGTGGTCAGAAGCAAAACACTAGTGAGGAGGGGAAGGGAGAAAGGGGAGAGAAAAGCATAAACAGGGGAGGAAATGGGATGGAGAGAAAGACACAGATAATAATCATAATTATGAATGGGAATGGGAAAAACTCTCCCATAAAACAGAAGCACATAGTAGAGAGGATAAGAAACCATAATCCCACAACATATTGCTTGAAACACACACATTTTAAGCAGAGAGATACACACAGAGTAAAGGTAAAAGACAAGAGCAGAATATACTATGCAATAGCTGAATTTAAAAAAACAAGAAGCAGGGGTAGCAATTCTGATATCAGACAAAGTAGGAGCAAAAATAGATCTAGTTAGGGGCGGCTAGGTGGCGCAGTGAATAGAGCACCGGCCCTGGAATCAGGAGTACTTGAGTTCAAATCCGGCCTCAGACACTTAACACAAAAAAACTAGTCATGTGACCTTGGGCAAGTCACTTAACCCCAACTGCCCTCCAAAAAAAAAAATAGATCTAGTTAAAAGAGATAAGGAAAGAAACAACATCCTACTAAAAGGTATCGTAGACAATGAAGTAATATCAATACCAATCATACATGCATCAAGTGGTATAACATACAAATTCCTAGTGGAGAAGTTAAGTGAGTTACAGGAAGAAACAGTTACCAAAATAGTACTAGTAGGGGACCTCAACTGCACCTCTCAGAACTACATAAATCTAACAATGAAATAAATGAGAAAGAAGTTAGGCAGATGAATAGAATCTTTAAAAAATTACACATGGTAGACCTCTGGAGAGAATTAAATGGGGATAGAAAGGAATAGACCCTTTTCTCAGTGGCAGATGGCACCTACACAAAAACTGACCATGTACCAGGGCAGAAAAACCTCACAATCCAATGCAGAAAGGAATGGTGTAAAAGGGGATATAATGGAATCTTGTTTTGTTCCCACAAAATTTATTGGTAAATCATCAATAGCTGTGGGGAAATTGTAGCTTATCTTACTTTATTAAAACCCAGGCCCTTGTGGAACTATGTCAATGGCCAGAGGGAACTAGAAAGGTGGAGGTGTAGCACACAACTCTGACCTTAGAAGAGAAGAGATCTGGTCCCAGTCAGGTCCCAGTCAGGTCTCAAGTCTCCTCACTACCACACCTCTGTAATCTACATATAATCTACATTTATTAAGGGAATGTAGAATATATTGGAGGGTAACAAAGTGAGGAATATGAGGAATTTGACTAACCTTTGAGAAATTTGACTATATGTGTAGAGAGAGAGAGTGAATGTAGAATATACACAGAGAGGGAAATGAAGTAAGGAATTTGAGGAATGTAACCTTAAGTCTACCAGGAAGGACAGAACTTGTAGACCCTTCCTCCTACTTCCATATGGGTCTGTCCCTAATGAGCACCATACCTGCTTCCTTGCTGAAAGTGTTAATAAACACCTTCCTCTGCACACTCTTTTCCTGAGTTCTTTTAAGGAAAAGGGGATTTTTTTAAGGGCTACATCTTATGGATCTTCCTAAGGGTCCATGAAAAAGGGAAGGAGTGAGCAGTGGAAGTTTGTCCCAGGCTAACTCCCTGATCCTACCTGGAAGTCCTGTGCTCCCCATAGCTGTGTTGAGGGACATCCCACATGGATCTTCTTAAGGGCCTCCAGGAAGCAGTGGGCAGCAAAAGCTCTGGAGTCACTGCCTGATCCCACCTGGAAGGTCCTGTAAACCCCAAAAGTGTGTTTCTCGTGATGGAAAAATAGACTGAAAATTAATTGTAACCTAAACAATCTACTCCTAAATAGTAAATTAGTCAAACAAGAAATCATAGAAATGTGTGGGAAAGAGTTCTGGAATTTGAGTTTGAGATCAGAAAAGATCTTTATTCTGCCTCATGAGAAATAACTTTGCCCCTGTCACTCAAAAGGAATCTGTGTGTGCCAGGGAGAGAGCAACAGGTAGAAACAAGAGGTGGAAGCCAGCCCATGGTTGTATAACCTTCTAATGCAGAAACCCAACCCTGCAACTGGCCTTCACTCTCATTGGTAGGGATGATGGCACACAACCTAAACTTGGGAATCTATCTCGGAGACAAAGGACATGTGATGTCCAATGAAAGGCCAGGAAAGCAGTTTTGTCCTTATTTGGCATATCTTGTGCTGAGGTGGCACTGTCTCCATTGCTCTAAGTCACAGATTCCTGTAAGGTCAGGTGACTTCTAAACTTAGGTCTGGTGGATACTGAAGCCACTCTAGATTTGATTTTTCAGAATGGAGAAACTTCGATGCAAGTTATCCCTCACAGAAACAATCAATAACTTCATCCAAGAGAATGACAACAATGAGACAACATACCAAAACTTATGGGGGGCAACCAAAGCAGTTCTTAGGGGGAATTTTATGCCCCTAAATACTTACATGAATAAAATAGAGAAAGAGGAGATCAATGGATAGGGCATACAACTATAAAAATTATAAAAGAACACATTTAAAATCACTAATTAAATACCAAATTAGAAATTCTGAAAAACAAAGAAGAGATTACTAAAATTGAAATTAAGAAAATGATTGAACTAATCAATAGAACAAAGAAATGGTTTTATGAAAAAAAAACTCATAAAATAGTTAAACCTTTGGTTAATTTAATTTTAAAAACAAAAAGAAAGAAAGGAGAAAAACCGAATCACCAGTATCAAAAATTAAGAGTAAATTCACCACCAATGAAGAGGAAATTAAAACAGTCATTATGAGCTATTTTACCCAACTGTTAATAAATTGTAGTGAAATAAAAAAATGTTTACAAAAAATATAAGCTGCCTAGATTAACTGAAGAGAATGAAATGCTTAAACAACCCCATTTCAGAAAAAGAAATTGAACAAGCCATCAATGAACTCCCTAAGAAAAAAATCCCCAGGGCCAGCTGAATTTACAAGTGAATTCTACCAAACATTTAAAGAACAATTAATTCCAATACTATATAAACTATTTGGCAAACTAGGCAAGGAAGGAGCCCTACCTAATTCTTTTTATGATACAAATATGGTGATATCTCACCTCAGACAGCTATGCAACTCTGGGCATATCTGTCTGGATCTCAGTTTCTTTACCATAATAGCACCTACTCTACAGAGTTGTTTTGAGGATAAAATGAGATGACATGGGAAGTATTTTTGGAAACCTTCAAGCACTCTATAAGTATGAGATATTTTTATCATGTATTAAGGGTCAACTATTATTGTGGGCATTGGGGATACAAAGGCAACAGTCTCTTCATCTTTTTTTGTGGTGGCTAAGAATTGGACATCAAAGGGATGCTTAAACAAATGCTTTTGTGCAATTGCAATGGAATATTATTGTGGTATAAGAAATGACAAGGAGGATGGTTTCAGAAAAACCTGGAAAGACTTACATGAACTGATGCAAAGTGAAGTGAGCAGTACCAGAAACACATTGTAGATAGTACTAGCAATATTGTTTGATGGAGAATTGTGAATGATTTAGCTATTCTCAGCAACGCAACGATCCAAGAAAATCACAAAAAAACTAATGATGAAGCATACTATCTACCTCCAGAGAAAGAATTGTTATTGTTTGAATACAGACGAAACCATGCTCTTTTTTACTTTCTTTCATTCTTTTTCTTTTATTTGAGTTTTCTTGTACAAAATGACTAATATGGAAACATTTTACATGATTGCATGTGTATAACCTATATCTGATTGCTAACCATCTCAGAGAGGGGGAAGGAAAGGAAGGAAAAAGTTTGGAACTCCAAACTTAAAAAAAATGTTTAAAAATTGTTTCAACATGTAATTGGGGGAAATAAGATATATTTTTAAAATAAGAAATAAAAAAGAATTATACTAGAAGAATGCTTAAGTTGATCATGCTCTTTGACCCATTTAAACCATTATTGGAATATACCCTGAGGAAGTCAAATACAGAAGGAAAGATCCCATATATAAAACTATATTTACAGCAGGAATTTTATGGTAGCAAAACCGGAAACAAAGTGAAAGGGGGCTTTCTTAATTGGAGAAGTGTATATCAATTGGGATAGGGACCAAACACATGATTTCACTGATATAGGGAACACTCTGGATGAAGAGATGCAGAAGGAAACTCCTTTCTCTGATGCATATCACCACATTCTCTGGAGGTTGTAGTCTTAAAGATTTGTCTAGAACACTGACAACTACCTGAGATTTACAAGGTGTGGGGTCTCCTGCTCACACAAAAGCTGACTGAAATTTTCCAGGTTATGTAGCAAGAGGAGGCTATCCCCCAGGAGTTCAAGGATGCCTCTATTGTCCATCTCTATAAAGGTAAAGGAAATAGATTGTTCTGTGATAATCACAGAGGGGTGTCTCTCTTAGTCATTGCTGGCAAGATTCTTGCCAGAGTCTTCCCTGATAGGCTGATCCTTCACATGGAATATGGTCATCTGCCTGAGAGCCAGCATGGCTTCTGAAAGGTTGAAGAATTGTTGATATGGTGTTTGCTGCCTGGCAACTTCAGGAGAAAATGCCAGGAGAAGAAAAGAGCATTTGTAGATCTGTACACAGCATTAGTTGATCCATCCAAGGCCTTTGATACTGTCAGTTACAGCAAATAAATAAGTTTTGAATGCTGTGGATAAGTTCACTTACCTTGGAAGTATACTTTCTAAGGTTGTACACATTGATAATGAGATTGATGCACACATTGCCAGAGCTAGCTCAGTGTTTGGGAGTCTCTGAAGGAAAACATGGGAGAGAAGAAGTATTAGATTGACTACCAAACTGAAGGTCTACAGAACCATTATGCTGACCTCATTTTCATATGCTTGTGAAACCTGGACAGGATGCCAGTGCTATGCCAGGAAACCAAATTCCTTCCATTTGAATTATGCTAAGAAGATTCAGATCAACCGGCAGGATAAGATACCAAACACTAAGGTCTACGGATCTATGCATCTTGGTGGATTTATTGCCATGTTTTTAATTTTCTTAATGTAAATGGGCATTGCATTTGTTTAGAGTATTTCATGTGCCTACACAATTGTGTGATTTTATTTTTTATTATGAAGATGAACTATTAAATGTACAGTTTCCTAATACTTGAACAAGCCCACATTCCTGGTATAAATCCAACCTGGTCATTGTATCTAATCCTTAAGATATGTAGTTGTATCCTCATCGGTGAAATTTTATTTAGTAATTTTGCATCAATATCCGTTAGAGATGGTAGTCTATCATTTCCTTTCTCCACTTTCTCTCTCCCTAGTTTAAGTTGAAGACACGTTTATTTCATAGGAAGAGTTTGGCAAGATCTCTTCTTTCTCTGTTTTCACAATTTATAATATATTGGAATTAGTTACTGATTGTTTGATAGAATTCATTTATAGATTCACTGTTCCTATAATTTTTTTTCTTTGGGATTTATTTTTTTATGTCCAACTGAGAGAAATTATTTTCTATTATCTTAATAACCAATTATTAAATTCAGATTAAGATTTTTTTCCTTTATTTCCTCATTCAAGAACCAACTCCCAGTAGGTCAGTCTCTGAAGGACATTGATGATAGATAAAATTGCCCCAATTCTCAGGAAATAGGCTCCTCAATCTTGGACAGGACACCACCCAGCCAGAAGACTTCACTTTTGTTTAGAGTATAAACAGAATCTAATCTAGGGGAATTCCAAAGAGACAGCATCCAGCCCATATCCTTGGGAACCAAACACCTCACCTCACTGAAGAGGATGCCCAAAGAGGGTTAGGGCTGCCTGAGATCCCAAAATACCAACTTGCCAGGTCCTGCGGAGAGAATTCCACTCAAGTCTTCTCAGCCAAGGAAAAATTAAAGTTTATTGAAAGATATGGGGTAGATTCTTAGAGTAAGTCTCTGCTATGCTATTCTATGGCACTCTCCCACCACATGGAGGGAAGATGGAATTCTTATATACAGAGGAATCTAGGGGTGGTTCAGAGGAGGAGCCTGGGGAGGATCTTCAGGAGGAGCCAATGAGGTCTGACTCTAGTAATGAGTTTGGGGAGAGTCTTCAGGTGGAGTTAATGAGGTCAATGCAAGAGTGGATTGATATTTTGATATGCTCAAGGGTGGGAAGCAGATGGAACAAAAGGGGGCTAAAGACTTGGGCAGAGCCTCAAAGAATCAAGGAGAGCTCAAAAAAGGGGGGGTCCCAGAGCCTACACCTCATCATCACCTCCTATTGGAGTTGAGGGTAACACAACTCTGGGTGTATTCTTTTGTCCAGACTGCTGGAGGTGACCAAATCTCATGATCAAGCCACATTCTCTGCAGGAGGGGCTTAGGGCTTTCATCTTATATTCTTATTTGAAAGTCTACCCTCTCACTAATTGTTCACCAGTCCAGGTTGATTTTTCACCTGTCAAGGTACTGCCTTTTCTAAAAGCGTACTAAGTCATTCAGTATCTCCACTAGTCTGATTACTGAGAGAAACTCATGTGGTTTGGGTTGCTGGGAACCCCAAAATGTGAGGGTACAGGGGGGTCCACCTGGAAAGAATTCAAGCACTCAAGCCTTCTTTCAGTCCAAGTGGCAAGGTTTATTGTAAGAAGAATAGGAGCAGGTTAGATTCCTAGTGAATCTGCAGTTTAATGGGAATGAGACTGATTCTTATATACCAAAAGGGACAGTGAAAGAATCTGGATGGGATTAAGGAATGGTAAGTAGTTTAGGGTGTGTCAGATGCAATAGTGAAAGGACTGTCAAGTAAGCTAATTAAGTGGGCCAGATGCCTTGGGTAGATGCCCCAGTGATCTGGGCTACTGAAATGTATAGGAAAATTCAGGGACTAGGTTGCTTTCAAAGACAGGGTCTTTTCCTTTTAGGAGTCCAGGTTCCATCACTCCATCAAAATAATTGACCATCAATTCATTGATTAGCAACTAGGCTAATGAATACATTGGTTATTAATTACACAGAAACTCTGGCTTTGGGGCTTTTCATTTATCTTACAGCTTTATCTCCTCCTACTAACTCTCTTACTCCCCCCCTCTATAATATCTACATTCCTGGAATGAACTCTCCCCAGTACAATCTCTTGAAAGTCCTCCATTCCTTGAATTCAAGAGAAAGTCCATCTTAAGGGACAGTGTCCTACATGAAGCCTTCTCTGTCATACTCCAGAAGAGTGGTATCTCCCCATAAAATTTCCCATTATCCCTTTTTTACATTTTTCCTTTCCCCCATTACATTATTCAGCTCATGACAAAGTAGTTTGTGTTGTGCCTAACACTATCTGTACCTAGTCCAGTATCTAGCATGCAGTGAACACTTAATAAGTACTTGTTGATTACATGATATTTCCAACCTCACTTAACAAACATGTGACCTAGACGTTGCATATATTATCATTTTATAGATGAAATCATGTTGTACCCAAACCCAAATCCCAGGTCACTACACACCACCTGACTTGTGGCCCACCATTAAGCCCCTCTTGTATTTCTGTCTTTGTCCCTGTTTTATATTTTGTCATAGCTTGAAAATGCTTAAGGCATGTCTGGGCATATGGCTCAAGGCATTTCCTGACTTCTTCTCCCCTAATCGCATTTCATATTTTCTCCTTGAATCATTATAGTTTACAAGGCTCATTATGAAACAAGGATCTTATCTTATCTGTCCTGCCCTGCTGATCAAGAAGGGTCCCCACCTCCTTCTCCCAGAACATGACCCTAGCCTGCTCTGGGGAATTCCAGTCCCCCTCATCCCATGACCTTCCACTATGTGCTCTCCACCCAATTCTAGGAAAGACCCCCACTCCACAGGAATGGCGCACCCTTGTACCCTTGTGCCGTACTCCCCTGAGTCATAGATTTAATCAATGGTTGTTCTTTGCTTCTGTGCATCATAGCTTCTGCTAGCTCCCTCCCGATTGTGGTTTTTGTGGGTTTAGCCTTTATAACCAAGATCTGTATTCCAGAGATCACTACTGATTTGAGTGAACACTCTGGTAGTCGCATGCTTGCTTAATAAATCCACACCTAAATTTATCTTGAACCCAGGTCTCAGCTCTCTCTTATTCTTTGCACAACAATAACAGAAGCTCAGAGAAACCATATCAGGGACCTAGAATCCTATATCAACTGTCTGATCCAGGACTCAGATTCCTGTATCTTGACCCAGAGATCAACACTCCTCCTGCCAACTCTAAGCTTCTACAAATAGCACTGAGTAAAGAAGAAGGATGGAACAAGAGACTCCTGGGAGAAGAGACAATATTTTACTGGGCCCAGGAAAGGGTAAATAGAACGTGGGTAAGGTGCATGAAGCAGGAGGGCACAAAGCAAAATGCTGAGGCCCTAAAGCAAAAGTCAGCCACTTGAAGCTTTTAACTGAGAAAGTAAATGTGTGCCTCTCCCAAAGGGGCAGAAGGAGTAGCAGCTGCTCCCAGGTGACAGAAGCCAGTCCCAGCACCTGTGTACTCTGTGAGGACAGAAGCTTTCTATGAGGCAGTCTCTGCTAGTTCACAGGTCTTCCTGAATACAATCCTTGTTTCTGACATTTGTCTTCAGAGTCTTCCAGGAGTTGGCAGACCTAAGCATCACAATAGGGCATGAGACACAATATGTAATATCTCTTACTTCTCTTCCCAGTGACCTCTGTGACAGAAAGAAACAGAGAAACCAAGATGTCACCAAGCAACCCTTTTTGCTCTGTGCCCTCCTCATTAGAGGATAGTTACTTCTAGAGCCTTGTCATCAAAGCAACTCAAAAAACAGGTGGCCACAGAATCTCAGAGCAGGAAAGGACCTCAGGGGGACAATCCTTTCATGTACAGGATTTTAGTTTTGACATCCTAGGAGATTCTGCTCAAGTGGCTTCTGAGGGCCCTCTCAGTTTGAAATCTTTCAAATATGAACAGTGGGATATTTGGAAGATTGAAATTTTGCTGTTGTAAGTTTGTCCCATTGATGTTTGGTTTAGTGTGATGCAAGTCTGTGGCGTGGCATATAGGAGGGAGGAGGGGGTTGGCCTCGGCAGTTAAGAGAAAAAGAGCTAAAAGTTTTGGAAAGACATGGCCAAAGTTTACTGAATATAATGGAGAGACAGTCCACAGATGGTAACCCACTGTGTTAATACTACAAAGCCATGGGGCATTTGCTAATATTGTGATTGGTTACCAACTTCAGAATATTTAAACAGACCACCTGTGAAGTGTCTTACAATGATTATAGGCAGTAGAACTCACTGTGAAGGGAATAGCCCATTGGGACTGTAGCTCTTCTGACCTTTAGCTGGTGACACTGATACACACTAGATTAGCACTGAAACTATCAGGTCACTAAATTAGAAATTATAACTGATGTTGCCAGTTATTTCTGAGAAATCAACAAGCCATCAGGCAAGGGGAGAAGGCTTGCGGGCTGCTGAGGGCACTGAGGGACACATCAGAATATTAACTGCAGCCTGCACAGCTGACTGGGATCCATGGGCAAACCTGAGAAACCAATGTGAATGAGGCTGGGTTCTTCCTGACTTAGTCCCGATTTTCTTGCCTCCCCTGAGATGAGCAGCCTCCATCTAGTTGACCCCAGGCCTCATTATTGTACCCACTTAATTAATGCTAGTTGGCTTGATTTGATTTGCATTCCTTGGATGGTGAAATTATAGCACATGAATTAGTTCTTCCCAACCTTACCCAAGGTCAAACAGGACTCAAAGAAACTGGTTCTAGCACTGTGGTGTTGCTTCTTAGTTATGGACCTAACAGACTGGAAGCACTGGCATCCTAAGAGGGTCCCTTACCCCATCTCACACTAAATTCTTCTAGTCCCTTAAAGTAGATGGTAAATAGCTGTAAGATGAGCACTTGTGTAAACCTAGCTGGCAATGACAGGCAAGGCTGGAGAACCTGACTAGATCAGTAGAGATAGAAGAGTCCTGACTGCTTCTAAACCACACTACCACTGAAAATTCAAAGTGTGGGGAAGAAGCCCCACCACAGCTCTACTCTGCTCAGGCTTGGGTTGGCACAATCCCATGACCACCCCGACTTGATTCTCTATTTCTGTTACCTCTGCCTCTGTTTCTCTAAGCACAAAAAATATTTCTCCTCATCCCCCAACATCGTTAGGGGGATCATAAGTTAGGAGCACCTAAGCTCAGGATTGCCAAGACACCAAGGGACTGCTTCTTAGGCTACAGGATGGGTATGTGGCTGACAACAGCTTTTGAAAGTTCTCAGAAAGCCAAATTTTATGGACAGTTCCAGAGATTCCATTGTCTTGTTGATTAATTGGGACTAGGCTGTTGTGGGATAGGTATAGTCCAAAAGCCAAAGCATGCTAACATTGGAAACATGCCTGGTACTTACCACATGTTTGGAAAAGGTTGAATACACCCTGGGCCAGACTGAGTTCAGTCCAAGTCCCTTCAACTAAGTTATTTTGTCTAGAGAATATACATGTCTCAAATCCCTCCACCACCATGACCATCACCACCCCGATGGCAGTTACTTAAGCCCTTAGAACACTGGATGCTACCTTACCCCATTTCAGGCAGGACTAAAGTAGAGAGGACTACAAAGAAGTAGGGGTCACACCTCAGCACTTCCTGGAGAGGGTAACATCTCTCTTCCCCTGCGTAAGCATCCTTCACCAAAGCTCAGGCTTGCAACCCCACAGTGAGCATCCCAGATGACAGGAAGCCCTTTGAACCCAGTACCACAATGCTCTTTATGCCACCTCCACCAACCTAGTGCATGGAACCTCAGGGCTGTGCAGCCCAAACCTATATCTTTGCTGCCACAATTCACTTCATTGAAAAGTGAGAAATGCATGACCACTAGTGCATTCTTCCCTTCAAAGATGTACAAGTCAGAGGGAGCCTTGGTTTCTTGGTCCAGCTTAGCATCATTTACTAGAGGAAAGGGGATATTGAAGCCTTTGCAGTACTTTTCTGTGGCCTTGATGGTCTGAGGAGAGGGGACACAGACCCAGTGTAGCTACCACCTGAGGGCTCCAGAGCCTGAAGAGTCTTTAGGGATTTTCAAGTCTTCTCCCAAAACTATAATTTCTAGAGAGGGAAAGTGAGGTTAATCAGAATGAGAAAAGGACGGGATCAAGGTCATACCATGAATTGGGGATTAGGACTCAGGTCCCACATCCCAAGCAAGAGCTCTTTCTTGCTTGATTGCTCCTGACTAGGGTCATTCAAAGGGGAAAATGCCCTTCCAGGTATCTCAAATGGGTCCCCTTCACTGAAGTTAAAGGAGAGGATTATCTCAAGGTTCCAAATTGGAAGAAGTTCCAAGGGATAGGCAGAGTTGACAGACAGGTCAGTATCCATCAAATACATATTTTTCTGGTCTGTAAGAAACTTGTCCTCAGTGTCACCTGGGGGGAAAACAGACTAAAGAATCTCTCACAAAATCACAGAATCTCAGAGCTGGAGCTGGCCCACCCCATTCCTGAATCAAGATTACATGAGCAAAAACCTAGAAAGCAACAAAACTTCAGAGATGTGAATCTACTCATTCTGTGGCCTCACTCACCATCAGTCAGAGATACATTTTCTTCCATTCACTAATAAGGAGTCATTCTGTTGATGCCCCATAAAAATTCCCTTGACACTTCCCACTCCTTTCTTTCTCTACTTTCAGTATTTTTTTGTGGTCCTCCATGTTGAAAGGGCTCCACTGATCACCACTGGTGGGGTGAAGAAGGAGGAAGGTGGGTAGAGGAAGATGTTCTGTCTTCAAATGTGTGAAGGGTAGATATGGAAAGACTGATATAATTGTTCTACCAGTTCCCAGAAAGCAGAACTAGGAGCAGTGGAGAAAGGGGAATAGTCTAAGAGCAAATTTCGCTCAGATATGAGGAAAAGCTTACCAAAAGGTCACTCTGTCCCTTGACTGTGGGCATTTTTATTGCTTTTCTCCCATGCCTGTAACACTCTTCTTCCTCATACCTACTTCCAGGTTTCTTTTGTTTCCTTCAAGTGTCAGCTGAAGTCTCATTTTCTGAAAGAAGCCTTTCCTCACCCACCCTTAACGTTAGTGACTTTCCTCTCTTGACTTCCCTCAATTTATCCTGCCTTTAGCTTCTTTGTATATAGTTGCTTGCAGGTTGCCTTCACCCTTAGACTGCAAACTCCTGGAGGGCAGGACAGGAGTTTGGGGGTTTTTTTACCTTTCTATCTCCCATGATTAGCACAGTGCCTAGAATATAGCAAATTCTTAATAAATGCATGTTGATATGACACAGCATAACAAAGAGAGATGTCCCAGCACATAGAATGGGCCATCTTGGGATGTTATCCCTATTGCTGAAGATCTTCAAGCAGAAAAGGGACAAGCCACTTTCCAGAGATGCTATACCACTGCCCAGAGCTACACTGGAAGAGCGTGACAACTCAAATCCTTTCTTACTCAAAAACCAGGATCTAAGAAGCTCTTACCATTCATGCCCATGAAAAGAGACACTTGGTGGTCTTCAACTAAAAAGATTAGGAAACATGCAGTAGTACCCAGAGAAGAGAAATCACAATCCAAGATGTCTATAAAAGAAATCCAGCGTTGGGAAAAGCAAAAACCAAAAAGCCACCCAAGTTGTGTAGAAAAAGCAGAGAAAGTAGAAACTGAAGATCTGAGTTTGAGGCCTGGATCTGATGCTTACTGGCTACGTGACCTTGCCCAAGATATTTATACTCTTTGGCCCTCAGTTTCTCTCTCCATTAACTGAGGGGGTTGGACCAGCTTGACTCTAAGATACCTTATACCTCTAACTTCTATGACTCTGGAATATTTTAGTCTAAGAATGGGACCTTGGGCCAACCCTTGCCCATCTCTGAGCCTCAGTCTCATCACCATGAAGGAAAGGAGTTTGGAAGACGATTCTCAGATGCTCCTTAAGCTATGATACTTTGTAGAATTTGGCATAATTGAATCCCACTCCCTATTGTTCTGCCAAGCTTCCAGACCTTCTAACATTAATAGGGGGCCCCCTGAGATAGTACAACTGCAGTTTCAGGGAAATTTTCAAATTTTGCTCACTCTCTTCCACCAAATCTTGCTTCAAAGCCTTTGCCAGTAAGTCTTGAATGAGCTGTCGCTGTTGATCTCAAGAGGTCTGGAGCAAGTGCTTGATCACCTGGTTAGTCAAAGTTGAAGCCTTGGAAAAATATTTGTTCTCTGTGGCTAGAAAGAAGATGTTTCAATCTCTACCCTGTCTAAGGGCTCCATGTATGCTGACCAAGGGGCACTGTGTCATAGCCCTTCACCCAAGAATTCAGCTAGTCTAGAGAAAGGTAGGACAAGAAGTGTGGAAAGCTAAGTGTGAATGCATCATTCTGGACCTCAGATGCATCCTGATGTGTCCTGACTGGATATGTCAGCACCTTGGCCAGATCACTCTAGGACTCAAAAGGATCTTCACCTAGGAAATGTTGTCAAATGTTTTTGGAGGACAGAGTACCAGAGGCTCTTTGGATAGTCCTCAAGAGTTTTGAGAACATGCCTGAAAAATTATTCCCTATCTCTGCTTCTGTGCCCATGCCATCAGCCTCTCTAATTTGTCCTCAAACTACAGGATCCCCCAAGGGCAGGACTGTGTCTAAACCTCACACCAAAGAATCTTAGAGGTGAAAATTGTCTTATCTTTTAAACTATGCCCTGCCTAAAAGTTGATGTCTTGTTTTATTTATCTGATCAAGGGCTTCCTGAGGGTAGAGTTACTAAGTGATAACAGACTTCAGTAAAGGACACACACACACACACACAATGGGTGACACCACATTGTGAAGTAGCAAGAAGCCTAGATTTGAATTAGACAAAACCTGGCTCACCTTCCAACTCTGCCCCTGACTCACTGTTGGGTCTACAACAAATTCCACCTGTGCCTTTTCTGCAAAATGAGTCTAAGGGTCATTCTAATTTTGACATCCTAAGAGACTCTGCTCAAGGGAGGCGCTCTCTCCATGTTACAGAACACCTTACAGGAACTACCACCATCCCTTCCTACCTGTCATTTATACACTGTAGATTTGTCAGGATGGGCAAACAATCTCCATCTGTCAGGAAGGTGTAAATCAAGTTGAAGAGTTCTTCCAGGATGGTTTTCAGAGTAATTCCTGCTAAGAAGAGTCACAATATTAAAAAAATATCCCTTCTTTCTGACCCAGCCCCAGGGGTTAAGCAGAGGTGGCTGAAAGATGGAAAATCCTCTATCCAGATAGGAAGATTTATCTGTTCACAGCTAGATACCTCCTAGTCCAAGCCTGAAGGTCTTTGGAGGAGTCAATAATTCTAGCCCTTAAGCCATCCTCAGAAGATGGACAAACACCAATATCCATTTGGTCACCAAATTTGATCATCCTACAAGCAAATTCTTCTCCAGAGTCATCCTAAATCTCCCTTACTGAACACTTGAGAATTTGGTGGAAAGGGCACCCTAAATTGAATCTCAATCCTAGTTCTGGTATCTCCTACTTGTAACAGTAGTCAAGTCCCTTCTCTCTCTGACCTGCCCCAGTTTCTCCATCTCTAAAAATGAGAGGGATGACATTGATCTTCTTCCCAAAGTTTTGCTGGGTGTATGGTCCAGGGGTTCCCGCCTGAGAGGACCTCTTCTGGCAATTCCCTTCAAAAACTCCTTCCTTCAGAAAATCCCTTTGAAAGGCCCCTTCTAGTTTTCTAAGCCTGCCTTGAAAACCAGATATCTGGCCTTGGTCAGCGTGGCCTTGCAGACGTGGCTAATACTTGGCACATGTTCAAAGAGGCATCCAAAAGTTGATTCTGCCCCCATCCCTTCGTCTCCTTACCAAGGACCCAGGACGGGAACTGGGTACCTTGGGGGGGCGGGGCAGAAGGCTTGGGGTATGGAGTCTGCTTTATTCAATGGAATTTTGTTCTCCACATGTACCAAGTGGCTATGTCCAAGGCACATGACAGAAGGCAGACAAATGGTTAATAAAAGAGCAAGGAAAGAGTAGGGAGATGGAGTATGATGCATGAAGGCACATTAATCACAGTAAGAGATGTGCAGTAAAGAACTTTGTAACTTCACAAGGGTGTCAGGCTATCTGTCCATATCCGGGAGTATCTCAGGATCCCCAGGAGCCTCAAGAGGAGGCTGTGTATGATACCGCACACCAGAGGTAGGTGATGTGGGGATTCTTCTTAGCTCAGCAGGCTTAAGTAAGTGGCGCACCAATGTGGGAGCGGCCCACATCACTGAGGGACAGATAGTCGGGGCATGGTGCTTAATTGGCCAGCAATTAAGCATAGAGTGCAGTAAGGTGCCAGAACCAGCAGTGAAAGCAGGGATTCGATTAGGCACTCAGGGATGCAATGAGGCGCCAGGACCCACAGTAAAGCAGGGATGCAGTAAGGCATCTGAGGGATGGAGAATGAGCTTCCCCTCCATAATACCCTTTACAGTGAAAGTGCATTGTAGGCAAGTCTATAAATTAGCAAAGAGACAAAGAATAGAAATGTATAATAGGGAGTGCCAGAAATTTGTCAATAATCTCTCCAT
This sequence comes from Pseudocheirus occidentalis, assembly GCA_028646575.1. Taxonomy (NCBI): domain Eukaryota; kingdom Metazoa; phylum Chordata; class Mammalia; order Diprotodontia; family Pseudocheiridae; genus Pseudocheirus; species Pseudocheirus occidentalis. The sequence continues at coordinate 7,886,257 of CM053596.1, read as the reverse complement.
ATCCCCCTGGGTTTAACATACAGGATTAAACCCAGAGATAATAGATATCATTGGTCATCAAATGGCCTCATATGAGAAAAGAACATTCCCCAGTTTCAATATATTAATGATGCTTGGAGCATTGGAAATGAAGGTGCCAGTGGTAGCTGGAACACTTCAGTGTGATGTAGATGTCTCTAATTTTATTAAATAAGCTTCATCTTGCTTCTATTACTATCTGGAGAGCCAGTAAAAAATTTTTTTCTTAGGAGATCTCCTATAAAATTCTATGTAAAGTTTCTGGATCCATTTTTTTGTTTTGTGTCTGTCTGCTTTGTCTTTGTCTTCTTGTGAGAGAATGTGTGGGAGTCATTTGTCATTCAGTAAGACAGTGTGTACAAGAAGTTCTGAGATTTTTAAAAGTTTTAGAATCTCCTTCTCTTTATTCCATTCTGACCAGGTGGAATAAAGAGACAGTTATGAAAAACAGGATGGGAATTCCCTCCCCTTTTGATTAATAGATGTACAAACAAACAACCATCCTCTGCCTAGAGGGAAAAAATCTTGTGTTTTGGAATTCTGCTGAAAATTATTTTGAACTTATTTTGATTATTGTAGGAAAAATATGGAAAAAGTGATGTGATATCATAAATCAGAATTTATTATACTGATTGGCATTTAGGCAAATTGGAATTGTATTAAGAATTGGTAAAGGAAACACTTGGAGGGTGAGAGCTTCAGACTTCCCAGTTCTGAGAAATGGAAATAAGGCACCTCTGAGACTTTTCTCAGGAATTCCATTTCTTTTTGGTGGGAGCTTGGAGCACTTATTGTTCTAAGAAATTGGTAGGAATGACTGACACTGTTCTGGATGCATCTGCGTGTGTGTCTATATGTGTGCGTGTGAGTGAGATAGAGTCTAAAAGCAGTACAACATCAAATATAGGAATATATATATATGTGAGTGTGTGTGTGTGTGTGTGTACATATTTATTAGGCTAGATAGTCTTTTTGAAATTTTGTGAAATTACTACTGCTAAAAGTAAGTGTTATACTGGTTCAGTAGTAATGTGGCTATTGCCTGCCCTCCAAGGGGGCCACGCTCAATCTTAATATTTACACACATGTTGCTGCTCCCAGCTGTTGGGGGCCAAAACCTTCTGAGGTCCTGGCATACTAGCTCCCCAGTTCTACAGGGGCATTAGGCAGATATGCAAGGATAGTATAATCTTGTTGGGTGGATGCTCTCATTGGTTTCGTGAATATCTAAAGAATGTAATGAAAGTTAATTTACAAGTCCTGATTAGGACTCCCAGTCTATTGTGCCCCCAGAGGTGGTTCTAGGATAAATATCTTAATGACTGATTAGCCTTGGGCTGAGGTTGGGGGAAAGGCAAGACCCAAGTCATATAATCACCCCTGAAATAAAAAATATAAGCCCTATGATTTTCTTGTATCTTTGGCTCTGTATGGAATAGTTCTGCAATAAACAGACTATGAAATATATCCCCATCTCTCTGTCTTTTTCCTTTAATTCAGCTGTAAGCTTTTCTCACTCTCTCTCTATTTTCCTCAACTGGTAACTAGGCCTAGATTGCGCTGGCCGCAGCACCCAGCACTTATTTTTCAGAGGAAAAAGTACTCTGTTGTATATAAAGAGAAAAACTTAATTTTAGTTAAGTAGTTTTTGCAGCTCTGAAATTAATGTCCTTATAGTTTTTCTTAATTACAGTAAGACTCCAGTGTAGTGGAGACTGAGAACTCATTGCAGGCCAGAAGTAATGTCTTCTTATCAAATTTTAAGTTGAATGTTATAGGGATTAAAGATGTAGAATTTGTTTCAAATCGGTTAAGCTATTTGCATTTTATAATGTTTGCTTTATGGAAAATTAGGTGTTTGCACATTTACCTATAATTGAAAAAGAATATTGTATAAAAACCATTTGGCTATCACTTACAGAAATTATCATTAAAGTTGTTTTACAGCTTTGACAATGAAACCTAAGGTTAATTGATTGCTGTATGTAGAAAGAAATTAGGTGAAAACCTTTATTTGGATTAATTCTGTTACTTTAAGTTGTTTTCAAAAAAGCAGGGTCATCTCCAGCCAACCCCTCTTTAAAGTCCTTCTCATTTATTCCTATGTTGTAACACTGCCAAAAGCCTATGAATATTATGTCTAGAGACAAGGTCATTCAGCCAGAGAAGAGCTTTGTTCTATTTAAAAGTTACTAAGAAACTTATAAAATATTTAAAAGAAGCCCTAAGATTTCTAAGTTTAAATTTGAGAAAGAAAAATGTTATATGAACTTCTTTTCGAAAAAGAAATTTAATTTGCTCATTGTAACTCCATGGAAATACAACATTTTCTCTTAATACTAATTGGCTGTGAGCCATGATTTCACAAAAGAAACATTATAGCTGCTCAAGGCTCACCCTTAGAAAATTCTGATATCCTTAGCTTTTAAAGTAATGGGACAAGATTAATTTACAATACCTCTTCTGAATAAAATATCTTTTATATCTAGCATTCTACAGTGATGTAGAAATACACTCCCTATCACGCTTTGAGTATTTTTGTAACTTAGGAGAATTTTTATACCAACTTAGTCTTAATCATCTTGCTTGAACAGGCCACTAGAAATCTTATTGGCTAAAGACAAACTTATGTTTGCAGTAATCCATCAAGGAAGTCACCCTATAGAATGGCTCTATCCACGCCAGCCTTCTAAGGTCCTGGCCAACCGGATGAATTTACTGCCAGAATTTACTTGGACAGCCATCCAGCGACCTGCCTGGCTTTCAGGCTTTTACACTGTATTTCACAGTCCCTTTAAAGAATCCTTACTGCATGCTGTTGCCCAACACCATATTCTATGGGCACATATTTTAACCACTCTAACTATACAGCTTTTGGGAGCATTTCCCCTTATCATACCATATTCCGGGTCTCTATGGAAGACGCCATCCCCCTTATCACAGATGCCAGTAGACAGCCCTCATGTTTTCACAGATGCCACTAAGTTGCATAGGGCTACAATATGGTGCCCAGACATGCAGTGGCAGTGGTGCCTCACACCCCCTTTTGACTCTTTTGACACAGAAAAATGAATTATTTGCCCTAATACAAGCGCTTGTAAAACTACCTCAAGGTTGTAATATTATTTCTGACAGTGCCTATGCTGTGTCTGCTCTTTAAAGACTTCCTCAAGCATATATTTTAAAAAAAGATACACCTCTATCTCCTCTCTTTTATATGAAGCACAACAAGTCCTACTTTCTCGGGCACATCCAGTATATATCCTACATGTGAAGTCACGTACTAACAGACTTGGACCTATTTTTAAGGGAAATAGATATGTAGACTCCCTTCTTCCACTAAGTGTTATGTCTATAGAACATGCTGCCTTAGCTCACAGTACCTTTCATCTTTCAGCTCATTCTCTCCGGATGTTATACGGCTTAAACAAACAACAAGCCACGGAGATAGTAAAATGCTGTATCTCCTGTATTCCTTTCAGACCTCTACCAGATGTTCCTGCTCAGAATCCATGAAGAATTCACCCCCAGGATGTCACTCATTGGGGCTTCTATTATATTCGTGTTTCTATTGATACCTTTTCTAGGTTTCTGTGAGCCACCATCTAGGCAAGAGAAGCGGCTCGGCTGGCTATGTGACAAATCATTTACTGACATGTTTTTTCTTTTACAGACCCCACTGATTTTAAAAACAGACAATGGTCCAGCTTATACCTTTTAAGCCTTTGCTTCCCTTTTGCAGGAATTTTCTATTAGACATGTAACAGGAATTCCTTACAACTCCACCAGTCAGGCCATCATAGAAAGAGCAAACCACACCCTTAAGACCCTCCTTCATAAACAGAAAGGGGGAGATCTTCTGGGGCGGACAAGGCAAGTGGGACGACTCACCACAGGCCAGTTACATGCCGCCCTTTACACTTGTAATTTTCTTCAATTTCTTTTTTCCAGTGATTTCTTAACTCCTGCTACGCGGTTTTATGCTGCAGCCCCACGGGTTGAAGGGCTCCCACCAGCCACTACACAAACACAGACACCTCCGTCAACACTAACAAAAACCAAAGCTATCTGGAAGGACCCAGAGAAGGATTGGGAGAGACCAGGTACCGTAACACTTTGGGGAGCAGGGTATGCTTATGTCGTTCCAGATGGAGAAACCAAAGGCAAGTGGATATCCATAAAAAGACTCCGTCTCCTTGCTGATGATAAGATACCAGAGAGAGAAAGGGAGGAGGCGCAGAGACAGAGGCCCAGACCGGGACAGAGACCCATGACCTTCAATGCTTGTGCTAATTGCTGACCGTTCTGACCATCGCACCAGCTACAACAGGTGCTACTGTCAGAGAGCCACAAGACAAATGCCTAGGAGCTGCCCAGCCTTGATGCTTCTAGAAAGGCATGGACAAAACTGCTCTGCTTTCCCACTGGCTCGATGTGATATACCTACAGACAGTTTTCTATCATGCTGACAGGACACTCTGTAGCATGCAATACCTGGCCCCAGAAAATCAGCCCCGTAGAATGAGTTCCCCTCACCTGACATGCCTGGATGGTCACTGCGGGTCCAGGCGGACTGTTCACAAACATGACTGGACATGATGCTCACTCTTGTGGAGGAGTTTGCTTTTCTGACCCCCGCTATGCTTTTGCGGTCATTTCTAGTAATTTTGGTAATAATAGTTATAGTTTGGTACAGTATCTCAACAATACGCTGTATAATTTTACTTGTCATGCTTGTGTCATCACCCCAACTAAGTACAAAAACGCTACCTGTGTGGTCTTATTGAAGGGGGAAACTTGTCTGCTGACCTTGCAGACCTCAACCGCCTAATTTGGAATCTAAGCCACACTGATGCTAAGAATTTGGCACCTGAAGATATCTTTAAAGATATGTTACCAAAAAAAATGCGCAATTTCCCTTGGGTTCCTCTTTGTATTGGGGAATTATGGTACTTATAGAATTACGTATTCCTCTTTGTTGTTGTTTTCCCCTTGTACTATGCTTTATGTGTGTTATGTTTAAAAATGATCTTGCTATGTGTGACACCCTCCTTCAAAAACAGAAAGGGGGAGATTTGTATGGGCCAGGGGTTCCCCCCTGAGAGCACCTCTTCTGGCAATTTCCTTCAAAAACTCCTTCCTTCAGAAAACCCCTTTGAAAGGTCCCTTCTAGTTTTCTAAGCCTGCCTTGAAAACCAGATATTTGGCCTTGGTCAGCGTGGCCTTGCAGACGTGGCTAATACTTGGCACATGTTCAAAGAGGCATCCAAAAGTTGATTCTGCCCCCCATCCCTTCGTCTCCTTACCAAGGACCCAGGACTCCTTCCCACGGTAACTGGGTACCTTGGGGGGGGGGGGGGGGAGAAGGCTTGGGGTATGGAGTCTGCTTTATTCAATGGAGTTTTGCTCTCTGCGTGTACTAAGTGGCTATGTCCGAGGCACATGACAGAAGGCAAACAAATGGTTAATAAAAGAGCAAGGAAAGAGGAGGGAGATGGGGTATGATACATGAAGGCACATTAATCACAGTAAGAGATATGCAATAAAGAACTTTGTAATTTCACAAGGGTGTCGGGCTATCTGTCCATATCCAGGAGTACCTCAGGATCCCGAGGAGCCTCAAGAGGAGGTTGAGGTTGGAGCTGCGTACCAGAGGTAGGTGATGTGGGGATTCTTCTTAGTTCAGCAGGCTTGAGCAGCTGGGGAGAGTGATTTGTATGCCTTACAGCACTATGAATATAAGAGTAACAATTACTGATGTGATTACTATTTTTTAATCATAAATATGGCTGACTGAAATGTTACGTCACAGCCCAATTCTTTTTCCTTTCCTCAAATAGTAATAAATACATCAGAAGAGAAGGATGGTTGCGATGACTATCTTCAAGTATTTGAAATCAACCATTCAAGCAAGCAAGCATGTATTAAAAGCCTACTGTGTGCTAGGTTCTGGGTTACACATACAGAGAATTAAGGAATCCTTTCTTGTCAAGGAGTGCACGTTCTCCCAGAGGAGACCACCAGTACATATGTAATGATGTACAAAATAAATAAAGGGATAAAGACTAAATTTGTAATTTCATTGATGTAGAGGGTGCCCAGGAGAGGAAAATTCCCTCTACCAATGAAGGATGTCACTTTTACAGCAATTTGAAGTCTAAGAGAGTTGCCTAGAATACTATACCCATGGTCATGGTCAGAACAGTTTTCAGACATTGAAGATGAAAGGCAAGGGGTTAGCTGATCTAGTAACACTAAAGTGTATTTGCCTTGGCATTTCTTGTCTGGATACCAAGGGGGTTGACTGGGTTATCCTAAAACTATTTCACAAACTGATGTGCTGAATCTCAAAAGGATGAAACAGGAAACATAGTTAAGAAAAATGACTCCCACTGAGCACAAGGCATCATGTTGTCAGGTACAATTCAAGAACCTTTGAATCCTGTCCATGTCCATGAGCTGGATTAGCTCATGAAACTTTCAAGCAAGACGGGCACCTAAACAACACAGTCACTATGAGTTCCAACTGTGTAAAACTCCTATACTCTGATGAATCTCTTGCTATCCAACAAGGGAGTTCCCCAACAGCAACCCCAAGTTCAGTGTCTTCATGGGGATCTACTCTAAGTGCTATATGTGTAAATATATATTATCTCTTTTTCATGTGACCTTTTGTGTTACTTAAGGGAGCAAAATAAAGAGTATTCATGTGAAAGATAATGACAAAATGAACTTGAAAAAAATTCAACCCTCAAAAAAAGATTGAGGAGAGAGGCAGATATCCTGTGGAGTTGAGAGAAAACTGACTCTCACATTACTTTATCAATAGGGTCTTATTGAAGACTGATTGAGAGAGGTAGGGAAGACTGCAGGGCACTGTGGTCTATCTGCTCATTAGCATAGGGTTATGTGAATAATTTGAAGATTAAATAGAAATTGTCAATCCAATATCTTTTTAGCATGCATAGAACAGTTACAGACTATTGAGATCATTCTTGCCAGAAAGATGGAATTTTTCAGTTTTACATCCTAAGATAGAAATGTGTCACCATTTATGAGGAGGCCCTGGTGTGAAGCATTATAAAGTATATAGAGAAAATAGAATAGGAGAAACTGGGTACAGGACAAAACGGAAACTGAGAAGAGAAGGCATAGAGAGAAGCACCTGATGAAACACAGACTATAGAAGCTGATAGGGACTGAGCAGGCTGACAGGTAGGTTTGGCAGCTGAAGCCAGTAGCTGTTTGATTGGAGAAGAGCTCTGGAGGTGCTGAAAGGTGGTTGGAGAACATCAGAATCCTCCCTCTATGGAAAGATTTCTTGGGCTCATTGTCAGCTAGTGCCACGTGTGAGACAGGAAGTCTTGCAGGGGTGCCCTTGTTTCTCTTTACTATCCTTTGTGATTTGAGAAAAGAGAACTTCTCATAGCTCATAGAGCACAGATCTGATTAGCTTGGCTGGTTCCAGACTCAATGGAACTGCTTTTCACCAAAAGGGCATATTATATTTTGCTTAAAAAGAGCCTAACACTTTATAAATGCCTTGCCACTCAGTTATGTGCTAAAAAAAAAAAAAAAAAAAAAAAAAATTTGACATTTCTTCAGTAGCCCAAAAGGAGCAGTCAAGTGACTTTCCTCTACAGGAGAGCAACCAACTAAGCAATTATTTTGCCCATCAGTGGATGCCCAGTGCATGCTGAATACATCAGCAATTCTGCAGACTATTCCAGGGTCATTTGTTGCCCCCAGGCACTTGAGCCTCTCTACTTGACTAACTGCTTGACTTCAGGAAGTGTGTGTTCTCCATTTCCCCTCCCTTAGGGACACTGCCTTAGTGAGAGTGTGATCCAGGCTCACGAGTAGACTGTAACTTTTCCATTATTCCTGTGTTAGGCTATTACTGAGCAAATATTATGTCTTTATTACTTACTTATTACTTACTAAATGATTCATGTTTAAGAGACAATGGTCCCTTTTTCTCTCTGAAACCAAAGGGAGTTGACTGGGTTTCCTAAGATCATTTCACAACTTGTCCTGCTGAATCTCAAAGGGATAAACCAATGAACATAGTCAGGGAGCATGGATCCCACTAAATACAAGGGAAGGACTATCAGGTGTAATTCAAGAACCAGTGACTACAGTCCACATAACCCAGTCCATGAAAGTTCCCAGCAAGATGAGTATATTGATTTGGCCATAATCACCCAATATGACTTTTTTAAAACTGATCCTTGGGGCAGTGAGTTGGCACAGTGGATAGAGCTCCAGCCCTGCACTCAGGAGGACCTGAGTTCAAATCTGGTCTCTGACACTTACTAATTGTGTGATCCTGGACAAGTCACTTAACTTGATTCCCTTAAAAAAAAAAAAGACTAATCCTTGATATCCAGAGCCAAGCTTACCCCAAGGCATGTGAGCATCCAAGTTCAGGTCCTTACCTTCAGGATCAGTAGTGGGCATTTTTTCATGAGTATTTGAACCATGAATAAATTCCCAGAAGAAAACTAAAAGGAAAATGGAAATTATTTCACTAGGGGTCAAGAGAAAGGCTGGCCCCAAATCCCAGCTTGTTCCTCTTCCCTCCTTCTCTGAACTCTGATGAAAACTGGGCTAAAAGCACTGCCACATAGTACTGTAGAGAAGAAAAGGAGGAGAACATCACAGAAAGGAATTGCAGACTGGGTTCTCCTTTGGCCATTTGCATCTGTAAGTACCAAAAGAACATTCCTCTGTCTATTAGCCCTGCCTCTCCCCCTTCAGATTAGTAGAAAGAACAGACACCCAAGTTACCTTAGGGGTGTGAAAATAAAGAATATTGCACCTCTGGGTGCCAAATTGCATGGAGAGGTAACAAGGTTTCCTTCTGGGGTTCACGCCAGGAAATAATCTCACGCTGTTCTGCAGAGGTTGTTCAAGCTGCTCCCATTCTCTCATGGAAGTTCAGTTGAAGAACCTCTGGGAATCAAGATTCCAATTGGAAGCCAAAGGGTGTGAGAGGAAGGACAAGGCCATGGATCCTGTTGCTCAGTCTCTTGTGGGAGGATACATTCAGTCTTTACCTTGCAGCTAGATCTCTTTTGCATTGGATGAGCTTCCCTCCTTCAAACTTGCTCCTACAATGAATGGTAGAGGCATAATAAGCACCAGATGTTGAGGGCTCAAGTGTGGAGTGGCCAGCTCAATCAGGAGTGAATTCAAACCAAGCATCTGGGAAAAAAACAAAGCTGTGGCTTTAGTGAGCAGGTTTTACACCAAAGTAGTAGTCACACAGGTTAAGATTCACACCCAGAAAAATTCACACTGTGGTCTGGGGTTTCCACAAACACAGACTCACATCACCCTGGGGCTTTATATCTAACTATATTCACCCCAAGACATGTTTGCTCTTCACATTCCCTGTCATCCACTCTTCCAGGGAGATCTACTCACTAAACAAGGCTCTTCCTAGTGACTCCCTGGCACCAACTAGTTAGACCTAATCAGGAAAGGAGACTGGATCAAACTCACTGGGAGAAAACCAGATTGTCAAGCAGGACTGCCCCATTGTTGCCTCTTAAGGTACTTGGGAGAGAAATTGTAAACACCAAAAAGAAAAATTTTTAAAGAGGCTGAGGATCTCAATGAGCATGGAGAATGGAAAAGTTTTTGTAATGACCTACAATGAGGATGTGATGTTTATCTTTCTGCTACAGTCAATTGACTGCTTTCTGTGTTCAAAATGCAGGCTACTCTCCTTCCCAGGAGAGAAGAATAACATGACAAAATGTGAGAGTTAGAAGGATCCTCAGTAGCCATGTAATCCAGTACCCACTCACACTGACCCTAATGCCCTCACATACCTGGCAAGGGGCCATCCAGCATCTGCAGAAGCAGTTCAAAGGAGAAATAAGTCAGCATCTCAGCAGGGACGTCCCCAAGGAAGAAGCCACTTCAGCAGGGAGGCCACCAAGGAAAGGGTCTCCTCAGCAGGGAGGCCATAAAAGAAGGCACCAGGACAGGAGGGAGGCAATTCTACTTTTAAACACTTTAAATTATGGGGGAGTTTTCATGACATCATCAAGTCAGCCTATTTTTAAATTCCCCCATTTCCATCTGAGATGAAGCAAAACAAATCTAACCCCTTCTCAGGAGTAGCAATTCATATATCTGAAGACAACTGTCATGTACCCCTCAGTTATCACTTCTTCAGGTTAAACATCACCAGGTCTCTCAACTAAACCTCACATGTCATGAATTGGAGACTCCTCACCACCCTGGTTGCCCTTCTCTGGGTATTCTCAATCTTATCAATGTTTTATGTTACCCAGAGCAAATGATGATGGATTGATAAAGATGTTAAAATAGTTCATCTCTATGTTCCACATTAGAAGAGGAAATAAACTCTTTTAGAAGTAGAAGTAGGGTTTCGATATAAAAACCAAAAGTGTAAGAAAAGTGTGAAGAAACAGAAAGGAAGTTTGGCCTGTTTAAGAAAGTTGGAGAATGGAAGGATGTCACAAAGATGAGGAAGGGAAGGGATGCCATTACACATTTGAATCCACAAAAGCAAAGCTGAGAAGATGGAGCTAAATGTACATTTGGTGAGGAAACAGCTGTTTGTGCTCTGAGAAACGTTAAGGTAGAGCAGTGGTTCACAACATGTGGGTCGCAACCCCTTTGGGGGTTAAATGACCCTTTTACAGGGGTCACAGGGGTAGCCTAAGATCATCAGAAAACACATTTCTGATGGTCTTAAGAACCAAGACACCACTCCTCTATCCATGTCCAGGCGGGTCTGCCCACATGCAGATATGCCACGTACAAGTATTAAAGGGTTACAGCATTAGGAAGGTTGAGAACCACTGAGGTAGAGTCACTATATCTATCAGGTGAGATCACTCAGTAATTATTAGGGGGAAATACCAAGGAGTAGAAGTATTCAATACCTCTCCACTGAGGCTTATTCAATCAGCTGTGTGTTGAGCTCATAAAAATAGAGAGGTCAGTTGTCTGCTTAAAGCACATATCTAATGTACCAGACAACCAACCAAGATTTGTCAAAATGGATAAATACTACCAAATTCCAGCAATTCAAGAACATATAGTAATGCCAGACAAAATGCAAAAAAGTGCAGCCATAAACTTTGATAAACTTGGCTCTTCTCAGCAATACAAGGTTCTAAGACAACTTCAAAAAACTCATGTTGGAAAAAGCTATCAACATCCAGAGAAAGAATTGTAGAGCCTGAATGCAGATGGAAACAAATTATTTGCTCTCTTGTTTTTGTTTTGTTTCTTCTTTCTCATGGCTCATTTCATTGGTTATAATTCTTCATTACAACATGACTAAAGTAAAAATATGTTTAATGTGAAGGTATATGTAGAACCTATATTGGATCTGTCTTGGGGGTAAGGGGAAGGAAGAGAGGGAGAGGGAGAAAATTTAGAATTCAAAAGCTGGACAAACTGAATGTTGTAAACTAAAACTAAATAAATTTATTTATTAAAAAAAACTATAGCTGTAAAACTATGCAATTGATTTAGCAATACCATTGCTAGGTCTGTATTCCAACAGTGATTTTGGGGGAAAAAAAGGAAAGGGACCTATATATACAAAAATATTTATAGCAACTCTTTTCTGAGGGTAAAGAATTAGACACTGAGGGAAGCCCATCAATCGGGGAATGGCTGAACAAGTTGTAATATGTAATTATGATGGAATACTATTGTATTATAAGAAATGATGAGCTGGATGCTCTAAGAAAAAACTGGAAAGGTTTTCATCAATTGATGCAAAGTGAAATACACTGTGTACAAAGTAATAGCAATGTTGTAAGATGATCAGCTATGAATAATTTAACTATTCTTGCAATACAACAATCCAAAACAACTCTGAAGGACTCAGGATGAAAGTATCCTATTCATCACTGGAGGATTAACTGATGGTGTTTGAATACAGACTGAAGCATACTTTTTAACTTTATTTTTATTGAATTTTTTGTCTGTTTTCTTTCACAACATGACTATTATGGATATGTTTTGCATGCCTACACATATATAACCTATGTGGAACTGCTTGCCTTCTCAATGGGGGAAGGGAGGAGGAAGGGAGAGAATTTGGAACTCAAAAGTTTTTTTAAAAATGAATCTTAAAAATTGTTTTTGTATGTAACTGGGGAAAATAAAATAAATAAAGCATAGCCAAAGATTTCAAAGTCCTGGGTGTAAAAACTAAAGACCACAGGGGCACAAAGAGAGAAACTGTCCTGAGAAATGAACAACTGACAAAGTTGATATCTGAAAATGAAATTTGGATTTCTGGACTATGCATTAATATACGAATGACTGGCTACTGGCTGGGAATAAAATACACCTAATAAAAGTTTAAAAGGATCTATTTTCCAGCATCTTGTAAATATAATCGAAAAGACTCTTTACAGAAAAGGATGGGGGAGGGAGAAACCTGACTATCTATCTGTCCATTTATCTATTTATCTATATACACATGCATATGTGTGTATCAATTGATTCTCCAAACTAGATACCCAAGAGAGTAGCTATAATGGGGGGGGAGGGGAGTCAAGATGGTGACATAGAAACAGGAGAACTCTGTGGCTCCCCCACTAACCACCTGAAATACCTATAAAATATGACTCTAAACTCATAAAATGACAGAAACAAGGCTCCCACTGAAGACAGCCCGGCAGATGGACAGAAAGGGCTCATTGCAGTGTGCTGGGAGCAGAGCCCAGCCCCATGTAGTTTTAGCCCCAGGCCATCCAGGAGAATCCCCAGCTGCAGCTTTCAGGAGAGCTAATCACCGGCAGCTGTGGCGGTTTCCAGAATTACCAATCCATGAGAGCCAAGGACAAAGGGAAAAGGTTAGTGGAACTCAGCTAAATTTTGGGGAGAGGGTCTGGCTGACTGCCTCCAGAGCTAGAAGCAGTCTGAAGCAGCAGCCCTACAGCTACCTCCATGTGGCTGCTTTAGAAGCTCCCAGCCTGCAGATTGCAGGGGGGCCAAGCAATCATTCAGAGGCTAAATGCTCTTGCCTTGAGCTGCCTGGATCCTGATCACAGTCTTGGGTGGTGGTCCTGGGGTGCATTTTCAGTGAGCCAAAGCTGGTGGGGGCTGCAAAGACAGCAGCTTCCTAATAGCTCCAGCAGCTGTGAAAACCCCAGTGATTTAGGACAAAGCTCTCCCCTCTGAAAGCAGAGTTCTACTGAGCCCAGAAGTCAAGTAACTGATTGACAACATGAGCAGGCAAAGGAAGCAAAGAAAGCTCAGCAATCCAACTTTAGATTCCTTTTTTAAAGGAGACAAATAGTATCAAAGCATGGAACAGGAGGAAGACAACACAGCCAGAACTCCTGCTCCAAAAGCTTCCAAGAAAAATGTAGACTGGTTACAAGCCTTAGAGCAGCTTAAGAAGGATTTTGAAAACCAAATAAGAGAAGTGGAGGAAAAATTGGGGAGAGAAACGAGAATGATACGAGAAAATCATAATAAGAGAGTCAACAACCTGACTGAAGAAAATACTACCTTAAAAAATAGACTAACTCAAATGCCAAAGGAGGCCCAAAAAGCCAATGAGGAGAAGAATGCCTTAAAAAGTCAAATTTGCCAGATGGAAAAAGAATCTCAAAAGCATGCTGAAGAGAATAATTCCTTCAGAATTAGAGTGGAGCAAATGGAAGAAAATGACTTTATGAGAAATCAGGATACTACTAAACATATCCAAAGAAATGAAAAAAATAGAAGGCAATGTGAAATATCTCCTTGAAAAAACCACTGATCTGGAAAATAGATTCAGGAGAGACAATTTGAAAATTATTGAACTACCTGAAAGCCATGATCAAAAGAAGAACCTAGAAAAACATCCTTCAAGACATTCTCAAGGAAAATTGCCCTGATATTTTAGAACCAGAGGGCAAAA
>CM053596.1:7814786-7863542 GCA_028646575.1 Pseudocheirus occidentalis | reverse complement strand
GATTGTGGGAGGGTCTTACAGTGGGATCAATGTTCTGGGCTGGGGGGTAGGGACAAAAAGGGGAGAAAATTTGTAACTCAAAACCTTGTGGATATGAATGATGCAACCAAGAAAATAAATTAAAATTAAAAAAAAAGAAATTGGTTTTTGGGTCTCTTCAGCATAGAGTTTCTAGAAAACAACCACCTGATTTTTAGTATTTCTATTTACTTATGAAGAATCTTTGGGCCCTAGTTGACCATTCTTAGCACCACACAAGTTAAGCCCAGAAATTAAGAATTGGAAGTATTGGAGAAATTCCCAAAATAAATCTCTGAATATTAGAGTGTTGGCTGTAGGAAACAATTCCAATAAAGGTGGAACTCAGACAGTCAGGGGATTGCCCCCTTAAAAAGTCAAGGGAATCATCTCCAGCATCTTTGGTGGGGAACTTCTCTGGAGAAGTTCCTCCAAAGGGTGCTCCCAGGGGAGATGAGGTCAGGCATAAGAGGAGAAATGAATCCTACAAGATCCCCACCGGGACAAGGCAGACCTCTCTCTTTAGGGATGACTAGAGAAAGAGCTATGAAGCTGCATAAAATCTAGTTTGAGAATACAAAGGGTTTAGGGGACTACTTTGGCAAAAGTATAGAACTTTTGTTTATCCTTAGAAAGTTACAAGCATTCTCCTAAAACTAGGGAAACTCACTTTGAGCTAAACCCCTTGTCTTCACAATATCTGAAATATTTTCAGTTTACTCAGTCTCTGTTTTCCTTCCCATGATTATACTTTGGCCAAAAGGTCTAGAGAAATGGAATTTTAACCAGCTTTTCTATCTGTTACAGACCAGGTCTAAATACAAAGTGTGCTTTGAAAGACTCAATTGGACCCAATTGGCACATTGGACTAAAGCAATTTTGTATTGTTACTAAATTACATTGTTTATTGAGAAGATTCTAAAAGCATTAAAATAATTGGGAAAGAATTATTTTAGACTGACAGTAAGACCTCAGCCTCAATATTGTCACTCCTAATAAAGGAGATATGGAAGACCCTAACTTCAAAATCTAGAGAAAAACTTAGACGTCCAGTCCTGATTTAATGTTGTGTCTCGTTATATGTTCTATGTGTATCTGTTATGTAACTGGGGAGACTAACTTTAGGAATAGTAACTTTCTTACTTCAAATAGAAAGGAACCTTATACAATTAGGAAAATCTTGAAGAGAATGGCAAATAAGTGTCTGTTTTGTCTGTGCTATGCTATTTGTGCTTTGTGCTAACCCCAGCCAATGGGTGTTGCATCTTTGCCTTTTCTTTTGGCATGGTCAACCAAAAGAAACAGGTTATAAAAAAGTAAACTTTCAAAAAGGTCTTAAAAGAAGACAAACCTCTCTTTTCTCTGTTTCTAACACTGGTCATGTTGGAGATTCCCGAGATGAAAGACAGAGAAATTAATTGAAAACCATTAGAAAATGAATATGTGAAAAAGGGATGATTAATGTCTTTCATTTCTAAATTATAATTTGGATGTCTTTATAAAGCATTTTGACGACAACAAAAATGTCACAGATCAATTATTCCTTAATGGAAACTTTAAAATGACTAGAGATTTATTTAAAGTTGTAGTCTGAAATTTAGAAAATGTTTTATTCGTTATGATACATGTTCAAGAGAGATTCCATGAAATAGGAATTCAGGGAAGAGTTAAAATAAGAAAACCTTAGGAAATCATATAAGAGAATTTAGAATAAAAATCCTGTGAGCTTAAATAATTTCACAACTCAGAATTTTAAAATAAACACATTTGCTAAGCCTGAAGAAGTTTCAGTTAGCTGTTTTAGGGTATCAATCTGTGAAATGGATTTTAAATTTAGTATGGAATAAAAGTATACTTAAAAATTGTACTTAAAGTTCAGATAAGTTTATTGCAGGAAAGAATTTTTATTATTAGAGAGCATCTCAGCCATCTTCAAAAAAGAATAAAAATGGGTAAACTGGAGTTCAGTTACCCTTTTATTGTTTACTGCTTTTAAAAACCCAACCTAAGGGTACCAAGCAAATAGAGCTTCCAGATTGAAGGTGATTCCCAAAGTGCTCCCAGAAAAAGGAAACTTTGTTTTGAAATCAGAAAGCAACTGAAGGCAAGCAAAACTTAATGATATTACTGCAGTTTAAGTCAATTGTTTAGGTAAATTAAAACACAGTAATTGAAACAGTAAAACTTGGGTTGAAATCAATTGTCTAGTGAAAGTTCAAATTATACAAATAAGGCTGTAATAAGGGAAAGAATAACTGAAGATAGAATTAAACAAGAATATAACTAGGAATTAAGTGCATGCACACCTAATAGACGGTGCTCTGATTAGAAAAGATCATATTTTAAATGAACATATGACTTACAAAAGTATTCTATACTTTTTTTGAGAGAGAATTTTGAGAGGGAAAAGCAGAACTTGCAAATTATTTCAGAACAAATTAATATCTTATAGGATGAAATAAGGAAATTTACCAAGATGCATTCTTATCCCTTGGAAACTGGCTAAGTCATAAGACAAACCCGTGTTTGGAATCTCTACTAAATGACTAAGAAAACATTTTTTTTAATTAAGAACAAACAAAATAAATGGACTTAATTTTTGAGTGATTTGAAAGGAAATAGAAAAAAGTTAAACCCTGAGCCCTTCAGAAAAATACAATCTCCAAGAAATAGTTTTAAGTAATGCAATTCCTGTTAGCCCTATGTGTAGTTAAAGCAAGCTGTGTTTTAATTAAAATAAATTTCTTTAAATCAAGAAATTATTATACTACAAATAAAAGGATCTTTCTAATTTGAAACACTGTCAAAAATATATTAAAGCAGGATTTATTGATGACATTATTGTCAGCAATACTGATGACATTGGGTCCTGAAACTTGAAACTAGCAGTTTATGGCCTTTCTGAAAGTTAAATTTTTAAGTAAGTTATATATTCCACTTAGGTGGATTCAAAGTTAAATTAGTATAATAATGATTTCTAGTTATTTATAACCACTAGAAAACTAACTCCTCTTTTGATGAGAGGCAAACATAAAATTCCTAACATGGAAACCTACAGTTTTGGAAACTATCAAAACTCTGTAAAAGGAAAAGGCAATCAGGAATCTGGATCATTCACAGGCCACCAAAATGGAAATTGCCTTTGAGAAAACCTTTCAATGCTTCATTTAGAAGGAAAACTTAAGAGAGTAATAATAACTTAAATATGTAGTGAGATTCTTTAAGGTCCCAAGATCTGTGCCATAGTTGGATCCTTGGTCATTGTCAAGTGGATTCTTCATGAAATAACTGGCTATCTGCTTTTCAAGCTTAAAAGAGGTTAACTTTGCGAAGGAGGGAGATTAGAAGAGATAGATAGAAGGAGATTTCTTCTCCAATTGTTTGTTGGAATCTGTGACACCTACCACAAGGAACGTGCTGTACTGAGTTGTTTTTCCAGTCTATTTGCCCATCACTTACAAAAATTATGTGATTGTAACCAATTCTAATTGCCTAAAAGTTCTTAAAGAAATTGGTATGAGGCATGGCTAGGTGGCACAGTGAATAGAGCACCAGCCCTGGAGTCAGGAGGACCTACCTGAGTTCAAATCCGGCTTCAGACACTTAACACAAAAAAACTAGCCATGTGACCCTGGGCAAGTCATTTAACTCCAATTGCCCAGCCTTCCCTCATCCAAAAAAGCACAAAAAAAAAAGAAAGAAAGAAATTGGTATGACCTGTGCATTTGTAACCACTAAGGAACCAAAAAGGGATGATAGTGTTGCAATTGGCTGGTTTTGTATAATAAAACTCTGTGCTAAAGTGTAAAGCAAAACTCAGTGGAGTAAAGACTAAGTCTGTGTGATTGGGAAGTAAAAGACTAAAGGAATCAGAGAAGTAGACACTAAACTCACTGAAATAGACAAGATTTAGGAATTTTTAAAGCAATACCCTTTGTTAGTTGCTGTAAGTTCCCTTCCCCAATCAACATAAAACTACAAAATGAGTTTCACAAAATTCATATGAATTATTTGATTGATAGAAAAAAGATTCTCTCTTTGCTCTGGTTTCAATAGTCATGCTAAAGGATTAGTGATTTAGAAAGATTTAAAGGAAGTGATTTGGCCCTTTGGGTAATTCAAAAAAATTGTTTAAAAAGCAGTCATGGGAAGCTGGGGCTGTCACCATGAACTTTTGAACATGAACTAGTGAAAGACAATGGACACTTATTCTTTAGAAAACTGAGATTTAAGGAGTGTCAATCAATAGTAATTATAAACCCAATAATTGGTTGAGCTGAAAATGCTGTTGTAGTAAACTAGAGGAATTTAATCAGTCTTGATTTGTACAAGGAGATAATCAATATTTACACCCAGAGTTGTCGGGAGAAACATATAGTCATGAAGTGCTTACCACACTGGTGACCTGTATAAAGGATGAATACTGTAATATTCAGACCTTGTAGGAATACAATTGAACAAAATGCTGTCCCATTTATAGGTACTTGCTTCTAAATGGCGTAGAATGTTAACCAAAGAAATTGAGAAAATATAGACTAAACATTTTAAAGTATTACTAAACCAGATTTATGCAACTTTCAAGATACAGAAAAAGCCTGGCACGTGGGGTCAGTACTACATAGACTACGATGATTAGCATAAAGTGCCAGGAATAATAAGGTAAAAGGCTTTCTCTGAAAGGGTAAGTTTGAAAGGTATTTACCTCAATTGTCATCACCTGATTGGTGATGTTTTAGCTATGAAAGCAAGACTCTTTGTCTTTTCAATGGGACTACTGTTACATGACATATCTGTTCTATGATCATTAGAGCATATTTTGTTTTTTAAAAAGCTAGAAAAGAAGAATAGTAGATGACTTACTGTTGGGATAAAAGTATGATAAAATCACCTTAGGGGATCTTTGTCAGGTTCTCGGCATGAGCCCTGCTGACAGGGCACCTTGAAACTGCAGCACTGCCCTTTGAGGAAACAGAGCCTCTCCCACCGAGGACCAGAGCTCTTCCCCCATCCCTCCTCTCTGTTTACAAGTGATAACCCTTTTCAGGGTGCCTATTTGGGTGGAACTGGGAGGCTGTGTAGGGAAGTGTCCGCTTTACTAAAACAAAATGTGTTAATTTTAGATTTTTTGGATTTTAACAAAATACATTTAAAAAAGAAAAATAGGAGTAGCTAGGTGGTACAGCGAATAGAGCACTAGCCCTAGAGTCAGGAGGACCTGAGTTCAAATTTTATCTCAGACACTTACTAGCCATGTGACCTTGGGCAAGTCACTTAACCACAATTCCCCTGCCTTCCCCCCTCCAAAAAGAAAAAAAATAAAGAAAAATAACACACAGGAGCAGACTATTGGGTCAAATCAAATAAGCTGAAAAACCTTTAGGGAAAAATGTAAAGCTGTATACTTAGTTCCAAAAAAAGAGATAAATATGGGATGGGAGAGTATGGCTAAGTAGCTAAATAAGAGCGCTTGTGGAAAAGATCTGAGGGTTGTAGTGGATCACAAGCTCAACAGAGGTCAGCACTATGATTCTATAATTCCAATTCAACCTTGGGCTGCAGTGAGAGGCGCAGAATGTAAAGTGAGGCAAAGTTCCTCAGCACTTTGCTGTGGTCAGGTCACATCTCAAGCTTGGTTGGTTGGCTATTGTCCCTTGTTCACAAAAAGGAGCAAAATGACATCACTATATCACGTTTCAGCATGTCCGACTGTGGCTGACCAGACCAATACGAGCTTGGGATGCTCTACCACAGGTCAGGCACAAATAGTCCTTGTGGATACTTGGGCTGGATTCTCCAAATTTGCACAACCTGTGTTTCCTTTGAGTTGTTTCAATTCCGCCTTGCTCATAGGGCACAGCACCTTCTCTGATGAGGGCACACCATGCTGGGTGGTCCTGGGCCAGTGTGTCCCATGTCACACAGTCAACTCCAAAGTTCTTAGGACAGACTTGGAGAGTGTCCCTGTATCCCTTCTGCTGACCACCATGTGAAAACTTGTCCTGTGTGAGTCCCCCATAAAACGGTATTTCTGGCAAGAGTACATCTGGCATTTAAACAACGTGGCCAGCGCATCAGAGCTGCGCTCTCTGAAGCAGAGTTGGAATGCCTGGCAGTTTAGGTTGACTAAGGACCTCAGTGTCCAGTACCTTATCCTACCAGGTGATCTTCAGAATCTTCCTAAGACAATTCAGATGGAAGTGATTCGGTTTCCTGGCATGGCGCTGGTAGACTGTCCAGGATTCACAGGCATACAACACTGAGGTCAGCACAGTGGCTCTGTAGACCTTCAGTCTGGTGGTCAGTCTAGTACCTCTTCTCTCTCATACTTTCCTTCAGAGCCTCCCCCCACCCCTTGTAATATGGCTTTGGAACACACCCAGAAGAAACTAACAAAGAGGGTCTCAAGTCCACACCTTATGAAAATTGTTTTAAAGGAACTAAATATTTAGCCTGATGAGGAGGGATTTAAAGCAGAAGTAATTGTTGTCTTCAAGTATTTGAGGGTTATCCCACACAAAAGGGTTTAGACTTTACCATCAGCAAAAAGGCTAAGTTTGCTTCTACTTTCAGCTAACCATTTTTATTCTCTCCTCCCCAATAAAACAAGAATTTATTAAGGATTTGCTACATGCTAAGCACTAGGATACAAGGAAAGGCAGATAAATATAGGGTCCTACCCTCAAGGAGCTCACATTCTAATAAGACAGACAACCACTATGTACAAACAAGAGATTTACAGGATAAACAGCAAGTGATATTAGGGGAAAGGTGTTAGCCATGAAGGGGACCAGGAAAGGCCAAGAGACAGAAATGAGAAGGGAGAGCAGTGCAGCCAGCAAAAAAAAAAAGTCCATAACAACTTTGGTAGCCTGGGCTCTTCTCAGCAACACAAGGTTATAAGACAACTCCAAAAGACCCATGATGGAAAGGACATCCACATCCAGAGAAAGAACTATGGAGTTTGGATGCAGATTGAATGCTCTTTTGTGTTTAGTTTTGTTCCTTCTTTCTTGTTGTTCACTTCATTGCTTATAATTCTTTTTTACAACCTAATACTTAATGCAAAGGCATTTGTACAGCCTGTATCAGATGGCCTCCCATGGGGGAGGTGGAAGGGGAGAAAATTTGGAACTCAAGGGACTGTGGAACTGAATGCTGTAAATTAAAAGTAGATAAACAAATTTCATAAAATAAAATTTTTTAAAAAGGAAAAAAAAATCAGGTGTTGGTGGGACATCAAGATAGCCAGTGTTGCTAGATGGTAGAATATGTGGAGGGGAGAAAAGTGTAAGGAGACTGGAAAGGTAGGAAAGGGTAGGGTTGTGAAGGGCTATAAAGATGTATATTTGATCCTGGAGGTAACAAACCACTGGAGTTTACTAAGTAAGGCAGGTGCTGTGGTCAGATCTGACACGATCAGATCTGTGCTTTAGAAAAATGGATTAGAATGGGGAGAGACACACCAGAATGCCAATACAATATTAAGATTATTATTATAATTACTATTATATTAATAATACAACATTCCAATGAGTTGATGAAGGCCTGAACTCGGATGGTGGTTGTGTGAAGGGGACACGTAACAGGGATGCTGTCAGAGTAGAAACAAGAAGCCAGATGTGCCAGGTAGGGTGAGAGGGAAGTCGAGGGTAACACTGAGGTGATAACCCCAGGGGACCAGGAGGATGTCAGTGTCTTGGACAATGGGGAAGTTGGAAAGAGGAGAGGATTTGCAGGGAAAGAGCATAAGTTCTATGTGGACACACTGGGCTTGAGACACCTACTGGATATCCATTTGGAGATTTCAGTGGGGCAGCTGGTGGATCTGGATTTAGGAGAGTTCAGCAGAAATGTTGGGACTGGGTATCCAACAGATCAGATGACTAAACTCATGGGAACTATTGAGATCACCAAGTGTGAAAATGTCGAGGGAGAAAAACAGCAGGCTCAGCCCAGCCCTCTGGGAGACACTCACCATGTCAGCCCACATTCTGGTATAAAGATGAAAAGGGATGAGTTGGGGGTAGGGGGTAAAGGAGTAGATCTTGTGCAGGTATAGGGGAGGAGGTCCACTGTTTGTGGATCAGTCAGGTAGTCTCAGGGCTGCCTGACTATACTGACAGGGCCTTGGATTTCATTCTCCCCCCTGAGGTTTTTAGCCAAGGTCCCTGAGCAAGTCAGTTGCAGAGACGAGGCTCAAAGGTGCCCAGGTTCTCTGACACAAGCATGTGGGAATCAAAGGCACCTTAGAAGCCTGCTGATGGGGAGCAGAGTTGCCTGAACTCCCCCAAATTCTCCTCCAAACAACTATAGATATTACTTCAAAACGAATCCTGGAGCAGCAGAACCCATAAAAGGGCAGAGTAAAACCATTTTCCAGCCCAAGATAACTTAAAAGGAAGGCAGAAAAGTGTGTCACACCAGTGTGGGAGTGAAGTGCAGTCCAGTGCGGGCCTTGGGAGTCACCAAAGCAGTGACTGCAGTGGTGGCTTCTGGACTTCAACCTACAGACAGGAAAGGGGTCAGACAACTTGTCAAAGATTACAGGGGTCCCTCTGCTGGCACTGGGTGCAGGCCTTTGGTTGCACTGCCTATGCACAGATCTGAGGAGCACCAGCACACCAGAGCTGGCAGGCACAGGGGAGCAGGGACCCTCATCACAATTCCAGGGCAGAAAAGTAGAAAACACACCTCTCCTTGCATCATACCACCTTGGAAGAACTGAAAACTTACAGATCCCCAGAACTAGCCCTGAGAGCAGCAGCAAGAAAGGCTTGAAGCTTGGAACAGTGTCCCATCCACCCTAGCAGCAGAGCCCCACTTTAACATAGAATTAAAGGTCATGAAATAGGCTAGAAAAAATGAGGAAACAAGAATCTGGTTGGATAAAGTTCCTACGGTGACAGGGAATATTGAAATACAAACTCGGAAGAAGACAACAAAATCAAATCCAAAATCTCAAAAATGAAATACTATAGAAGACCTCAAAAAGGATTTTTTTAAACCAATAATAAAGGAAGAAAAATTGAGGAAAGAAATGAGTGATGCAAGAAAATTATGAAAAAAAAAAAGACTCAGGGGTGGCTAGGTGGTGCAGTGAATAGAGCACCAGCCCTGGAGTCAGGAGGACCTGAGTTCAAATCTGGACTCAGATACTTAACACAAAAACTAGCTGTGTGACCTTGGGCAAGTCACTTAACACCAATTGCCCTCAAAAAAATACAAAACAAAAAAAAAAAGAAAAAAAGACTCAAGGAAATAAAAAAAAAAATTAAGGAAATACACACACACACACATACACACACACACACACACACAATGAAGAAAACACCTTAAAAAAAAAAGAACAGACCAAATGCCCGAAAAGGCACAAAAATCCAATGAAGAAAAGAATGCCTTAAAAAGCAGAACTGGTCAAATGGGGAAAGTTTACAAAAAATTCACTGAAGAAAGGAACTTCTTAAAAAGTAGAACTGGTCGGTTGGAAAGGGGGATACAAAAGCTCATTGAAGAAAATAATTCCTTAAAAATTAGAAGTGGGCAAACAGAAGCTAATGATTCCATGAGACATCGAGAAACAACAAAACAAAATCAAAAGAATGAAGAAAATAAAAGAAAATGCAAAACATCTCATTGGAAAAACAACTGACCTGGAAAATAAGTCCAGAAGAAATCATTTAAGGATTACTGGACTACCTGAAACCCATGATCAAAAAAAAAAATCTAAATATCATCTTTTCAAGAAATTATCAAGAAAACTACCTTGATTTTCTAGAACCAGAGGATAAAATACAAATTGAAAGAATCCGCTGGCCACCTCCTTAAAGAAATCCCAAAATGAAAACTCTCAGGAATATTATAACCAAATTCCAGAGCTCCCAAGTCAAGGAGAAAACACTGTGAGCAGCCAGAAAGAAATAATTTGAGTATTATGGAGTCACAGTCAGGATAACCCAAGATTTAGCTGCTTCTATATTAAAGGATTAGAGGTTTTAGAATATGGTATTCTAGAGGGCAAAGGAGTTAAGATTAAAACCAAGAATCACCTACCCAACAAAACTGAGTACAATGCTTTAGGGGGGGAAGTGAATATTCAATGAAATAGAGAACTTTCCAGCATTCCAAATGAAAAGACCAGAGCTGAATAGCAAATTTAACAAGACTCAAGTGAAAGTAAATGACAAAGAGAAACCAAAAGGCAATCAATAAGGTTAAACTGTTTCCATTCCTATATTTGGAAGATGACACTTGTAACTCCTAAGAACTTTTTCATTATAAGGACAGTTAGGAGTATATCTAGACCAATGGTTCTCAATCTTCCTAATGCCGCCACCCTTTAATACTCATATGTGGACGTATCTGCATGTGGGCAGACCCTCCTGGAGATGGATAGAGGAGCTGTGTCTTGGTTCCTAAGACCATCAGAAATATGGTTTTCCAATGTTCTTAAGCAACCCCTGTGACAGGGTTGTTTGACCCCCAAAGGGGTCACGATCCACAGGTTGAGAATCACTGATCTAGACAGGGGGCAGGGGCAGAATGAGTTCACTATGAGGGGATATCCAAAAAATTAAGGAATGAGAAAGAGAGAGCAGAAGAAGGGGGTAAATTATCTCACATAGAAGAGGCACAAAAGAGCTTTTACAGTGAAAGAGAAGATGGGGAAAGTGGGGGGCGCACTTGAACCTTACTCTCAACAGAGGCTCAAAGAAGGAATAACACACACATTCAGCTGGGTATAGAACTCTGTTTTACTATACAAAAAGAATAATAGGGCAACAGAAGAAGGGGCTGGGGGGAGGGGTGCTGATAGAAGGAAAGGTGGATGAGAGGAAGCAACAGTTAGAAGCTTTTGACAGGGTGAAAGAAAGAGAACAGGATAAATGTGGGGGGAAACAGGATGGAGATAAATACACAGTTAATAATTGTAATTGTGGAAAAAAATTATAGTAAGACCTCGTTTCTCAAATATATAGAGAAATGAGTCAAATTTTTTTTTAAAAGAGCAATTCCACATAGAGGAATGTAAATAATTTAATCTTATTGAGTCCCTTATGATTTCCATTTCCTGTTTCCCTTCTCTTGAATCTTGTATTTGAAAGTCAAATTTTCTAGTCAGCTCTGGTCTTTAAAAAATCACAAATGCTTGAAAGCCCTTTCATTGAACGTCCATTTTTCTTCCCAAAAGATACGAAGTTAGTTTTCAGATTAAGAAATCAAAGCTATCTATAGTCATAAGGAAAAAATGCTCTAGATCATTATTGATTAAAGAGACGCAAATTTAAACAACTCCGAGGTACTGTCTCACACCTATCAGATGGGCTAATGTTACAGAAAAGCGGTAACAACAAATGTGGAGGGAATGGGGGAAAACTGAGACATTAAGGCACTATTGGTGGAGTTGTACACTGATTCAACCATTTGTCTGAATTTTCAACTAAGCCCAAAGGGCTCTAAAACCATGCATACCCTTTGACCCAGCAATACTATGACTAGGTAACTGTCAAAAAAAAAAAAAAGGAAAAGGAACTACATATGTTGGGAGCCTGCTTAATGTCCAGCATTAAGCATGACCAGAGATGTGAAAAAATGAAGTGATCAGGTCATGTGGGTCATCCAAGGAAGAACCATGAACTCCGTTTATTGATGCTTAGAACAAAGTTTTCAAAGATTCAAGTATCCTTATCTCAATCATATCCTGGAATATTATTACTAATAGAATAGTCTGCCATACCCGGGAAGTAGCTAGGATAAGACAAGGCTTGTTATCAAGGACCCAGGAAGTCATGGGGAAGGTCAGTTGTCTTTTATCAAAATGGATCTTACAGGACAAAGGATGCTCCCTGAGAGGAGGTCACAATTTCAAAGACATCTGCATAGAAGCCTGATCCCAGAGAATCAAGCATTTTGACTTACAATAGTCTTTAGCATATGATAAGGAACATGTCCTTTTTGGCACCTGAAGTTTGGGGGAAAAGATTTTGATGTCAGGATATCAGACAGAAGTCCTTTTAAGTGCACCCCCAAGTTTCCTTCCGGGGAGCCAGCCTTTGCAAACCACATCACCTCAAGAGGAATTAGGGTACATAATTAGGGTCCCTTATCTGAGTCCTAGGTCAGGCCTATTTGGCTCCCCAAATATATGTACATAAATATTTGTAGCAGAATTGGAAAATGAGGGGACACCCATCAATAAAAAAATGGCTGAACAAGTTGTGGCATACGATTGTGATGGAACACTATTGTGTATAAACGATAAGCACGGAGCAGCTAGATGGCACAATGAAAAGAGCATCAGCCCTGGAGTCAGGAGGACCTGAATTCAAATCCAGTTTCAGATGCTTAACACTTACTAGATGTGTGACCTTGGGCAAGTCACTTAACTCCAATTGCCCTGCCTTCCCTCCTCCAAAAGACAAATGATGAGTAAAATGCTCTCAGAAAAACCTAAAAAGACCTAGATGAACTGATGCAAAGTGAAATGAGTAGAAACAGAACATTGCACACAGTAACAACACTGTGCCATAATCAATGGTGAATGATTTAGCTGTTCTCAGCAATACAATGATCCAAGACAATTCCAAAAGACCCATAATGCAAAATGCTCTCTACCTTCAGAGAAAGAACCGATGAAGTCTGAATGCAGATCAGAGTATACTACTTTTCACTTTTTTGTGGTTTTTTTCCTTTTGATGTTTTTTCTTTCATAATATATGACTAATATGGAAATATGCTATACATGATTGTACATATATAACTTATTTAAAATTCTTACCTTTTTAGGGAGAGTGGAGGAGAGGGAGGGAAGGAGAAAACTTGGAACTCAAAAAAATGTTTCATAAGAATGTAAAAAATTATTTTTACCTATAATTGAAAAAAATTAAATACTATTAAAAATAGATTAAAACATTATTCTGAGAAGGGATTCATACATAGGCTTCACCTGACTGTCATGACACAAAAAAAGGTGAAGAACCCCTGATCTAATCCAACCCACCCACACATTTTGTAAATGAGGAAACTGAAGACCAGTACTCTCAAGCAATTAAGTAGTGGAAAGTGTGTTAGACCTGGAAGTATGAAAGACCTGGGTTCAAATTCTGAGTCCAACCCTCACTAGTTTCATTGACCTTGGGTAGGTTCTTTAAAAAATCGGTGGAGTGGAGGGGAATAGACATCAGCTACCTTTTTAGCAAAATGTAGGGATTAAGCTAGATGGCCCTGAAGGCTTCTCCTATTTCTAAATCTACAACCAGAGCTCAGCAGACATTTGAGGACAGAGGGTGGAGGCCAGGTCAGTCTCAGTGTGGGTCCCTGACCCTAGGACCTTTCCTCTCCCCCTTCCACTCCTGCCTGTCCTTCAGTGATGAGCTCCAGTAATGCCCTCTCCTCCCTCCACCCAGCAGGAAAGGCCTTTACCTGGCACCTGAGAGACCCCATAATGCTGCTTCTGTTACCCACCTGTCACTCATCCTCAGGCTCCTCCATGAGCTCCAGGAGAGCAGCCAATGTATCCAACCTCTGCTCATCTCTCAGTGTCACCAGGCACATGGATCTGCACCAGCAGGTGTTTTTAAAACATGTGCTGGATTCACTAAATAACAGAATGACCTTCACTACCAGGGAAGCTGGGTCCAGTAAGGGCAAAGTCTTCTCATGGGGTTCTCTGACACTGAAAAGGATTTTAGAGCTGAGACCAGTCCTTTGGATCATCTGCTGCAACCCACCCTCAGGCACACATTTCACAGATAAGAAAATCCACTTTCACACCCAGTATCCAACCACCTCTTCCCTCAAAAAAGGGGCCCAACTCATGGGAGATAGAACTCCCCACAAAATGTTTTATTCTTATGAGGAAATATACAAAACTGCCCCTTTTCTTCTCTGGTCCCCATGGCAGGCACCCACCCTGCCAGCCTGATGGGTCCCCTACTTCCAAGGCCAGTCCAGGTCTGAGGGGCAGAGGGATAAGAGGAAGGTCAAACCCATGCCTTTCTCTTCTGCCCTCTCTAGTCTGGGAGCTAGTAAAAAGAGAGGCAAGAGCCTTAGCCATCATTACCACCCAAAGGGGGCAGAAGGCTGACATCAAAGAGAGCCTTCCCTGCCCAGAGGCGGGCAGCAAAGATGTGACGGCAGGGCCTATGGCCAGCTGTGAAAATAGAGCAGCTACAGGAGGCCAGGTCGGCCCCCACTGTGAAGGCGGCTCCCCGGCCTGTGCCCTCCAGCACAAAGCCCCCACCCTCTGCAGGCTGGATGCCCCCACTGTGGCGGGCCAGTGCCAGCTCCTCAGCCAACAGGGCTGCCACCTCCCCAGTTCCTACTGCCTTGTAACGCTCAGCCACCTCTTCAGCCTGAAGCCCCTGAAGTTCCACAGGCAGGCTCTCAAGGTCCAGCAGGCCCCGAACAGAGCCTGCCAGAGAGGAATCTTGGGTCAGGGCAGGTAGAAGCTTCTGCCTGTGAGCCTCAAGGTGGTCCACAAAGGGGCAGCTCTCCCCACGGTGGTATGCCCAGCAGGCGACCCAGGCACCTTTGTGTGGATGCCAGGTCTCCAGGAAGTAGTGAAGGAACTCCAGGGGGGCCACATCTTCCAGGTCACTGAGATACTGACTGTAGACTTTAGGGGAGGCTGCATGGGCCAGGTTGTGGAGGAGGTTGAGGACGCGTCGCTCCCCAGGCAGAGCCAGCTCTCGGGCCCTGCGCCCCAGGGCCTCAAGGACCTGAGCACGGCACACTTGCACTCGAGCACAGGGCAAGACCTCCTCCACAGAATCAACACCTGCGAGGCAGGACACACCAATGGTAAGACACTCCACCAGGGCCTTGATCTCAGGGACACTCTGCACCAAAGAGGCCACAATAAAGACCAGCAAGTCTGGCGTGCCTCTGCGGGCAAGGCAGTAGGCCACCTCACGACCTCGCCCATTGGCATCCTGGCAAAGGACAGAGTACAGCTCAAAATCTCCAGGCAGACCAGCCGCCTGGTCCAAGAAAAGGAGGCGGGGGAAGGAAGAGGCCAGCTGGCGCATATGTGATGTGGCCAAGAAGACAGAGTTGAGGATGGCCACATCCTCCTGGAAGACGAGCTTGACCTTGGCCCCCGGATCAGCCCGGAAGAGCAAGTGCATCTCCCCAAGCAGTCTGCACATGCCCTTGTCTTTGGCACGGCTGTAGTCCTCCAGGTTCCAGACAAGGTCAGGGGCCAGGAAGCGCTTGGAGACGCTGTTGGTGATCCGGATGGGCAGGCCCAGGCTGGCCTCCAGCTGGCGGCGCTTGAAGCATCGGGAGAACTCTCTGGGCGAGAGCTGATGGTTGTGCTGTAATCTGGCCTCAGTCACCACCAGGCGATCCTTCTTGGGCCCCAGGCGGAGGGTGATGAGGGCTGGGCAGTCAATCTTCTGGCTTCTGGCAGGGAGAGAGCAGGAGGGGAGTGAGGAGACAGGAGAAAGGTGGGGAAAGAAAACCTGAGAAAGACAGGACAGTGGGGGGGAGGGGAACAGCCAGGCAGCACCATGGACAGCAGAGCTGAAGTCTGCACTTCCTCCCTCCCGCTGCCTATGCTCCTGCCTCGGCCTTAGGGGTCCAAAGAGACTAAATGAGTCCTTTAGATGGCATCTGTCCTGCAGGTTCACCATTCCTAGGGCCCACTACGGCCTAGACTCCAGGCTGTTGCCCATGCTGGTCATCCCCCATTGGGGCCCACAGTGAACTGCAACTGAACACATAACTGAACTCAAGATTCACATGTGTCTAAAAAGCCCACCCCTACAGCCCTTCACCCTTTTAAGAAAGCTGAGGGTCACACTTTGACCTCCCACAGTCGCCTCCCTTGAGACCTGCTGTTTCCTGAACACCCCAGATCTTTTCTGCCTGAACTCTCCCTCCTCTCCCCATCAGAAGACTTGTCCAGATCTCTGGGGGTTCTGTCAACAATCATGCCAGCAGGCCCCACCCTGCCACCCAGCTTTCAGCTTCAGGAAGGCCCAGGAAGGGGGCAGGAAGGGGGCACTCACTGCTGGTCTCGCTGCACAACGCTCTGCCCCACGTAGGTACCACTGTGCTTGCAGATGAGGCGCACAAAGCGGAAACGCAGGGTCGCAGCCAGGCTGGGCAGGTAGGGCAGCGGAGGCTGGCGCAGGGAGATCAGTGGCTTGAGGCTGGCGATGATGAAAAGCACCTTGTGCCGCTCACACCAGTCATCAAAGAAGCTGCTGAAGTGGTGCCACGTGTGAAACTCCAGGCCCAGGCCCAGCTCACCCATGATGGCACCACCGGCAGCAGCAGCAAGGCCAGGATGCCGTGAGGCTCCTTCCTAGGGCTGAGGGATGGATGGTAGGCGTACTGTGAGGCTCCTTTCTGCCCCCTCGGCCCCCCACCCGGGCCCACCCAAGTCTTCTTCCCCAGGACTGACTGTGTGCAGGGCCAGCAGGTGTGCTGGGAGCCAGGGAGATGAGAAGCAAGGCTCCCAGGCCTTCCTCCAGCACTTTCTAACCAGAAGATCTCAAGAAAGCCACTGAGCCTCTTCAAGCCTCAGCTTCCTCATCTGAAAAATGGGGTTAATAATCCCTATACTCTGCTTCTCTCAGTGGAAAGTCCAAAGGGAGGCAGCTGCCTCCTCATCTGGCCACCCTGGCCCCCTCTAAGCCCCCGCTGCGATCCCTCCCCATCCTGCCACCTTCCCTCTGTGACTCTTTCCCAGGTATCCCGGGCATGGCTCCTTATCTCCCCCATTACAAGGAGAGCTCCCTGAGGACAGGTACTGACTTCAGTGGCTCCTTGGCTCTCTAAGTCTTAGCGCAGGGCCTGGCACACAGGACACACTGACTGGCCTGTCCTGTCTGCTACCTCACAGGTAAGCACCGTGTGACAGCACCTAACAGAAACACCACGGACGTCCTTGAGGAGAGATGGGGCTGGGAGCTGAGGTCAGGAGCTGAGGTCGGAGCAGGACACCGTCTCAAGGGGAAGAAGGGATTTACGGGGGAGGGGGCAGGGGCTGGAGCTGGGGGGGGCCGCGACAGAAAGGGATGGGGCGCAGGAGGGGAGAGCCGCAGACGGGTCTAAGGATGGGAGCAGGAGACGGAAGGAGACACAGACTGGGACCTGGGGAGGGGCGCAGTGAGGGACCAGGAAAACGGATGGGGCATGAGTCCTCATCGGCTGGGAGGAGTTTGGGGACAGTGGGGAGATGCGGACCAGGGGACCAGGGGACCAGGGGATGGGATGAAGCCAGGACCAGGAGGAGGGGACAAGGACTGAGAGTCCTGGGAGGGCTCAGGATCAGGTCGGTCCCAGGGGGCTGACAGTGGGATTTGCGCCAAACCTGGGGGTAAAGGCAAAGGGTCACAGTCCAAGGTCAAGGTCGGGGAACTACTCTGGGCAGCCCAGCCCCACCTGCCCCACCCACCCTATTCCGTTACCATGGAGACCCACTGTGCTCCCGCTCTTTAACCCCCTCCGTCACCATGGCGACCAGGGTCGCTCTTTCTCCCTCCCCCATCATCATGGCCAACCACCCCCATCCGGCCTGGCATGTTACCATGGAGACAGGAGCGGCCTCCGCCTCTACCCCTGCCCCCTCCTCTGCTCCCCGAGAGATGGCGGCGCCGAGCGAGCCCCCCGAGCAGCGCCCTGGGAGACAGGCCCACAATGCCCCGCGAGCCTGCAGTGCCCCGCCCCTTCCGCACAGACTCCCGAAGAAATTCCCGCGGAGGGGCGACGACCCCCTCCCTCTCCCCCCGCCCCCCAGCGCACGCGCGGCTCTCCTTCTCGGGGCTGGACAGAGGCGGCCGCCGTCTTAGTAAAGGAAGCGCGTGGCATCCTGGGAGTTGTAGTCCTCACCTAAATACTTTAGCTCCGCCTCCCTTCAAGAGCCTTGGAGCCGGCGCCGATGGCCTTTGGGGGCATGGAGGCGGGTCGGGGGCGGTGCTTTAGGGAAAGAGCGTGTTGTTTCCATAGCGACTGTGAGAAGACTTAGGTATGGGGCGGAGCCTCAGGACTCGGGGGCGAGGCCTGGGTCTGGTTACTGGCTTCCTTGGGTTGGGACCTGGGATTAATAATCATTTTCCCTGGGAAGGGCCTGAAGATGTCAATGGGCAGGACCTGAGGGCAGCTAGGTGACACAGTGGATACAATTGGGGGGGTCTGGAGTCAGGAAGATATGAGTGCAAATCCAGCCTTAGACACTTACCAGCCGTGTGACTCTGAGCAAGTCACTTCACCCTGTTTGCCTCAGTTCCCTCCCCTGTAAAACGAGCCGGAGAAGGAAAAGACAAACCAGTCTCATATCTCTGCCAATAAAATCCCAAATGGGATCACGAAAGCTTCTTGGGGACAGGGACTGTCTTTCTCCTCTTTCTGATTCCCCAGCGCTTAGCACAGTGCCTGGCTCGTAATGTACGAGTTCGACAAATGTTTATTGATGGATCGATTGTCGGCTTCTCGTGGGCGGAGTCTGATGTCTAAGGACAGAACCTCGAGGAGGCGGGGCCTGAATCTAGTCTGTTTCTCGGGGCGGGGCCTGAGGTCCAGAGGCAGGGCATGGGATCCCCGCACTGTCACCTCTCCCTGGAAGTGCAAGGATCAGCTGTAGGTCCGCCTTTCCCACAACCCACCTTGCTTCCCCCGGACTCTCCCTAAATCCCACACACACACCACCTGGCCTGGCTGGCCCTGTCCCTGGGTCAGCTAGGCCCACCCCTCCTCCTGAGAGGAATGGAATACTATTCACCTCGTGTGTCCTACCCAGCCCCAGAGAGGGGGCCCAGCCTCTGAAGGTCCAGAGCAAGGGGTGACCCTTCTGGCCACCACGTCTGGATAGTTCCCATCCTGAGGACACGTGTCTTTCCACCCTATTTATGTATGTGCCACGCACGTTTTGTTTCACTCCTATCTATCACCTTCTTCACTGCCATCTATTGAAAGTCATCCCTTAGCCACCTTGGTTGCATCGATCTGACCTTTGCTGCCATCTGATGGGACCAGTCTGGTTAGGCTCTATTCGGTAACCTTTTTTAAAGCACCACTATTTAAGAAACATGTTGATTAACTGGAGAATCTCTGGAGTGGCATTGAGGAAAGAAGACTGGAGAGATAGAGTGCCCGGTGCTAGAGGAAGGAAGGGCTCTCATAGAGAAGCTGAATAGACTTACTCAGTCTGGCACCAACGGGCAGAACCAGGAGCAAGGGAAACAAGTGAAGTCAGAGGAAGCTTCCACACAGTTGGATTTCCTTCCCTTCGAGCCCATAGGCTCCACTGCTTGGACATATTGGAGTCACTTTCAGCTACCCTGGGTTGGGCTAGTGGCACAGAGGTGTTCTCCAACTCAGACATTTGGTGATTATGATTTCCTTCTTCTTAGTGCTGCCAAATGAAAACCAAAGGTTTTCCCTTTGGTCGTATTTTCCCTGACCCCCAGTTGGCAAGTAAGCTCTTCTCTCAGTGCCTGCCTAGAAGTAAGAGTTATTCAATGGAATTGAATGAGTGTGGCCCTGTGGCGAAAAACTCTTCAACAAAGGGGCCAAACTTCAATCCCTGGCTAGGACCCAGACAAAATCTATACAGTCCACCGGTCCAGGGCCAGGCTGGAGTCTTTCTAGCTGGGCAAACTCCCTCCACCCTGGAGTGAGACTACAGGAAAGCATTTTGATGAAAGTGGAGATTAGCATCCCCACTTTACAGATAGGAAAACTGTGGATCAGAGACAAAAGAATGGTTCAGATTCAGGTTAAACTAAATAAAGCCTGAAGTCCTTTCCAACTCTTGGGATTGGGGTCATACCATTTAAGGGGCAGCCAACTCAAATTAATCTGATAATCTACTCCTCTAGACCAACCTTCAGAGACACCTGGCCTAAGACCAGGGAATTGGTAAACCCTCCTTACCTCGTGAGGAAGCTGAATCAGCAAACCAAAGATACAATCAATGGACCAGCACGCATTTGTCAAGATGAAGGTTCCAGGCCCAAAGAAGTTTACTGGAGATCAGTGAGCATCCCAAGGACAGTGAGTGGGGTCTGGCTGGGGCCCAAGCCAAAACCTCTTTCCATGTTCCAAGATGCCCCTTCCAGGTCACAACACTTCACTTCCTTCCCAAAGCCCAGTTTCCAAGGGAATACAATAAAAAGGGCACTGGATTCAAATGGGAGGTCTGTTTACTACTTTGGGAAGTCACAATCTGTCTAGGGCTCGGTAAATTAAAGGGTGTCACTCCCAGCACTAAATGTCCTAATCCCATGATAATAGCCAGGGACCTCTGGGTGTGTAAATTCAAGCCACCCCCCCTCCAAAGGAACCCCTTGCCATTGCCAGGGCCCCCTCCTCAGGTTAACCAGACTGCCTGCCAACCAGAGGTCTGCTGCTTTCTGGGTCTTCTGGGAGAGAGAAGATCCAAAGCTCTGGGAGCCCAAAAATCTCTGTGCTCCTGTTTCCAAGAAACCAGCCCACACAGCTCAATCCCATTTACTGATCACTCTGTAGGACTCTATAGGACTGAAGGCTGTAAGGCATGTTACAGGCCAGACCTATTTTAACTCTCTCATTTTACAGATGAAGAAACTGAGACCCAGTGAAAGGGGTTGCAGCTTACTCTCAAGACTCAAATGGAGGAAACTCACAATTTCCTGTACAAATCCATGTTATCTGTCCTGGGAACCCGACTACCCACATTTGTGGGGACCCGAGGCACAAGGTATTAACTCCTGGCAGAAGCGAGAGAAACCAGAGATGTTTTGATAGATTCTCTCCAGCTTGAAGCCCGCAGCCATAAAGGTCTAGAGCTCGGCACACCCGTGGGTGTGAGTCATGGGCCTCACTAGGACTTAAGCTCTATAAGAAGCTGTCTCTTTTTTCCTTTTTCTTTTCCTGCCTGCCACTGGGTAGGAGCTTTGGAAATGTTTGGGATTGGAGGGGATGCAAAAGTCCCGCCTCCTATTCAGGCCCTCCACCCACCCACCCCAGCAGCTTAGCTCTCCCAAGAGTCCTTCTTACCCGAATTCACTTCTTGACAACCTGCAAAACCTTGCCAAACCGTGTGAGTCACCCTCTTTCCCGCTCTCTCCTCCCTCCCAGGCCCAGCAGCCGTGGATTTCCTTCCCAGTCTAGTTTGCTGAATGGGGGCCAATCCACGTGAAGGATCCAGCTAAAAGGCCCCTTGTATCCCTTCCCTTACATACATCACAAATGTTCACCTCTTTGCTCCCCTTCGCTCCTCTCCCTTCTCTCTTGTCCCCTAGCCCTATCCTCTGTTTCCATCCTCACCCTAATCCTCCTCTGCCCAACAGCCCTCAGCTGTCACCTTGTCATTCCTCTTGGGGGACAGGAAGGGGGAAGGATTCTGTGACAGCTGCTGAGGAATCACTTTGTCCACCATGCACAGGTGGGCTTGGGGATCTCCAAACATTTGTCCTTCCCCAAGGTAAAGAATCCCAGGGGAGGCGGAAAGGGAGCTCCCTGCTTTTTGGACCTCAGCACGTGGGCACCCTCACTCCTGGTGGTGGGAGGGGGGGGGGGGCGGGACAGAGTTCCAAGGCTCAAGGCTCAGGAGCCCCTCCCCAGCTGTCCCTGAGCAGGTCCATGTGGAAGAGGGCAGCTCCCACCACAAGGCGGGCGGCAAAGAGATGGCGACAGGGGAGGTGGCGGGCAGCGTGGATGGAGCAGCTGCAGCGGGTCAGCGCAGCATCCAGGAGGAAGTCCGAGGTCCCGTCCTGCAGAGTGTAGCCTGTCCCAGTCCATCGGAAGCCCCTGAGCCCATGCTGCCGAGCAAAGGTCAGCTCCTCAGCCACCAGGCCAGCCAGCTCCGGCCCGCACACGGCCCTGAATTTCGACAGCAGCTCCCAGTCCTCCTCCTCCGAGGAGCTTCGGGGCCGCTTCCGGGCTAACGCCCTCTCATCTCTAAGCCCAGCCGGCCTCCCTCTTCCCTGAAGTTCTCCCACTGTGGCTCCAGCCTCCTCTCTGTCCCCTAGCTGCATCCTTTGCCCTCCATCCCACAAATGCAGTCCCCTCTCCCCTCGGTCCTCCAGCTGAACACTGCCCTCTCCCGACTCTGTCCCCCTTTCCCTTCTATCCACTATCTGAACATCACTTTCTCCCAGCTGTGCCCTACTCTGTTCTCTATCCCCCAACTGGCTACCTCTCGGCCACAAATGGAATCCTCTCTCCCCTCTATCCCCCAACTGGCTACCTCTCGGCCACAAATGGAATCCTCTCTCCCCTCTGTCCCCCAGCTGGATACCTCTCTCCCACAGAGGCAGCCCCCTCTCCCCTCTGCCCCCCAGCTGGCTACCTCTGTCCCACAGAGGCAGCCCCCTCTCCCCTCTGTCTCCCAGCTGTACACTGCCTCCACCCGGCTGTCTGCCCCTCTCCTCTCTGTCTCCTAATCGAACTCTTCTTTCCCATAAATATACCCCGCTCTCTCCCAACTGTGTCTCCTTGTCCCCTCTGTCCACAAGCTGTACATCTCTCTCCCCAAAATGCATCCCCCACTCACCTCTGCCCCCCCGCTGTGTTCCCCTTTCCCCTGTGTCTCCTAACTGCACACCTCCCTCTCCCAGCTGGGTCCCTCTGCCCCCTCTGTCCCCCCACTGCAACCCCCTTCCACCTCCGTTCTCTAACCCTGCCCCAGGTCCTGTCAGAGGGGCCTTGGACAGGCCCTCTTCTCCCACTAGCCCCTCCCCCTCACTGTGCGCCCGCTGCAAGGCCACTAGGTCGCGGATACACTGGGCAACTGTAGGTGAGGGGCTGAGCCCACGCAGCAAGCGCTGTCGGTGCCCTCGGACCAGGGCACAAGCATCCACATTTCGGGCCGTCTCAAAGGCCCACAAGCGCACCCACATGGCCCTGCGGGGTGCCCAGCTCCGCTCAAAGTAGTCTACGAAGGCCGCCGGACAGGTGGCCCGCAGTTCTGCCAGGGCCTCCATGTAGGCCGCGGCGGAGGCAGCCCCGGCCAGGCGGCAGAGTAGCGGCCACAGCCCGGGGTCCTCCCCGGCCCCGCCCAGCTCCTGGGCCTTGCTGAAGAGCGTCTCCAGCACCTGGACCCGGCAGATCTGGACGCGAGCCCCAGGCAGCAGCTCTCTAACGGCCTCCAGTTGGGTGCCCACCTCGGGCCCCACGGTGACGCAGCGCACACGGCCCTTGATCTCCGGGACGCTCTGCACCAGCGAGGCCAACGTGAAGCGCAGAAGGTTGGGGGTGGTCTGGCGTGTGAGACAGCAGGCCACCTCCCGGCCACGGCCGCGATCATCCACGCAGAGCACCGTGGACAGATCGAAGGTACCCTGCAGGCCCGGGAGGCGGTCGAAGAAGAGCATGAGGGGGAAGCGGCGCAGCAGAGCCATCATGCTGGACGTGAGGAAGAAGACGGTCTCCACCACGGCTTGATCTTCCACAAAGACCAGCTTCACCTGGGGAGGGCAGGGAGTCAGAACCGCGGACTACGGCGGCCCACCGCTGCCTCCTCCCCTTAGCCCCGCCCAGCCCAAGAGCCCACATGCCTGCACTGCCCCCCCCACGTAAATGTGCATGCACCCTGAGCCCACACAAACACAACACACGAATCCCACCTCATATCAGCCCTGCCCCACCGTGCACACCCACAGAAACACACGCACATACATGTGCACACACACAAGGATCACAAACCCTCCTCATCTCTGGCCCTCCCCACATAAACATGCAGAGAGAGGAGGCCATGCACAGCCATACTCACACACAAGCCTGTATACACATGCTTCCACACAAACCACACCTGTGCCCACACCCAGACACACTCACATACCTGTGTGCACATACACACTGTCACACAGGTGCCCATCCCATTTACACACTTGTGTGCCCACACATATATACACATAAGTGTGCCTACACCTGACCAAGGGCCCCAGGAAAGTCAACACTTGTATAGACCCCAATGACTCCCCCAGCCTGACTCTGCCCAGCACCTCATTTAGAGGACCTAAGCCAGGGTGGCAGACCAGTACCCAGATGGAATCTGCCACATTGGCACCAAAGATTCCACTATATACGTGTGCACACACACGCACACACATACGGATCCAGGTTGGCATGACCAAGAAGAAACCATCTCTCCCCATCACTGCGAAAGCTTCTAGGAGCAGAGACCAAAGCTCTCTCCAACTTAGTCATTCCCTTAAGGGAAAAACGGGGTGTTGAAGCGTCCCACTCTGCCCCAGTCTGGGCCTGTTTCCCCCCTGTAAGATAAGGACCAGACATAATCATCTTACAGAATCTCAGAGTGGAAAGGAACCATGTGATCCCAGGTCAAGAATCAGAAGGGACATTAGTCCAACCCCCCTATTTTACAATTAGAGACAGTGAGGCAGAAAGAGGGGCCCTGGGGGGCAGCTAATCCAACCAGCACCTAAACAGACATCTGCTACCACCAGGGTTTTGCTTAAAGAGCACCAGGGAGAGGGAATGGGTAGCACATTCCCATTTTCCCCAAGCTAGTTCCTTACAGCAAACCTAAATCTGCCTCTGCATTTTCCCTCCTTCTGGCTCTGCCCTAAGGAACCAAATGGAACAAGGTTCATCCCTCATCCACATATAGCCCCTTTGGTCAGTATTTAGAAGAGCCCTTCCCACTCACCCAACCCCAAAATGCCACTGAACACTTAAGGACACTCATCACCTCCCTAGGAATAGCCTGGCCCTCTCCCCAAGGGCTTGGCCCAGGTGACCCTTAAGGCTCTTTAGCTCAAAATGCCCCCAGAATAGTACATCCAAAGGCCCCTCCAGTCCTAAACCCTCAGTTGCAGATGCATTGCTTCACCTTTGCTCCTGGCTTGGCCCTAATGGTCAGCATGAGGGGCAAAGTTTCAAATTCACAGAATTATTAGAGAAAATTCCCAAAGAGGGGTAGGAAAGAGCCCAGAGCCAGAGAACGGAAGGAAAGAAATGGGGCTGGACAAAACTGAATGAGAAAACACCCTCTACCAATGCTGATTGGCACCTTTTCTGCCACTTTTGGCCTTACAAGGATACCTAGAGCCCTGAGTGGTCAAGACTTGCCCAGGAACACAGCCAAACAGAGTGAGGCAGGGCAGAACCTAGGGCTTCTCTCTAGTGACTATCTCCCCATGAAGAAGCCGTTTGCATCCTCAAGGCTGCAGGCAGTGGCTTCTTGCCACAAGACCCCTCCCCCCCCACTCTCACTCTCTCTCTCTTTCTCTCCCTCTCTCTCTCTCTCTCTCTCTCTCTCTCTCTCTCTCTCTCCCTCTCTCTCTCTACCAGCTCCCCTTGAGCTCTTCCCCCCTTCCCTTGGCCCACCCAAAGAACGGATCCAGGCTCCAGCACCAACAGTCAGTCCCCCTGCTCTTGGGCCCACCCAACCCCTCTGCCTGCCTGCCCATGCGAAGCTAGCACCTTGGCCTCAGGGTCAGCCTGGAAGAGCCCTTCCAGGACATGGAGGGCATCAAGGACACCATGGTCCCGGCTCTTGCAATAGGAGAGGAGGCGGTGAATGTCCGAAGGGGCCACAAACTGCTTGGAGATCTTGTTGGTGGTCCGGACAGGGAGGCAGGCATTAGCAAGAAGATGGCCTGGGCGGAAATAGTAGGCAAACTCCAAAGGGCAGGCTGGATGTGAATGGGTCAGGTGGCACTCAGTGACCACCAGGCGGTCCCGAAGTGGGCTGAGCTTCAGGATGATGAAGGCCGGACAGCCTGGCTGGGGGCTCCTGCAAGAAGAGGAGAAAGAGGTCACCCAGCTGCCTACCTTGCAGGATTTCAAGCTGAAAGGGGGCTTGAAAGGCATGTCATTCAAAGCCATCCTTTTATAAATGAAGAAAATGAAGCCCAGAGAGGACCAGAAACTGAACCCAGGCCTGCTGACACCCAATACATCCTTCTTCCCACTGTCTCAGAGTCCCTCTTTTTAACCTGAGTTAACCTGCTTTCTGGCCCTTCCCTATTTCTGACCATCCCAGACAGGCTGCTTTACAACTCAGTATGTCCATTTCTGTCCACACTTCTTGCACTCCCACCATACCCCCCCTTCCCTGATCTCTCTACAGTGGTCTCCTCCTCACACCTCCCCCAGCTAGTAAACTTGCCTCTAATATCTATAGGAATCATTTTAGTCTCTCAGTCTCTTCCTAATAGTAATACTAGCATGCAGCAAGTGGCAAGTCTCTGTCCTGGTCATTCTTCTTTCTCTCGGTTACCTATTCAGTTCCTGGGGGATTAATGATCATTTCTATGCCAATGACTCCAATCCCACATGGCTGGTCTCCCCTGAGACTTACAGTCCCACATCCCAGCTGCCTACAGGATGTTTCAGAGGGATCTCAGATCCAAGTCCAGTCCCTCCCCAAGGACATGCACTACCTACCATCCTCCCAGGGTCACAAGATCGGAGACATCCTCACGTCAGGGACTTCTGCATGTGGCTTCTATGTCTCTAGCCTCTCTCAAATGTTCCCTTCTCTGTACACACATGGCAGCTACCCTACTTCACCCTCCTTGCCTCCTGTCTAGACCACTTCAGCTCCTGTCCTCTCTCTTCTCTAAGCCACCCTCCACCCAACTGCCAAAGAGATTTTCCAAAAGCATAGAGACGATTACCCCCCATTTCACAGAGAAGACCAAGGCCCCATCCCAGGATCACACTGCCATAAGAAGTGTCTGAGCAGACAGATGCCCAGCTCCCCCGAATCCAGTACCCTTTCAGTACCCAAGGTCAGCAGGGCTCAGCTTATTCAGACTTCTTTTACAGACAAGGAAACTGACCCAGGGAGACATATCCTACTCCTTCCTCCCAGCTCTGATCAGAGTCCCTGGTGTGCACAGAACAAACTCCTTAGTCCAACATTCAAGGCCTTCCAAAATCTCCAGCCTGCTCTTCCATGGCTCTCCCTCACCTTCCTTGCATTACAACCAAACCAAAGGCCTCACTATCCTCTGAGCAATTCCTCTGCATTCCCACCTTCCTGCTTTGCTCACACTATCTGCTACCCTTGGAATGCCATTCATTTTAAAATTTCTACTCAAATTTCTACTCCTTCAGAGCCCAGTTCATTCACAAAGCCTTCAATGCTCCCCCCTCCCCCTCCACATACACACAACACCCCTTGCTTGCTTTCCAGAGCAAACCAGAAACAATCACTCCTCTCTAATATTGGAGCATTTGTTAAGCCCTTCTTCCTAGGCCCATGCCCACGCCCTTCTCCATACCCATGTCCTGCCCTGCCTCCCCTCTCCATGTGCTGAAATTGTCTTGGGGGCCTTATTTCAACAAAAAATGCAGTCACAGGTCCCATCAATTCAGAGGTCACAGAAAGATAAGTGTGAATTCAACCCTGCTCACAAGAACCTTATGATCTATTTGGGAAGGGGCATTCTAATAACTTGAAGGTGGCAGTCATCATAAAAGAGAGCTCAGAGTGCTGAGGAGGGCCCCACATCCAGAGAGAAACTCAGGGGGAGGCTTCCTGGCCAAGGTGGCCCTGAAGCCAGCTATGGAGGGGAGGCTCCTCAACTATCTTGAGCACAGGTGAGGGCCCAGCAATGGGGGCAGGTGGAAAAGAGGAAGCAAAGTACAGATACAGAGAGGGAGGGCTGACAA
Organism: Pseudocheirus occidentalis; assembly: GCA_028646575.1. Lineage (NCBI taxonomy): Eukaryota > Metazoa > Chordata > Mammalia > Diprotodontia > Pseudocheiridae > Pseudocheirus > Pseudocheirus occidentalis. Next base: position 7,835,948 of record CM053596.1, on the reverse strand, counting down.
GGACCTGAGGGGGCACAGAGCTAGAAATCGAGGTCACCTGTCTCTACCTCCACACCATTTTTCTAGGGATCATATTAGATAAGGATGGGCAGGTAAGCTGGAAGGGCCTTGAATACCAGTTGGGTAGGTTAAACTTTATTCAGCAGGCAATGGGTAGCCATGGTGGGTTCTAAGCAGAGGGAAGACACGGTGGAAGCAACAGTGGCATTTGGGGCTTGCTCAAGACCAAGCCTGGGGCTCTATACACTGCCTGAACTCAACACCAAGAGACCAATGAGTGAGTGAGCTCTTGGGCCCTGGTCCGAAGCCATAGGGAAGCAGGAGCAGGACCGCCAGGCCCTAACCCTCCTTGAGCCTCTCACCCTGCAATGCCAGGTCGGCCGGCAGGTGCCCGCATGTCCTTACAGACGAGCCGCACATAGCTGTATTTGAGGACGTCGATGAGGGCATGGAGCGGGCTATCCAGGGCCCAGCGGCATTTGGCCAGGTGCATGGAGCTCTTCACGAAGAAGAGGGCCCGGTGCTGCTGACACCAAGCATCAAAGAAGCGGCTGAATTCTGCCCATGAGAAAAACTCCCGATCCTGCAGCTCCCGCTCCTCCTGGGCTGCGGCCTCAGCCCACACCAGCCTAGGCACGCGCTCCGGCTCGGGCTCGGGCTCCAGCTCTAGCCCTCCCTCCTGTCTGGGCTCCCGCTCCTGCTGGGGCTCTGGCTCTAATTCAGGCCCGGCCTCCGGCTCTGGCACAGGCGCCGGCTCCGGCTCTGGCTCGGACTCTGGTTCCGGCTCCGGCTCTGGCTCCGGCTCCGGCTCCGGCTCCGGCTCCGGCTCGGACTCGGACTCGGACTCGGACTCTGGCTCAGGTTCGGACTCTGGCTCCGGTTCGGACTCTGGCTCCAGCTCCAGCTCGGGCTCCGCCTCTGCCTCCGCCTCCAGCTCCCGCCCCGGTTCGGGCTCTGCTTCCAGGTCCTCCTCCATCCTAGGGTACCTGGGAGTGGGAAGGGGAGAGCCAGAGGTCAAGACCAGCAGTGATCCTAAGCCAGCGCTGCCCGCTGGGCAGGATGTGGAAGGAAGCCATACGACACGGGAGATGGTAGATAATGAAGCTGGAGTTCGTCCACGGGACACCTAGCCTCTGTCTTCCACCGGGGTCCTTTCCTGAACCTTTGGCCATCTCCTACCTCTCCCTACAAGAAGCAAAGCCTTACATCCAGCTGTGCCCCTCCCTCCCTCTCCCAGACATAGCATTCCTACATCCAGCTGTCCTCCTCCTCCCCCCAGATGTGGCGCGCCCGCATCCAGTTGTGCCCCTCCCTCCCACAGATGTGGCGTGTCTGCTTCCAGCTGTGCCCCTCCCTCCCACAGATGTGGCACTCCACATACAGCTGCTCCATTTCTCTTCCCCCAGATGTGAAGTCCCCCACTGAGCACCACCCCCGCAACCTCCAGCTGTAACCACCCCCCCTGCAGATGTGCATCTCTCCTTCCTTCCCTCCCTCCCCATCACTCACCCCTCCCGCCCGCTTAGAGCCAGAACGAACGGCTCCTGACGGCTTGGACCCTCCCACAATGCCCCGCGAGGCCAGGAGCCCGGTCCGCCCCTCTTCCCAGAATGCCTTACTTCCCCTCCTCTGGGTCAGTGCTTGCCCTTCATCCCATCGTGCCCCGCGAGCGTCCGTCCCGGAGCCTCGGCCTAACCCAACCCATCCCCCAGCTTCTCTTCCGAGAGAGCAGAGTTCCTGCCCCTCCCACTCGGCCGGACCACAACTCCCAGCGTGCCCCGAGAGACTAAGGGGCGGGCACCTGGCCCGTGACGACACTCTCCCTGAGCGTCTCAGCGCGGGAAAGTTGAGGCGCGAAGCAGGGCTGGTGGCGGGAGTGGAGCTGGAGCCGGAGCTGGGTGCCGGGTGCCGGGTGCCGGGTGCCGGGTGCCGGGTGCCGGGTGCCGGGTTGGAGTCTTGGCAGCGTTACACGAAGGGAGGTCAGCGCGAGTTGTGGGGGTGGGGGTGGGGGAGTAGGGGGTAGGGGAACGGAGGACACAGACACATAGGCGCAGATACACGGTGCTCTGCGCATGCTCCAGGCCGGCTGGGCCTCGGCCCCGCTCGGAGATAGTGAGGAGAGAGAGTTGCGCATGCGCGAGCGGCGGGTGAGGAAGGGAGGGAAAGGGGAGAAAGATTTCTGGGTAAGAACCTGTCAGGCAGACCCGGGCAGTCCCCCAAAGCCGGGTCGGCCGCCTCACGGGCTGCTCCTTCCGCTGCAGTGGCTCCCCATGGCCTCCAGGAGCCAGTATACAGTTCTGGATTTGGCGTTCAGAGCCCCCCCATCACGCCCCCTTCCCCCCCTCACAGCGTCCTTGTCTTCCCCCCCCACCCCCACTGTGAGCCCCCTGGGGGCAGGCCTGCCTCATCTCCCTCTGTGTCTCCAGGGCTTAGCCCCTAGCCCCATGCCCCGCACACAGTAGATGCCTCATAAATGCTTGTTAATGGACTGGGCTAGACCCGGGGCAGAAGGAGCCTCTGACTCGACCCCCAGGACAGCCAGTGGGGGGAGGTCTGAAGGGGTCTGCCCTGCTTCCCCCGCCCTCGCCGGCACCTAGCCCCCCCCCCGGGGAGAGGCTGCTAGGAGAGGGGAAGCTCCAGGCAGGGGCGATGACCTGGCCCTGGGGCGAGTAACAGCGAGGGGACCCCATGTCAGGCTGGAGGCAGCTGGGGGCTGGCCCTCTCTGGCCACCATCACACATCTTTACCTTTGGTTACAGGAAGCAGCGCAGAGAGGAGGAAGGAGGGAAGGCCCCAGGAGCCATCATGCAGCGATCCATAAAGTGAGGGGCTCCGGTTCTGGACGGTTCCCCTGCCCCTGTGCCCAGCCCCTCTCCCCGTTCCCTGCCCAACCCTTTCTCTGATGTCTCCCCCAGGTCGTTTTTCCAGCCTATGAGTAGGGATAAAGTAAATAAGCAGGAGGAGTCCCCCAAAAGCAGCGAGGAGAAAGAGCCCGCATCCAAGTGAGTGGGGGGGTCCAGGTGGGCAGGGGCTCCTCCAAGGGCAGCCCTTTGGGCAGATTGGGCGTCCCTGGCCCTCTTACCACTCCCGTGGCCTGGCCTCCCCACCCAGGGCTGCCCTAAAGGAGAGGAATGCCGTAGAACCTGAAACCGAGTCCCCCGTGAAGAGGCCTATGAGGAAAGTGGCCCGAGTCCTGGGGAGCGAGGGCGAGGAGGAGGAGGAGGAGGAGACAGTCCCAGCAACCCCCCAACAACAGGTAACTGGTCCCTTCTGGAGGAGCACTGACCACTCTCCTCCCAAGCTCCCTGGGCAGTGGGCATTCTGACCTCCCCACACCCACTGTCTGTCCCTGCAGGAGCCAGCCAACCCCTCCCCAGCCGCGTCTCCAGCCGGCTCCAGCCCGTCCCGCTCAGAGTCCTCACCCAGCAGCATCTCCCCAGCGGGGATCCCAAAGCGTCGGACAGGTAGGGGAGGGCAGGCCCATCTCCCTTCCACCTCACGCCTTCCCCTGAGCCCCCACAGAGCAGCACCTCCAGCAGGTGCCTCCAGGGCAGGGCCTTCCTCTTACATGGCCGTGGTAGGAGTAAAGAGCTCCATTGGGGCGCCACGAGACCAGAGTTCAGATCAAGCCTGTTCCCTGGCAGGCTGTGAAACCCTGCCTGCCTCCTGCCTCACCTGTATGAGGAGGTTGGGCTTGGGGTCATCCCCAATCACCACCCACCCTCACTTGCTCTCTTCCTAGCTCGGAAACAGATACAGAAACAGAAGCTGCCAGGGGACCATGAAGACAGTGAGCCCAAGAGGCATAAGAGAGAGGGAGGGGAGAGCACACAAGGAAGAAGCCCAGAGCAGCTCATGCCGATCCCAGAGACCGAGCTGGCCACAGAGGCCTCTGGCAAGGCCCCGGAGCTACAAGCGCCCACCCGGGCACCCAAGGCCTTCAGCAGCTTCTTTAGTGAGTGTCTGGCCCCTGATCTACAGAGCACTGTCCAGAGCCTGAGCCTTCTCCTGTTCCACACTGGGTTTGGGGGTGGTCTTAAAGGGATAGGAGCTTCTCCCCAGAGATACATTCATTCCACAGCCCCCCGAAAGCCAGCAGCTGCAAAGCAGGTCCCGAAGGAGTCACAGACAGGGAAGGCAGCGGAGGAGACATCCAGGGTGTAAGTCAGCCTTAGTGGAATCCCTCTGCTCTGGGGCCAGGTCTGTGCCTGTAGGGAGGTACTCTGGGATGAGCAGGAGAACCGGCTCCCCAGCCCCCACCTGTCTCTGCCACAGGCCCCCAGACCCAGCCTCCTACAACCCTTCTAAGAGCGGCTATCACCCCGTGGACGATGCCTGCTGGAGCCCAGGGCAGAGGTGAGGGTGTGGGCAGGGCCCCTGCCAGTGCATAGCTTGCTGGTATGGGTGGTTTGCCCAGTGTCTCCTCATTAGACTGGGAGCCTGGCACATAGGCACTTAATGAGTGCCTGTTGACTGGCTGGCCCAATGAGTCCTTTTACAGCCATGAAGGTCTCATCCATCCAGCAGGGCTGGGGGGATTGTCTCCTTCGTCTTCTGCCCCTGGGCAGGCCCCTCCCCATAGACCCTTTCTTCCCACAGAGTTCCCTACCTCGCCGTTGCTCGGACATTTGAGAAAATTGAGGAAGTGTCTGCTCGGTAAAGTCCTCCTGCCCCTTTGGCTCCTTCTACCTCTGCTTTAATTGCTGGCCGTTGTCTACTCCCCCAGAACCCCAACTCCACTGTCTAGCACTTCCTTGCCCACATTCACATGGGTTGCTTTTCTCCACTCCCTTTCACCCTCTAGACCTCAGTCCTTACACTAAGCAACCTCAGCCAGCCTCCCAGTCCTCTTCCCCTGGCTGGGCCTGAGGGTCCTCTCTCTCCTGCCCTTCCTCCTCTTGCAGGCTCCAGATGGTGGAAACTCTGAGAAACCTTCTTCGTTCGGTGGCTGCCCTGTCCCCTGCAGACCTGCTCCCTGTCCTCTACCTAAGTCTGAACCGGCTGGGGCCCCCCCAACAAGGCCTAGAGCTTGGCGTGGGGGATGGCGTGCTCCTCAAGGCAGTGGCCCAAGCTACGGGTTAGTGAGGGCGGGGAGACACGATGCCAGAGAGAGGCTGGCCTGACAGCCCGCCCAAGTGGCACCACCCTGGCCATCCACACCCTCGCCTCCTCCCACCACCAGGGCGGCAGCTGGAAGCCATACGGGCTGAGATGGCAGAAAAGGGAGACGTGGGACTGGTGGTGGAGGCCAGCCGCAGCACCCAGCGTACCATGCTTCCTCTGCCCTCCTTGACGGCAGCCGGGGTCCTGAGCAAGCTCCGAGACATCGCCCGCCTCACGGGCAATGCTGTGAGTGTCCCTGCCCACACCGGTCTGCTCCACACCTGTCATCTGGCCTCCTCTTGGGGTGGGGGGCAAAGGGCTTTCCCTCCTGGACCCTGCCATAGGGGTGTCTCTGTGGGGAGGATGGGGCAGAGGCTGGGGCAGCCCCCTTTGAAGTCAGGGCAGTCCAGTACGGATCTGGAGAGCAAGATGGCTCCCCACCCCAGGCCAGAGGGTGAACTCGGGTTCGGGCCGGTGCGCATCTCTCTCCTGCCTCCCTATTCCCCACCCCTGCAGTCTGCATCAAAGAAGATTGACATCATCAAATGCCTGTTCGTTGCCTCTCGCCACTCAGAGGCCCGTTTCATCGCCAGGTGGGGCAACAGCAGCTGACTGGTGGCAGGGTGGGGTGGGAGGAAAGGCCACAAGATCAGAGAGCATGAACTTGGGGGGACCTGGACAGGGCCCTCGCTCATGTCTGGGCCAGAGGCACTGACCAGAATGTCAGGGCAGGGACTCACTCTCCCTCCTCCTCCTCCCCGACAGGGCTCTGAGTGGGCGGCTGCGCCTAGGCCTTGCTGAGCAGTCAGTCCTGGCTGCACTCGCCCAGGCCATGACCCTCACACCCCCTGGCCAAGGTAAGGGTGCCCCTCACACCCCAGCTTTCACATTCAGGTTGTCACTTCATTAAGCATTTCCTACCAAAACATCTCATACCCACACCCACCCATGTGGGGCCTTGGGGAGAGAGGATCAAAGCCCTGGGTGGGTCTTTCCCCCAGAGTTCCCCCCAGCTGTGGTGGATGCTGGGACAGGCAAGTCAGCAGACGCCAGGAAGACTTGGCTGGAGAAGAAGGGCATGGTCCTGAAGCAGACTTTCTGGTGAGAGGCGAGCGGGTCTGGGCATAGACAGGACACGGGACAATGGGGGGCACAGCCTGGGGGGCTGTCAACTCAACACACCCAGCCTAGACATGTTCATCCATCCTCCAGTGAGGTGCCTGACCTGGATCTGATTGTCCCTGCCCTGCTCAGGCACGGGCTGGACCAGCTGCCCCAACATTGCCAGCTGACCCCAGGTGAGCCTTCAGTCACCTCCTGCCTCAGGCCGGGTCCCTCTCAGCACCCACTCCCACCCACAGCCTCGCCTCAGTCCCTGCCCATTGCAATAGCCATTCTGGCCCTGCAGACTGAGCCAATCTGCCCTCACCCTCTCGCTCTGGCTTTGCCAACCAGGGGTACCCCTGAAGCCCATGCTGGCCCACCCCACCCACGGCATTGGAGAGGTGCTGAAGCGCTTTGAGGAGTCTGCCTTCACATGTGAATACAAGTATGATGGACAGAGGGCACAGGTACGGACCTGCGGGGTCACCCCCAGGTGTGATGGGCAGAGGGCACAGGTATGGACCTGCGGGGTCACCCCCAAGTGTGATGGGCAGAGGGCACAGGTACAGACCTGCGGAATCACCCCCAAGTGTGATGGGCAGAGGGCACAGGTACGGACCTGCGGGGTCACCCCCAAGTGTGATGGGCAGAGGGCACAGGTATGACCTGCGGGGTCACCCCCAAGTGTGATGGGCAGGGGGCACAGGTACGGACCTGCGGGGTCACCCCCAAGTGTGATGGGACCAGGTCTGGGGGCCACGGCCTGTGTCTCCTCCCTAGCCATGTTGCTCTGCCCAGCCGCTGGCAATGTGGCCAGACTCCCAGACAAGTCTCACTCCTAGTCCCTCAGGGCTCCCCCTCCACCCCTACAGATCCATGTCCTGGCAAATGGGGATGTGAAGATATTTAGCCGGAACCAAGAGGATAACACAGGCCGATACCCAGACGTTATCAGCCGCATCCCAAAGGTGGGGTCGGGTGGGCAGCATGGCTCAGTGGTCACGCTCAGGGGCCATGCACTTCCCTCTTGGAGCCCGAGTGCACGGGGCCCCTCTGCCCACTGAGCCTAAACACTTTGCCCTTTGCTTAGATAAAGCATCCCTCAGTCATCTCCTGCATCCTGGACTCAGAGGCTGTGGCCTGGAACCGGGCAAAGAAGCAAATTCAGCCCTTCCAGGTGCTCAGCACCCGCAAACGCAAGGTGTGCCCAGCCTTCTTGGTGCCCCATTCTCCCCTGTACCCCGCCTTCCTCCATGCCCCACCCTCTCCCCTGAGCCCCGCCCCCTGCCTCCATCTCCTTCTCACCCCTGGCATGCTATGCCATTGTCTTCACCCAGGAGGTGGAGGAGTCTGAGATCCAAGTCCAAGTGTGCTTGTACGCCTTTGACCTCATCTACCTCAATGGGCAGGTGAGTGAGGCCCCCCTGGTGTGCAGTGCCCTCTGTCCCTGGGGGCTCTGGGTCCTCAGGCCTCTTCCTTCTCCCCACAGTCCCTTATCCGAGAGCCACTATCCCGGAGGCGGCAGCTGCTCCGGGAAAACTTCATCGAGACGGAAGGCGAGTTTGTTTTTGCCACGTCTCTGGACACTGAGGACACTGAGCAGATCGCTGACTTCTTAGAGCAGTCTGTGAAAGGTAGTCGGGACCCCTCACCCAGGGTGGCCAGGCTCGAACCTCCCTCCCCAGGGGCATGGGCTGTGCTCAGCAGCTCATGGGCATCTCTGTTTTCTGATTCAGATTCCTGTGAGGGCCTGATGGTCAAGACCCTTGACACCAATGCCACATATGAGATTGCCAAGAGATCCCGCAACTGGCTCAAGGTGACCGTGCCCCTGGGTCCCTGTGTCCTCTGCCATCCCCACCCCTGCCTCCTCCTTTCCCACAGTCCCTATCCTGTTTGTCCTTGGCCCCCATTGCTCAGCTGGTCTGCAGCGCCATTCCACATGCCATCCCCAGGCTCCATGGGGAGGAGGCCGTCCTCATGGCCCAGCCACCATACCTCCCCACCCTCTTGTCTCACCTGAATTTCTCCCATCTGGTTTGGTCTGAAGCCCCTGCCCTCCCCAGGGTCCTTCTGCTGAGTTCTTCTCCCCCATAACCAGCTGAAGAAGGACTATTTGGAAGGTGTTGGGGACACTCTGGACCTGGTGGTGATTGGGGCCTATTTGGGCCGGGGAAAACGGGCCGGACGATATGGGGGCTTTCTCCTGGCAGCCTTTGATGAGGACAGTGAAGAGTTCCAGGCCATTTGCAAGGTGGGGAAGCTGCCTGAGAAATCATGAGGGAGGCAGGGCCACCTGGGGGTTTGGGGGAGCAGTAGTAAATGACTGGCAGGGCCCAGCAAGGAGGCATACAAGGGCCTGCTCCCTCTCTTTGCCTGCCAGGCACCCATGCTCATGGGTTGGAGATAAAAGGCAGCCTACAGAAGGTGCCTCTGACCAGGTTTCCTTTCATTTCCTCCCTTTCCTCAGCTGGGCACGGGCTTCAGTGATGAAGAATTAGAGGAACATTTCCAGAACCTCCAGGTGAGAGCTGAAGAAACAGCAGGCTCCCCTGTCCCCTGCTGCCACTGCCCCACCTTGCTTGTGCCCCCTCCTGCTGCCCTCTCCACTCCCCAGGCTTGCCCCCTGGGTTTGATCCCAAGCTCTTAGCTGCCTCTGTCCTGCTGCTCCCCTCCAGGACTTGTTCCCTCTGGTGGCTTTGCCACTGGCAGCTCCCTTTCCCCTCCCCTCTATGACCTTCTGTCCCCTAACCAGGCCCACGTGATTCCTGCTCCTCGTTCCTATGTCCGGGCAGAAGGGGCTGTACCCCCTGATCACTGGCTAGAACCAACCACCGTATGGGAGGTTAAATGTGCTGATCTCTCTGTCTCCCCGATTTATTCAGCAGCCCGAGGGTTGGTGAGTACAAAAGGGGGCTTTGTCTTGGGAGAAAAGAGCTGACCACAGAAGGGCATTACAGCAAAATGTGCCCAACTCAGGGATACTCCCCCCAAAACAGTGCAGACCTAATGGATGGGAAGCTTCACCCTCTTTGGTGTTCATATTATAAGGGTTGAGGCTGGGAAGGTGGTGATGAAGAGAATCAGGCCTTCCCTGCTGGCTCAGGCCTCAGATCTTTTACACTCTTGTGTTTGGGGACCCCAGGCTAGGAAGGCCTCTGGGTTGTGAGCCCTGGGGAGCAGGGATCCGCAGGGGCTCAGAATCTAGGCATGTGAGGCTTCAGCTGCGGCAAATAGGGCCTGGAGAAGTGAAGAGAACCATGAATCCCCTCTGGGTTGGTCCCCAACAGTGGAATTGCTTTGAGGGTGGAGTGGGCAGAGAGCTGGGCCTCAAGTCAGGAAGCTCCAAGTTCCAATGTGGGCTCAGACGCTGGCCATGTGACCCTGGACAAGTCTGCCTCAGCTTTTGCAATTATAAGATAAAGACCTTCCCAGGGTTGAGGATCAGGTCTGTAATGTGCTTGGCACACTTGTTGGCTAGGCAGGGAAGCAAGTTTACTGAAGGGAAAGGTTTCACCCGATAGGGCAGGAACATGACCAGTAATTGATGTCTATGCCCACCCAGGTGGAGAGTGACAAGGGCATCTCCCTGCGTTTCCCCCGATTTGTCCAAGTTCGACATGACAAGAAACCAGAAGAGGCAACCTCCAGTGCCCAGGTATTTGGGGAAAAAGGCTGGCAGGGACAGGGGGAGGCCAGGGCCTGTCATGCTACAGCTCCATGGCAGTGCCTGCTTCCTCCCCTCAACAGGTAGCCTATTTGTATAAGAAGCAGCAACAAATTCAAAACCAGCAGGACTCAGACTCCAAATCCTCTGATTTCGAACCTGAAGATTTCTATTAGCTCGCCTAGCCCTACCTGCAGGAGCAGAGCAAAGGGGGTGCTAATTACTCAATAAAATTTTGGGACTACAGATCGATTGATTGATTGACCGACCATGTCTTCCTCAACTATTACCCTGAAGTGGGAGCAGAGGGCAGGTGCCTGCTTGGGATCCAGCAGTTGATTCTCTTCTCTAGCCCCTCCAAGAGACAAGACAAACACAGCCCAGGACAGTCTGTTCCTTTATTAGTTTACCAGGCCCCAGGCCCTCCCTTCCCCTCCCATCTCATCTCCCAGCCAAGACCCACCACCATCACCCCTTGCCCAACCAACCCCTGCCCCTTTGGCCTAATCTTCAAATGTGACCTGAGAGCAGTTTTAGAGCCCCAGGCTTGGAGGGGAAGCTTCCCCTTAACTTTGTTCCCTGAGGATAGTGCCCACCCCTTAACCAAGGCATGTTTACAGCAAGGTGGAAGGAGCCTGGGGGGGAACCCTTCAGCTGCAAGGCCCAGTCCTCTCCCTGCCCAGCCCCCTCCAGAGGGAGGGAGTGGGGCCAGGATGGCCTCCATGTGTTAAGTGCTCCTCAGCCTCTGGCTACGGGCCTTGTACACCTCAATGAGCAGGTCCTTCACGTACTGGATCTCTCGCTCCACAGACTCTGCCCGCTCCCGCAGCTCCCGATTGCGGGCTTCCAGGCCCTGGCACTCACCCTCCAGGGCCTCCCCCTCGGCACGTTTCCTCTGGCGGTACCTGAGCGCAGCTGACTTGTTCTGGTCACGCTTTTTCTGTTTGCGATCTCCCCGCGAGGGGGGCACGGGGTAAGGGGCTGGTCGGGGGACAGATGGGGTGGGCAGGGGGGCTCGGAAGACCTCCCCACCTTCCCCCTCACCTCGCCCAGGTTCCCCACTGCAGTAGAAGGTCAGCAGATCAAGGGTATCCAGAGGGGCCTGTGGGAGGTCAAAGGGGGGCAGAGGAAGGGGCACTGGCACCGGGGAGGGGGGTGGAAGTGGGGCATCCAGGAAGAAGTCCTCCATCTGCTCCAGCTCCTTCTTCAGCAGGGAGGCCATGGCCTCGAGGTCTGGAGGGGAAGGAGATGGAGATGGTGGTGGGAGGGCACCGGGGGGAACCGGGGGCTCCAGGGGTAGCAGGGCAGTAAAGTCCACCCGCTCCGTCATCCAGTCTGAGAAGCCGTCACCTAGGCAGGTGGGGGCAGCAGTCAGGGGGGAAGCTCTCCACTTCCCCATCACCCCCCTCCCCTGCTCCCCTCTGCCTTACCTGCCAGGGGCTCGCTCCCCCCGGGAAGCCCCCCCTCCAAGGCTCCCCCCAGGGCCTCATAGGGACCCAGGGGGGCAGGGGCCAGAGGGAGCTTCCCGTAGTCCACCCGCCAGCCCAGCCCGCTAGCTGGGAGCAGGGCCCTGTCCAGCTCCAGCCCGAGGGCCGCCAGGAGAGACATGGCGGCCAGGACTGCACAGGCCGGGGCTTTGGAGGCCAGGCGAGCACGTGGAGGCCGAAGCAAGGCCCAGTTGGAGGAGGCTTCGAGTAGGGTGGAAGGTGTGCAGCGGGAGGGTGGCAGTGGTGGACCTGTGAGGAGAGAGGGAGAGTCTAGGGGCGGGGCTAGAGGCCAGCGCCCACCCCCTCTAGCCCATTGCTCCACCCAGAGGAGCAGACTTCGGGGCTAAAAACCAGCACCCTCCCTTCTTCCAGTCCATTGGCTGAAGAGACCTGCCTCCAGGTAGTGCCTTCGCTCTTAAGCCCCGCCCACTCCCGGGGGGAATTCCTTTTCTGTCCCCACCCATCACTCCAGGGACTATCCTTTCCTTTTGGCAGCCTGGTCCCTGGAGGAAGCCCCTCCTCTCTGCCAAGAACATGTCTTTTCCGCCCCTAAACCTAAACCCTCCCTAGAGTCTGGCCTCCTTCCCAGAGCTCCCAGGAGCTTAAACCAGGGGTGGTTTAAGTCCTTTTAGTCCTGCCTTGAATGTTTTTTGAGCTCCTCCCCACCCCCTGGCCCTGAGACCCGCCCCCTCGAAGACGCCATCCTCTAAAGTCTCGCCTTCTCCACAAAAGGGCTGCACCCACCCCCGCCTTTCCTTCGGCCCTAGACCAGAGGGTGATCTATAAAGCTCCGCCCACTACGTGAAAGGGCTTCCTAATGCCCTGCCCCTTCCAAACAAAAAAACCACAAAGCTCCGGACCTCAGCTCCCTTGAGCTCCGCCCCTTCCATAAAGCCCCAACTCCTTCAGAAAAGCTCCGCCCTCCGTTCCTTCCGGCCCCGCCCCTCCCTTTAAAGTAACCGCAGGCTTCTACCAAATCCCTCCCCCTCGGTAGGTGCGCTGAATAGGGTAAGGCACGACAACCGAGGACCGCACATGCGCCCGTACTGATCGCACCCCTATGGTTCCATTGCATCCCCCTCCCAGGAACCTAGGAGGTGCCGAAAACAGCGTGCAGGTGCAGGCAAGAAGGCGCGCTGCGGTACTCACTCCATGGCTGCAACGGAGGGCGCGGAGGCGGCGAAGGCCCCGGCGTTGTAGGAGGAGAAGGCGGCAGAAGAGAGAGCCGAGAGGCCGTAAGCGGCAAGCGCCGAGGCGCAGCAGGGGCAGCGGGACCGGAGCTACAGGGCCATGGCCCAGGGTGGGCGGACGAACAGACGGTCTGAGCGAGAATTACTTGGCAGGTGGAGAGAAGAAAAATAAGGCGAACCCGCGCGCGGGCGCGGATATAGGGCGGAGCGCAGCTCGACAGATCCCTCCGCGCCCCGCCTCAAGCCCCGCCCTCCTGTCACTAGGCTCCGCCCCCTCCGACTCCAGGAGCCCAGTGAGGGCTCCCCAGCTTCTGCTGCCTCTCCTTGGGCCGCGGCTTCCTTCCCTGTGAAGTGAGGAATTGGCCGAAAGCTTGAGGCAGGCTCCTCCCCGCCGCCCTCCCCCCCAACGTGGCCCTGCTTTCCCCTCGAGGCCTCCCGTAGCGCCCATCCCAATGCCATCCCCGCGGGGGGCTCTCGGCCCGCTGCCCGGTGGTCCCCCTGCACGCCCCTCCTCGTGTAAATTCCGCGTGGAGGGATGGCTGCGGGGCCCCGGGGGCGATCCTGCCCCCACGGAGGGCCAAGACGGCCGAGGGCAGACAGCGGGCACAGAGCGCCCCGCAGATGCCCGCTGCGTTACCTACACTGGCGGTGCTGGAGGCGCGCCTGCCCGTGCACCCCTCCCCCCCTGCGGCCAGCCTCAGTTTCCTCATCTCGCTGCTAGCACATGGCGTTCCCACCCCTCCCCCCAGAGGCCGCCCCAAGCCTGGCCTGTGCCGGTTGGCGAGTGTGATGGACGCCCCTCTGACCCTGCTTCCCTCACCTCTCCCCTCGAGGCCTCCTCCGGAGCTGCGGCTGGAGGGGACTTCCCAGGCCGTCGGAGCCCCTCATCTAGCCGGAGAGGACAATGAAGCCCAGGAAACCTTGTGCAAGGCTCCTCGGGCAGCGAGCCTCGAGGCCCGAGCCCTAGGCCCCCCTCCCCCTCGCCGGCCCCTAGCACGTCGCGTCCCCCAGGGACTTGGCCGCGCCAGCAGCCAGACGCCAGCACCCCTCCCCCTCCCATCAGGACCGCCGACAGAATGGGGTGGGGAGCCTGGGTGGGGTTGGGGGACTTTTTGTTGGGGCGGAGGGGGCACGCACAGAGAGCGAGTCGTCTAGAGCGTTGCAGCCAGGTTGCATCAGCCCTGGCTCCGAGGTGGGGAGGGGAGTAGGGGGATTCTCCAGGGGCACCGGTTAGCCTGGCAACAACTCCTGATTGGCCGGATCCTTGGCAGGCAGAGGGGCCCCCTGGGGAGAATACCTGAGCACAAAGAGGGGGAGGGGCCCTCGGGCTCCTGTTGTTTCCCCGCAAGCCCTGGTCAGTTCAGGGCCCAACAGACGACCTCAGCACCCAGCCATCCTGCCTCTCCAAACCCCTTCCCCACTCCCCCCAGAAGACCCAGCGAGTTAACCCTAAATTCTATTATCTCAGACTTCTGAGGGGCTACCTAGACGTCATTAAGTGCCCGGGCTTCAGGACCCCAGGCTGGACAAGCTGGTCCCTGCAGACGTGGGGGAGGGGGAGGGGAGTTCTGGAGATGAGGTTGAGGCCAAAGTTAAGGTCAGTAGGGGAAAGGCAAGTGCGTGGGCTGAGCGAGCTGAGCACACCCTGGCCCCAAGGTCTCCCTGCCTGTCCACCTTTAACCCATCCTCCTCCTGTGACCCCCCCCTTGAGGGATGGGGGCCTTTCTCTCACTGTCAGCCTGTCAGCTTCCCAGCTAACTCTGCAACCTCTCTGTCCTGTTGCATTCTCTGTCTGCCAGGCTGCGTTAGGTCTCCCAGCCCACGGGCTGTGTTCTGACCCAAAGGTGCCAGTCACTCAATTCGCTCTGACCAACCCCCAGACCAGAGCGATCGTTTCAGAGAAGGAAGGGCCCCTACGCATTTTCCATGTATATGGGGTGTCTACCACTTTCAGACTCTGGCAGTTTGGGCTGATTGAGAAGGGCAAATGCACAAACAAATGTATGTCCTGAATATGCCTTTGCTCCTCCCGAGGGAGCCTTGAAAGGAGGATGCAGCCCCTGATGGACAGACTGTGGGCAAAAGTCACAGCTAGCATCTGAATCCAGTCCAGCTGACTCCATCTCCAGCCAGTGCTCTGCCCCACACATCTCTGGACCTGGCTCAGGGCCCCTGCCCGCCCCCATTTCCCTGAGGATCCTCCCAAAACATCCCCTCTGCACAGCCTCCTTGGGCAGCCCTGACACAAAGGCCAAAGTAGCCTCTTCCCCCAGTTCTCTGAGCCAAGCAAGCAAGGCTGGCCCATCTTCCACCTAACAGACCTTTAGGAACTGGAAGACAGCTTCCTCCAGCCCCTCACCCCCTCCAGCCTCAAGCCTTCTTTCTCCTTCCAGGCTAAATGTTCCCATTTGGGCCAGAAGTCCTCATAAGATCTTTCACCATTGCAGTCACCTGCCTCTGGACACTTGTCAGTGAAGGAATGAATGAGGGAAGTTCTTCAGTGGAAAGGTGTTAAAAGCACTTACTAGATGGCCCCGGCCTCCAGGAAGGTATTCTAATAGCTTCCATGCTTCAAAGGCCTCCTGGGGGCCTCTGCTCCCATTGGCAAGTTCTTCCCAGAATTTCCATTTGGGGAAGGGGCCGTGTCTCATGCTCTAAGCAGGTGCCTCCCCCCTTCCTTTGTGGCTCCTTTCCAGTTAGGTTAGAATGTAACTCCCTGAGGACAGGGACGCTCGGGGCTCAACAGAATGTCTCACACGTAGCAAGTGCTTGGGAGGCTGAGAGTTGGGCTGTGAACACAACTGTAGCTGTATGTACTGCGTTCTATGGTGGCTGCTGCAACACATGGGCAGGAGTCCACAAGTCTCCCCAGCTCCTGCCTGAACCCGGGAAGGCCTGGAATTTTGTAAGGCAGTGAGCTCTCAGGAGTCTGGGCAGAAAGGAAGCTGGGCTGGGCTGTGGGCACAAGCTGGACCTGTCTGGGGCCTCTGCTCCAGATTAGAACATTCACCCTCTGCCCACTCTCTTCTTCCCTCCTCTAGCCCTCCTGTCCCTCCTGGGCTTCCTTGCAGCTCCCCAATGGCACAGGGTCCTAGATCTGATGTCAGACACGGTCCTTAGGAGATGAGGCTGGCCAGCAGGTCAGACACCAGCTCACTCTAAGTGGGTCTGCCCATTAGGGAGGTTGGGGGTTGAGGGCTCTGGACATCTGGGTCACAAAGGGCATGGAGAAAGGGAGCAACAGGGTCTATTTTCTAGCCAAGTGGCTTGTATACCCCAAACATTGTCACAGGTTACTGTCCCCTGGAATCTTCAAGGCAACTGACCTCAGCCTCTGGTTGGTCCCTGGATGGGGACTAGCTCAGAGACTCCAGGTTCCTATGGAGGCTGGCATTTTAAAGGGCATGTGTTTATAATAGTCATTAATAATTAGGGTGGCTAGTTGGCACAGTGGATAGATTGCCCAGGCCTGGAGTCAGGAAGACCAGAGTTCATATCTGGCCTTAGATACTTACTAGCTGTGTGACCCTGAGCAAGTCACTTCCCCCTGCTTGCCTCCATCTCCTCATCTGTAAAATGAACTGGAGAAGGAAATGGTCAACCACTAGTATCTTTGCCAAGAAAACCCCAAATGGGGTCACGGAGAGCTGGACAGAACTCAGTGACTCAACAACTGTTCCAGTGGACACCATGCTAAGACCTGCCCCCATGCAGCTCCCCATCTAATGGCAAAGACAACAGGCAAACAGGACGGAGACAGGGTCCAACCCGGAGGAAAGCTGGGAGAAGGTGCTGGCAGGAGAGGAGAGGGCAATGGTCTGAGTCTTCAGCCTCGAAGGCTTGGAGGACAGCCTGGACCGCCCCCCCCCCCTCCACCTCACAGGGGCCTCTTACCCAGCCCCTGCCAGGTCCTCCTCCTCCCCAGCCAGGTGCAAGCTCCCTCCATACCCAGGGCAACCAGCCTCCAAGCGGTGAGTCTCCATGGCAACCGTCTCCCCCAGCTCCATCTCCATCCATTCCCTCTCACAGGACCCTGGGGGCTGCCTCAAGCCCGTGTTGATTAGAGGCAGAAGCACCTGAACTTCCCCACCCCACAAGGGTTCTTTGAGGACCCAGGAGGGGCCTCTCTTTGGAGGCCCTTGGCTCTGACTTCAGAACCTTCGAAGTAGCAGGCTGGGGTGGGGGGTGTCAAGGCATCCCCTCTGGGAATTGCACTGCCCTGGCTTCTCTGACTTCTCCCTTTTCTTCACCCACCATTTCTGTTCACCCCCTCCAGCCTGACCCCGGGCTGGGTGCTGGAGATGGCAAAGGAACTGAGAGGCAAGCCCTGCCCTCCAGAAGCTTCCCTTCTTTTGCCTGGGCATACATCAATCAGTAATCTTTTCTTTTTTGTCCCAGCAGGGTGGCAAATGTAATTATCTATTTGGGGGAAGGAAATTCCCAAGACAATAAATCGCAGTCTTTCACTGACTCTGTGGCCAAAACCAGCAGGGCTGCAGCAGTTGCTGTGCTGCCCTAAGTCTGCAGAGAGTATCCCTTTCCTGGGGCAGGCCAGCTGTGGGGACCCACAACTCTGGAGGAGCTGGTCAGAAGATGAGAGGGGGAAAGCAGGAATGACTGGGGAAATCTCGAAAGGCTTCTTGTAGGAGGTAGCGCCTGAACTGAACCCTGAAGAGAGGCAGGGACTCTATCAAGAGGGAGGGCATTCCAGGCATAGGACACAGCCCAGGCAAAGGCACGGGGAGTAGAAATGGATGGCCATTATCTCGTCCAGTATGGGTAGAGCATTGAGTTAAAGGGAGTAACATAAAAGTTGTGCAGGGCTTTAAATGCTGATCTGAACTGTATTTTATTTGAGAAGTACCAGGCAGCCACGGAGAACTATTGAGAAGGGGAATGACATAATCCAGCCTGTACTGTAGCTCTTGTAACACTGAGTTCCCTTGCCTGAACCCTCCTAAGTCTTCTTTGCTGGATCTTGTGAACACTCCCCAAACCATTTTGAACCCCAAGACCTGAGGGGGGCCAGGAAACTGGATTGACTAATTGGGAGAGGCATTGTGGCCTACTCTGAGCTTGACCTACCCATGGTGCCTTGTATGCTCTGGCATAACAGACACGCTTTGCTTTGCTCTCTGAATGAACCCAAAATACCCCCTTCCTGTGTCAGCAACTACAAGGCTAGATGAAGCCAGCCAGGAGCATTCTTCTGCCAAGGACAAGCCCCTGGACCCAGACACTATCTTGAATAATGGGACTCTTCTTGTCTTGTTGTTGGGGTTCATGATGGGCTGCAGCAGACCCGTCTCAAAGAATTCAGAGCCAGACCACCTCTAATCCAAGTACAGGCATTTATTGAGATTGATGCCTCTCATGAAGTGGGCTAAGTTCTAAGAGGAACCAGCAACTTTAGAGAAAGCAAGATGGACTTTTATAGGGTAAAGATGCAATTCCATAACAGATTTTATGAACATTAAAAAGGCTGGAGGAGTTTGTTAAGGGATTAGGTAATGGGGAGGGGTCCTAGGCACAGTGGACCTGTGCCTGCGATTACCCACAATGCATACAGAAAACCCATGGGGGGCATCTATATATGGTAATGATATAATATGTCTCTGTCTTAAGTTCACCTAAAGGACAGCTTTTGCTGTTACTTTCCAGGGGACTCCTTAGAGAAAGTCCCTTCTCTTGTTTTGGGGTCCACATCCTGCTTGGGCATCCTGGTGGTGCCGCTCTCTGATCGGCTGAGTATTGTGGGCCTGTCTGAGACTAGATGGGTGCGCTTGAGTGTGTGGACAGATCTGTGGGAAATACAAGGAATGGGTCTGGGGGCAGTGGCTGGCTAGAGGCGGCAGCTGGGATCCCACCACATAGACACGCCTGCTGTTCTGTGGGAAATAGGAGTTCAAGGACACACCTGTTGTCCTAGTGAGCAGTGAGGCATATGTTAGAATATGGGGTGGGGGAGTGGCTAGGTAGAGGCTGTGGCCTGCTGCTGAGTGAACCCATGATTGAGTCTGGGGGTCTCGGGTGTGGTTAAAGCCAGACTGTGTGCAAATCAGGACATGCCTGCTGTGTAGTAGGGCCCGTAAGGAAGTTAGAATATTGGGGCCGGGGGCAGCTTTATTAGGATTCCATCAATGTCTTGTTAATGATAGAAGAAACAGACATCCCGGCACTATCATTTCAACTGAACCCTCTGACATTTGGTTATCTGACTGTATTGACAATCTATCCACTGAAGAAATTCATTTTTCTTATGGTGGCTAACCACATGGAGACGACAATTTTGGCTGACATCGGCCCTCTGAGCCAGGGAGGGAGGGAGGGAATCACTCTGAAGATACAAGGCCCCCTTTGTCTGTCTGTCCTCGGGCCGTTTCTACAGATGCTCTGCAAGCTTGAGAGAAACACACACACACACACACACACACACACACACACACACACACACACACACACACACACACACAGAGGCAGGCCTGTTTTGTCTCCCTTACCACCAACTCCGTACTGGCTGGCAATCCCCATTCTCCTAATTAGTTACCCAGCTTCTTTCTCCCTCACCAGACCTCAGATTTCACCGAAATGGGAGACTCCCAGTGAGGAGGCGCCCTCCGCCCATGCACGTCAGCATCTGCTCTCCTGCTTGTGGTCAAATTGCTGTCAGGTTGTGTTCTCAGAGCAGCGTTGATGACCTTTCTTGGGAGCGTATTAGAATCCTTCCAACACTCATCAAGGGGTCTCCCTGTCTTTCTTCCTCTCCCCTTTCTGCAGGGCTTAAAGCCCCCTTTCTGGCGTTTGGTGTCCAGTTTCCCAGGATTCTCTCCTGCTGGGTGTCCCAGAGCCAGAGTCTAGCTGGGCCTGAGACGGACTGGCCAGGAGAAGCAGACTTCCCAGGGGACAGTAGGAGAACACACACACACACACACACACACACACACACACACACACAGAATTCAGAGCTGGCAGAGCCTTTTACTGACCACATAAAGGAAGAGTAGGAAAGGAAGGAGGCTCAGCCCCCAAATGGGGCTCAGCAGGCCCTGGGGCTCACTTTTCCAGGCCCTGGCAAATGCCTGGCTTCTTTGGACCAAGCCCTAGCCAGCCTAGCCATCCCAGGTTGGCCCCCAGTATCTCCGACCTAATCGGAGTCGCCCTCTGCCCTAATGAGGGGCTGACGGGCACATCCATACTCCACAGGGAGAGAAGTAGGATTGTGGGCTTGATGGAGAGGAGCTCCTTTGATTAGGCCTCCAGATTTGACCTCACAACAACATTGTAAACTGGGTATTATTGTTATTTCCTATTTTACAGATCAGGATGCTGAGGCTCAGTGAGATCCAGTGACAGAGAGCACAATCAACAGAATGTTAGACTGGGAATCTGGAAGCCCTGAGTTCAAATACTGCCTCGGACATTTGCTTTGTGACCCCGGGCAAGTCAATTAACCCATTTCAGCCTTGGTTTTGTCATCTGTGCAATAGGAATAATAAAAGCACCTGCCTCACCCTGCTGTAGGGATTGAAGAAAACAAAGCAGCAGAGCACTTGGCCCCCAAACCATCAGACGATATGTGGGTGCCAGCCAGCACTGCTATTTACTAATGCTGCCTGTCGAAGGCGTACATGGGATTAAGAGCTGGGGGCCTCTCCTCTGCACTCCCCACCCACCGTGTGTTTGCAGGAAAGTAAAGTGTTCCAAACAGCTCGGCTGTGTGTGCTGACTGGTCTTAGTGACCCAGCCTGGTGACCTCTTATGGTGAGGGTCAACCGAGCTAGCATCGGCCTGGAGCCCTCCATCCGGAAGCTACCTCCTCCATGGAGGCTCCATGGCCTGAGCAGGAGGGTATAAAGCCTGGCTCTGGGTGGAGATCACTAGGAAGTCAAGACTTCAGGAGACACACAGGCTGACCAATCTGTGGCCAGGAAGGCCCCCTTCACCGGCTCATGACGCTCAACGTGGCCATGCCCCAGTCACTGGTTCCCATTTGGAAATCAATCGTTGGGTCCCCAGCCACGTGGGGCAGTGGACATAACGCTGGGTTTGGAGCTGGGAAGAGCTGACCTCCTTGCTATGGCACAGCCTTTGTAAAATGAAGCCTAGATGGCCCCTCTGCCAGTTCCACATCTAGGACCTGCTAATTTGGACTCAAACTCCGACTGACCAGATGTGTGACCTGGGGGAGTTTCCTGTCCTTTTCAGGGCCTGGGCATTGCCCAGGGTGGAAGAAGCCCCTTCCTTCAGACTCAGAGACCCCAGAGATTCACTAGAATCAATGAAGGGGCTTGCACCAGACCCCCAGCTATACATCCCTGCTCTGGGCCTCAGATTCCTGCTCCTCCGAAGGAGATATCTTCTGGGACTGTGTCCCAGACACTCCCCTGTGGACTTGGGAGAAGGCCAGTGTTTATAAGGAATAATTTTTACAAAGACAGACAAATTTTGGATTTGGCTCCTCAGTAGCTGACTGAAGACATAAACAGGATGGGACTTTGTTTGCTGGTGGCCTGGCTGATCCTTGAGTTCCAGGCAAGAGAAGTCCTGAAGGATTTGAGGTGTGCTGAACCCGGTGAACTTCAGTGTGTGCCGGGGATTGCCTTGAGGACTG
>CM053596.1:7796062-7814286 GCA_028646575.1 Pseudocheirus occidentalis | reverse complement strand
GCAACAGCCGCCTCCCGCTGCCTCCTTGCCCTGGGAGCAGTTTGGCCGGACCCGCTCTTTCCTCCCCAGTTAGCAAAATCCACTGACCTTTCTCTTAGCCTTTTTTTCTTCTGGCCTGATAAATGTGGTAACCTGCAGCCGCGGTTCCCCGCCCGATGCCCCAGGGTCTGAGCCGGCCGGGGTTTCAGCCAAGGCTCCCAGACTGCTGTGAAGAGCCCGGTCCGCTGCGCTGCCTGTAGTGCTTTCTGTCTTGTGGACAGTTTTGGAGCTTGAAAATCTGTTTAGCGTCCCATTTTATGAGTTTTTTAGCGTGTTTGTGTGGGAGCTGCGGTGCTTTGCTGCTTCTAAGCCGCCATCTTGGCTCCGCCCCCCTGATCAATTCTTTTAAATATAATTGCGCCTTAAATGGCATTTGTCCTAATCTACCTTATGAAGAGTTTCATTAATACATTCATTTTTACTAGTAATTTCAGATACATTTATGGAAAGTCACCTAATCTTGTAAATAGTATTTCAAGGAATATTCACAAAATAGTGGTAATAAAGCTGAGTAAGAAATGCTTTCATCTTTAACTAGAGCTAAATTTTTAATGTCTCAACTAAATTCAAGAGATTTTAGCTTTTTATGTCACTAATTGCCACAGGCAAACTGGTGGCATTGCTAAAATTTTCTAATGACATTCCCTGCTTTTGATATTCAATCATATGAAATGTGTATCTTCACCACTGATTCAATCATATGAAATGTGTATCTTCATCATTGATTTCCTCCATGGAAGCCTGAATAAAAGTGTTCTGATAAGCATTTTCACAGACATATTTAAGCATTAGAAAATACTTAATAAAACAAAAGCAATAGAGTTATTAGCATTATATTACATAGGATTTTCAAAATATCCTTAATCCAGCCCACTACTGGCAACTAACCTCAAATGGCTTCATTTGGTAAATGTCAAAATTTAATCCATGTTCCAATTCCAGCTACTTTCCTTTGTCATCAAGAATATCACAGTAGCTGAAATAAAGCTCAGTCATCATATCTCAAAATTAATTGTAGCAAGAATATATTCAGATGGTGTTCACAAATTTTCACACACCAAAACTTTGCCCTTCTCTCCTGGTCTCAATGAGATCTAATGCACTTAAGCTTTTCTATAATATTTTACTAAATCCTGGTGGTTGTTTTTTTTAAGCTATTCTAGACATCTGGAGAGCTAGCAAAGATGAGGACTTTCTATTCTCCCAATATGGCTGAAAATCACAAAGTATATTCCTGCCCTTTTGGGAAATCAAAACTCTTCCCCTCTACTTGAGTTTCATGTTGAAATAGTCAGTGCAAATGGCTCCCAATTTCCTTTAATTTTCTCTCTTTCTTCCCATGTATTTTAAAGACATGTACAGTTCCAAGTTATGTATTTCTCTTTATTTATTGAACACACCTTCCTTTATTTCCCAATCAGATTTTAAACCTAATCTCAGGACTAGTTTTCTACATTCTACTGAATCTGTCATTTGCAAAATAGTGTCATATCAAGTAAGCTAAAGCAGTCAACCATTTTCCCACAGATTAAATATTGAAGCTCCTAAGAGATAAAAAGAATGGTTAAAAATTGTGAAGATACTGTTCTCAATTGGGAAATTACCAACATTTTTATTTGGATGGAATTTTCTGCTAACTTAAGAGATTTTCTGCTCTGAAAACCTACTAGAATATTTTAGCATTTTCAGACCACATTTCAAGAATAATTAATGTGTAGTAAACAGATATACTTTCAGTTAATTTCTGCAAAGGATAAATCTTATTATGTAATTTTAATCTATGATTTATTTATTTACTTATTTAGCTTTTTCACTCCAGTTACACTGTTAATTTGTCCAGAATAAGGAGCAAGAGTACGAAGGTGCGGGAAAAAAATACCAGGACTTTTTTTATGATGGCTCTTGAAATTTATCTTCCAGTAAATAATTAAGGGGACAGTGCAGGACTGTTTTACAGGTCAGAATCAGAACTCCAGTAACCATAGAAAATCAGAGCAAATGATGGTTCAGTAATTAAATTAAGTAAACATGAGATTTTAATTTTAAAAAATCCTTCCAGGTCAAGGTTATTGTCTTTCAATTGTTTTGTTTTGTTTTTTATTTACAATTCATATATTTTTTTTCAGAGTTTATCCATTCCAGAGGTCTTTTATCAGTAGTAGATTCAACCTGGAATAATTTAACTTCCAAATTTGCAAACAATTGCTGCAATTGGAATTATCATATCTTTCTCCCAGAGTTTAACCAGACCACCCCAGGACTATTCAATAGTAAGAAGCTCAATGGTCACCTTGAAAAAAAGTTGGGTTTTTTCCTAATTAGAACACAACTCAAAGGGATACCTTTAGAAGGCATGACCTGACCAGATCTCATGATGGGAATTAATTTCCAGAAATAATCAAACTAGAAGTTCATACATGTTACTTTCAGAGTTACCAGACCAGAATCACCTGAGGAATCTGTGGAATCCCTCAAAAAGTGATTGCAGGCCACAAATTTTTTATGTCAGTCTCAAACCAGACAAGACATTTTCATTTAGTTTGTTTTTTTTTATATCCACAACACAGTCATTTATTTGACAGACGGACAATCTTAACCTGAGAGATTCCAAAAAGATGCTGACTGTCCCAACATAGAATTGAAGTTTATATCAGACTTGTATTATTTTAACCAGACCAGACCAGAACATAAGTGATCCCCAAATCAATTACTGATCACTCAAATCAGAGTTGTATGTCAGTTTTAAACTGTACCAGACTAATTGGGGGAGGGGTTTTACAGTGGGATGGCTGTTTTGAGGTGCTGGGTAGGGGAAAGATGGGGAGAAAAT
Source organism: Pseudocheirus occidentalis (assembly GCA_028646575.1). NCBI lineage: Eukaryota > Metazoa > Chordata > Mammalia > Diprotodontia > Pseudocheiridae > Pseudocheirus > Pseudocheirus occidentalis. The sequence continues at coordinate 7,811,417 of CM053596.1, read as the reverse complement.
TTGTAACTCAAAATCTATTGGAAATGAATGATGTAAACAAGAAAATAAATTAATTTATTTAAGAAAATAAACTACCAGGGGGCGGCTGGGTGGCGCAGTGAGTAGAGCACCGGCCCTGGAGTCAGGAGTACCTGAGTTCAAATCCGGCCTCAGACACTTAACACAAAAACTAGCCGTGTGACCTTGGGCAAGTCACTTAACCCCAACTGCCCTCCAAAAAAAAAATAAAGCAAAAAAATAAAAAATAAAAAAATAAACTACCAGACTAGTGCTCCTCATAAATGTAGACAGAGAAGGTAGCAAAACAGCATGAGGATGGCAAATAACAGACAGATAAATCTTTTGTTTATCTGTCTTTGGTTCAAGAGATAAACAATACCAAGAAATCAATACAGGCAACAGAAGACAAAGAACACTAACCTGTCTCTGTGATTTTCAGTAATTGTTAGAAAACGCCTGTATTGACCAACATTTGTCCAAGAGCTGGAGATAGAAACTCTCTGCTTTTTTTTCTCTCTTCTTTCCTTTTCAGGAATAGTCATACTTCCTGTTACTTGTATTGCATTTTTCCTGGGAGGATTTATTTCTAAAAAGCTTAAATTGAGCATTCTTGGAATTGCCAAATTCGCCTTCATTTCTCAACTTTGTGGCTATTGTATACAGATGATGTTTTTGACATTAGACTGTGGAAGCAGACCAATAGCTGGGTTAACAGTAACCTACAATGGGTATGTATCATTGTATTGCAGCAAGGTGGTAAAGAGTGCTGGACCTGGAAGATCTCAATTCAAAGCCAGATTCAGAAAATAACTCAGTACGAGACTTGGGAAAGTCACTTCACCTCCAGTTGCTTCAATTTCTTCATCTGTAAAATGAGGATAATAATAACGTTTACATCCCACAGTGTTGTAAAGATAAAAAGAGACAATATTCATCAAAGACTTTGCAAGCTTGAAAGCACCACAAAATGCCAGTGGAGATTATTAGGAAGAAAGCAAACACTTTTAACACCTATAATGTGCCAGATTTTGTACTAAATTCGATAATTAAATCTTATTATGATATTTAATCACGTTTGCACATATGATACAATGTGACTTATTTTCAATACTACATAATATAAATATATGCATATTTTTCTTTCATATAATTTAATAATCTTTGTCAGATAAGAAAGTTATTATCCAAAGAGGAGAACTAAATTGTCCAGGTTGATGTAGCCAGTTCGCTATAAAATTGAAGCCTAAATGTAAACCCAAAAGTACAGCACTTGCTTCTGGGAAAATGGTGTCTCTTCAAAAATCCTTAACTGGTTCTGTTGTTTTTCCTCTTTAAATTACATTTGATGACTGTGATAAGTCCCAATATTTTGGTAAGTATAGAAGTAAATGTATATTTTAGAATGTTGCCTTTGTGATTTTGTTATCATCTTTGTTTTCTTTATCTGTTAAGTATGCAATTTTTTCTTATCCCTCCCTTATCTCTGACAAATGCCCACATTTTGTCTACAGAAATGGCCTAGGGACAGACGTCAAAAACATGCCATTTTCTTCCTGCAACTCAGACTGTAATTGTGATTCCAATGTATGGGATCCTGTCTGTGGGGATGATGGACTCTCTTACATATCACCCTGTTTAGCTGGATGTAAATCTTCATTAGGCTATGGAAAGAACAAGGTATGTATGGTGATTATTGTTCTCTCTTCTGCATTGCAGAGTAATTACCTTTCCCTTCCTTTTCCAGTAATTAAACTGCAATCAAGTAAACTCTGTCCTAGTTCCATGAAAAGATATTTCAAGCTATTCCATTACGGTTCTACTTAAATTCGCTATAACTGTCTTTTTTTTTTTTTTTTGCTTTTTTGGAGGGCAGGTTGGGGTTAAGCGACTTGCCCAAGGTCACACGGCTAGTCTTTCGTGTTAAGTGTCTGAGGCCGGATTGGAACTCAGGTACTCCTGACTCCAGGGCCGGTGCTCTATTCACTGCGCCACCTAGCCGCCCCCGCTGTAACTTTCTAAAGCAAAATACCACCACTAGTTTATATGTGTTGTGGCCCACTAATAGAATATAAACTCTTTGGGTTCTGAGATAGTTTACTGTTTTTAGCCCCAGCTCTACTATACTGTTTATTCCATTATAATTGTTCAACAAGTAATTTTTATTTATTATTTATACTCCATATGAGTATATACAAAATATAAACAATATAAATAAGAAAGTAGGAGGTTATGAAACACACAAATATAAAATCTCCTTTCTCATTTGCATTGGTAGTCATAATCACACAAATTTATACTTACATATATGTATACATTTAGTACTATGTTTATGTACGTACATATATGTGTCTATGAACTTACACAAATGCTTATCCCATCTTGAGCCACAATTACAACTACTTGAACAATGAATACAGAATAATGAATTAATGTTCTTACATAACAGTAAGCGAAAATGGATGTCTACAGGATGAATATGTATATGATTAGGTTTTGGCAAAGTTGGAGGATGTTATTTTTAGATGATCATCTAATTGTTCTTCCTTTCACATTTTAGACATTTTATACTGATGTTTTTTTTAAATATAGCAAATACAAAAGTAATAATTGCCTCCAAATATTTTTCACTGATAAATAAGGTCATAAAGTACATAGATAGGGCACAAAGAAACCAATTTATCATCTGCCTAAGTCACAGTGGTAGTGGGAAGAGCACTGAATTTGACTCAGAGGACCTGAGTTGAAAAGTCCATTTCAGCTACTTATTTCTGAAATCCTGATCAATCCACTTCTCTTTGAACTTCAGCTTCCTTATCTATGAAATGAGAAGCTTATATTAAATGATCTCCAAACTCTAAAGTTATGATTAAATCAAAGACAAATAAGATATTTAAAATCTCAAGTATTTTGTTTAGTTGAGTGATACTTTATTCTTTAATACAAAGACTTTTGGTATTCTTCATTATGCTTTGTAAATTGCATTCTGTAATAAATCAAAAATTATTTTTAGGTGTTTCATAACTGCAGCTGTGTCGAAGTTAACAATTTCCAATCCAGAAATGCCTCAGCTCATTTGGGTGAATGTTCAAGGACAAATGATTGTTCAAGAAAGTATATTTATTATGTGATAGTGCAATCTTTGTCTTATTTTTCTTATGGAATAGGATTTACTTCTGGAACTTTGCTGAGTTTTAAGTAAGTAATGTGAAAATCATTGTATATGAGTCACCAAGTAATTCTGTCTTTCATTAAGTTTCAAACAGAAAAAAAGGTTACATTGACCTTTATTTTCATAAAAAAAAGGAAATACTGAATTGGCAAGATTAAGTTACCCCAAGAGTTATATGTGGGATTTCTTTTTATACACAAAACTGCTTTTTTGTTGTTTTCTCTTCTTAAAAAAATTCTTTTCATTATGGTAAATATCTGAACTCTGATGTCAATTTTAGCTGATACAATTCCTTATTTTTAAAAAATGCTGATATTTTTGCTATGTTACCTCCATGACATATCATGATATTCCCTTTTGAGGAATGCAACTGACATAAACTACCCAGAAGCTTCAGGCAAGGTGATTCAGTTTCAAATTTCTCTAAGGCAGTTGGTGCTGTAAGACTAGAGCTCAAGACAGAGACTAGGTCTTAATAAATTGATTTTGGTTTAATCTGCATAGTAATGAAAATTAAAGTCCTAGGATCTGAAGAGAATCATGTGATTGGGGATACCCAGAGTTAATTTTTCCAAAGTGAATGAAGATTTAGTAAAATAGACTGAGGAGACAAGCAGGAAAAGATAGGGGAAGGATAAAGAGAAGGATAGAAAAAGAGAAAATCAGAAGCAGAGGGACAGGGATAGGGGAAGGAAGAGGGGAGTCACAAAAACCAAAAGAGGAGTTGGGGATTAACACTGTCAAATGTTGCAAAGAAGTCAACTAAAATTATTATTCAAGAAGACATTAAATATGCCATTTAAGATATTACTGGTAACTTTCGAGAAACCAGTTCTAGTTCCATGCCAGATTTCATAGAGTTTGGAAAAGGGTGAGAGAAGAGGGAATAGAGACATCGACTGTAAATGTCTTTTTTTTAAAGACATTAGTTGAGAAAAGAATGGGAGATAGCCAGTGATTGCTGGTAGGCAGGGTAAGATCTAGTGATGATCTTTTAAGGTTGCAAAAGACTTAGGTCTGTTCATATGCAGTAGGAAAGAACCAATACTCAAAAACTTTCCAGCTTATTAATATCCACTAGTTTCATGTCTCTGTGTATTAATATCACATTCTATTGCATTTAAAAGTAGACATTTTAATCCTTGTGGAAGTTTTAATGAATTTTGAGTCATTGCTTACAAATACCAATGGGAATTGAGTCATTTAAAAATGTTTCTTGGTTAGAAGATTGACCAGTTTTGCAAGCATGTGAAGTGTAATAAAATTTGTGTTTGTTTCAAAATATGATATTTTGAAGATGCCTTACTTTTCTTCGTCTATATTTCAGGAATGTTGATCCTCAACTGAAATCACTTGCAATAGGCTTTTTTACACTGAGTTTGCGATCATTAGGTATGAATTTTTTTTGAAAACTCAAAAATGTTTATAAAATTAAATGCAACATTTATTAAATGTGAGAAACTGTATTAGGGATTAGAGATACTATTATCTTGATAGTTGATGGAGATGAAGGAAAATAAATATTCAACAATGAAGGCCTTTGAAATGAGAAGACTGGGGATGATGGTAATCTCAAATGAGTAAGTGAAATTTGGAAAAAGGAGCAAAATTAAATTCAAAACCTCAGACCTGACATGGAGCAGAGAGATCATTTAGATCAGCCTATCTTACAACTTAAAAACACTTTTTTCTGATGTTTTTGTGACATTTCCCAAATATTCTCCAATGCTCCAAAATAAAATCCTCTTTTGTACCAAAGATAATCAAAGCAGAGCTATGCATTGACCATTCTACACTTGTAGTCCACCACCTTTCTTCTAAGAGTAAGAAGGCTTGAAGTTGTGTATTAACTGAATCATGGAATTTCAAAATTGGAAGGAAAATTAGTGATCCTTTATCCTAATCCATATGCAATGAAAAAACTCTCAACATATACTTGAAAAGTTATTATCTAATTGAAGACATTCAATTAAGCTGAGAAACCATTATTGGTGCCCAATTCACTTTTGGATAACTGTAGTTGCTACCTAACACAGAGTTTTCAAATTGCCCATAGGGTATGATGTAGATTAAAATGTAATTAGGAAATATTTAGCAAAATAAGTGTACAATGTAACACAGATAATGTTAATTTGTGATTTTCTAAGTCAATATGCTAGCTGTAGGAATCCTTTTCTGTTTAGTTTGATACCACTAATCTTGCATTCCTTTATGTCAAGCCTCAAATTGAATCTTTTTTATTTCTTTCATTTGCTCTCAGTACTCCTCTGAACAGCAAAAGAAAAAGATTACTATCAAACCCCTCCCACCAAACACCTGGTTTTTCTTCTCTAGGCTAAACATTCCCAAGTTCCCAATTCATAACTGGTCACTTAATTTATCAGAATTCTGAGGGTCTTTCAAGATTTTCTTGTTCCTTTATACTGTTGTGCTATTTTTTTATGAATTATTCTTCTGGTTCTGTTTCCTTGCTCTGCATAAATTCATAGAAGTCTACCTAACATTCCCTGAATTTTTCGTATTCATAAATTCTTTTACAAGAATTATGCTGTTATATTACAAGACCACTCCCCAAGAAATCAAAGAAAAAAGAAAAGGACCTATATGTAAAAAATATTTAAATAGCTCTTTTTAGATTGGCAAAGTATTGGAAATTGAGGAGATACTTATCAACTGAGGAATGGCTGAACAAGTTGTAGCATATGACTGTGAAGACATACTGAATTCATACCTGTATGAACTGATTGAAAATGAATGAGCACAACCAGGAGAACATTAGAAGTACTGTGAATGACTTAGCTACTCTGAGAAAGACAATGATCTAAAACAATTCCAAGGATCCATGATGAAAGATTAACTGAATGCAGATTGAAGTATATTTTAAATCTTTATTTTTCTTGCTTTTTTAATGTGTTTTCTTTTTCAACAAGTCTAATATGGAAATGTTTTGCATGACTTCACATGTATAAATAATATCTTATTGCTTTCCTTTAAGATAGGTAGATGTGTGAAGGGAGGGAGGGATAGAATTTAGAAATCAAAATTATTTAAATTAATATCAAAATAAATAGATGTATTGAATATTAAAATAAATAGATGTACATAAATAAATAAAAAGTGTAAACAAAATAAATGCAATGTCATTTCGTAGGATGGAACACTAGTTTCTAGGAGGATCAGGAAAAGTTTTATATAAGAAATGTTATGTAAGTTGAAGTTTGAAAAAATCTAGGTATTCTAAGAGTTAGAGAAAAAGAGAGAATTCCTTCCAGATATGGGAAAACCTGCTTAAAGGTAATGAATTGGTTGAAGTACAATATATATATAGGTAATAGGTACACGGTGAATTTGGTTGAATAATAGGGTGAGTGACAGAGTAATATGTAATAAAACAGGAAAAGCAGGTTGAGGTCAGGCTTTAAAGTTTTGTTAATATTTAAGGGTAGTTTGTATTTCATTTTAGATATAACTAGATATGTTTAAACTAGATATGTTAAAACTAGATATGTTTAAAATGTTTAAAACATCATTATTTTGAAAAGAAATTTATAGGTTTCACTAGACTGTTGAAAGGATCCATGCTTTAGTTTGACATTGGATTATTTGACATTGCAGGAGGAATGTTAGTTCCTATTTATTTTGGAGCAATAATAGATTCAACATGTCTAAAATGGGCCACTAATACTTGTGGAGAAAAAGGAGCTTGTAGAATATATGACCCCACTTCACTTAGGTAAGTTACTATAAAATGATTTCATAAACTGATTTTTCCAATAAACTATCCACCTTCGAAAAGAACTCAATTCCATTATCTTTTAATATTGGACATTATGATTAGTTGGTTTCATCTTGTTTTGAAGAACCGATAATAACAAGGTTGATCCTAATTCGCATTATGTCCAGGAATCATAGATGAAAGGACAAAGATGATAGTAATACAGAGGTCCATTCTCACATTTATTATTCAGAGTTATTTTATCATCACAGGAACAAAGATGGATGTCTTTACTTTTCTATCCTACAAAGAGATAATATGTTCCAGCAGAAATTTACATTTACATTTACATTGCACTTCATTGTATTAAAAAAGCACTTTCTCAATACATATGTAATTCCTTTAGAAATAATAAAAAATAAACTAGGAATCAAAATATCTTAATTTTGGTCTGGATTCAACCAAAGCTGCTTGAACAAGTATTTAGTCTCTCTGTGTCTTTTTCTTCATATGTGAAAATGAATATAGCACCTCCTCTACATACCTCAGCAAATTGTAAATCAACTTGAGTTATAAAGTTGGTATATTATATATTCAAGGCAGTGGTGATGCAAAAATGAAAAATGAAAAGGTTTTGCCCTGACAGTACATATAGACTAAGAGGAGATGGTAAGACAGATGCAGAAATAGTTATAATTAAATATTAAAATGAAAAAAGTGCATAGAAGTCAAACAGAGAGATATGGAAGCAGGGTTCATTCTAGCTGAGTGGAACAAATTTGGTATCATAAAGGAAGAATAACTGGCCCTAAGCCTTGGAAAAAGTAAAGAATTTCACTGAATAGATGTTGAGATCCCAGGCATTGGGGGTGGGGACTGAAAAAATGATCAGAAATTTATTGAGGGATCTTCTAGGGGTGGAGTCAAAATTGCAGAGTAGGGGCGGCTAGGTGGTGCAGTGAATAGAGCACCGGCCCTGGAGTCAGGAGGACCTGAGTTCAAATCCGGCCTCAGACACTTAACACAAAAAAAACTAGCAGTGTGACCTTGGGCAAGTCACTTAACCCCAACTGCCCTCCAAAAAAAAAAAAGCAAAAAAAAAATTGCAGAGTAAAGCCAAGCTCTTCCAACATTCTTCTAGTAGTATTTTCAAAATAATGAATTAAATTAAATTCTAGAAAGTCAGAGCTAAGAAAAAGTCGAGGTGAGACATTTTTCAAGCGCACAATAATTTACAAGGTTGAAAGGGGGAATCTGTGACACTGAGCCAGGGCTAACATGGAGCCCTGGATGTAGCACAAGGGATGGGGCTTATTGGTGGTAACATAAGCAAAAGCAGGGTTGGGAGTTCTCAATACAGAGACAGTCAGAATTCAAGGGCAGAGAGGAGCACCTTTGGTCATGAAAGCGAAAGGGCCCTGAGGAAGAATATCACATTTGATCACAAGAGATCAGGACTCCAAGGAACAATATCAATTCCAGCTGAAAGGGAGCAGGGGCCCAAAGGAGCAATATTGATTGCAATCCCAAGAGATCAAGGTTCCATACAATGGATCAAGAGAGCAGTGACCAAACATCTTCCATTATCACACCACCTTGGAAGTACCAAAAACTTCCAAACTCCTGAAATTACATCTGAAAATAGTGGTACAAAAAAAGTCAAAGCTTGGGACAGTGCCCCTCCCTCTCTTTACACAAGGAACAGAGCCCAACTTTGGCATAAATATTAAAGTTAAGAAATCGGCTGGAAAAATTACCTAACTCATCTGGCTATCTGTGGGCTCTGCTTCTCTTCAGCAAAACGCCTCCAGTGTGACTACATTCAGCCTATTAGGTGGCAGGGTTTATCTTCATAGCAGGGAAGCTTCAAACTCCCTCCTAGGTCTATTAAGGGGCAGGGAAGATCTTCAAATTCCCATTCCCATTACACTGTTGTCTTCGTCTTTAGACTCTGACCTCCTGCACAACAGGCAGGGACTGTATTCTTTTTTTACATCTTTATCTTCAGCAATTGATGAACTGCCTGGTATAGTTAAACACTTAATAAAAACTTGTTGATTTGACATGATCAGAATTTTCTTCTTGAAAATATCTCATTTCTCTTGGACTGACTTTCACAATTGAACGTAGAAATCAAGCTTAGTTTCTTTGAAATTGTTTAATTCTACACTCTCAAAATTTAAATTGTGTTTTATATACATACATATATATATATATATATTGTCATGCTATATTCAGTTTCCTCCATCTTTATCACAAAGCTCAGAAGAAATATTTGTTTCTTCTATAAATTCCACTTATTTCCCCTCTGGCAACCACTTTTTCCCTTATGGATCAAAAATGGGCCCAGTTCTCTTACTAAATTTTGAAAAAATTTTGACCATCATTAAGGCAAGTGAAAGATTATCAGTTTATTTTTTTTCCTCACAGTATCTTGGGGAAGATCATAGAATGAGAGATTTAAAGCTTGGTCCAGGTTCTATGACTCTAAATCTTTGACTCTTTTTTTTTTCCCAGTACAATGTCCGAATAATAGAAATCATCTGTCTAGTACCTCTACTTTTTTCTATTGACACAATCATTTTTCCCATGTTTTCCTTTTTCTAAAGTGGATTAAAGCATATTTACATCATGATATTGCTTCTATTTCTGTTATGAATAAACTTCACCAAAGACTCCCAACTTTAACTTATGTTTTTCTTTCCAAAAGATATTTTTTATAATAAACAGTCACTCTCTAACATCCTATGAATCTAATTTGTTGCTTCTGAATAAGTTACACTTTTCTCTGTCCATGGATTATACATGAATTTCATCCTCAAACATCACAGTGACATCAATGTTACTCTTGTATTAGAGATATTCATTATGCAAAATCCCAAAAATCTATTTGGTAGATTGTATCATGTATTTTGCTTGATACTCCCGACCAGGAGACCTAGGGAAATGTGTTTATCAAGCCACCAAATATACTGGAGCTGATTCCCTTGTTAAGTATATATTTTATAATAGTTCAGAGGATGCCAAAAAACCCAGACATTATTACAAGGAATAAAATAAAATGGAATTCCTTGAATTAGCAACAATTACTATGAAAATCTATGTGCAGACAGAGTGGCATGGATAGAACATCATTTTGGAATCAGGAATATCCAGATCTAAAATCCACTTCAGTAGCAACTTAATAACTATTGGACAAAGAAGTAATTTAACTTCTCTCAGCTTCAGTTTCCTGATACATAAAAATGAAGATAATAAGATCATCTACTTCATAAGATTGTTGCAACACTCATGAGATAATAAATGTAAAGTATTTTGCAGACCTTAAAGCAATTTAGAGGGTGTATCAAAAATCTTAGGGTAGTTTTAAGTTTTTAAGAGTTAGTAGAACTGAAAAATACAGTATGATTTTCATAAAAACATTAGTTACTAAAACACACACACACATATATATACACACACACATTATATATATACATACGTATATATGTATGCTCACATACATATATGTCAGAAATTCCTAAACTGATTTATAAAACTACCTTTTTTGGTCCAGTCTGAATGTGAGACTTACATTCTAATGAGAAAAAACATGATTCTAATTGTTTTTGCCATATGTACACTTATATTATTTCTATAGTTAGCAACTCAGTATAAATAGCTGCATTTCAAAATTTATGTTTGTGTATTTTGCATCTTTTTACAGAAGCAAATTCTTTGGCATGATTTTAGGAGTAAGAGCACCAACCTTCATCTTATATGTGTTTTTATTCATTGCTATGAAGAAACACTACAAAAAAACCAACACTGGACCTTCTAAAAGTGAAGGAAGAGAGGTAGATGAATCGAACCTCAAGGAACCTTTAAACACTATTGAACAGTCGGGACTTTCTGCTAATGTAGATAATGAAACACATTTTTAAAAAAAACCTACATGTTACCTGTTCACTATCTTTGCCTCCTTCTTTAATGAGATCCAGAAGGACAGAAATGTAAAGATAAACTATAATCCTATCTTTGATTCAGTTACCATCCTCCTGTTGAGATCAGTAGTATTGATTTCTGTTCCTTTTCTCTGAGAATTCTGATATTTTTGTCTCATAGACTATGGATTAATTAAGAATTTGGTACTAATAATGGCACAAAATCTAAATGAAATGGGTGTGTTAGAATATGCCTTTCTGCAGCATAGCTCTTTGATTATAATAAAGATACATTATATACATATCATGGAACAATAAAAGTTAACTTGTAAGATTAACAAACATTTGGAGGTAGGATTTTCTCTGCTAATTATTTTGCTGAATTAGTGGAATAGATAGAAATTCTAGGCACGGTTCAAAAGAGACAAAAACTTCAGGTGGTATTTAACTCCCTTGCACCAAAAATAAAATGTTGCTGTTCTCTTATTTAACAAACTTAACACATCTGCCAATGTGGAATACAGTACCTACCAAGAGACTATAACTTCCTTTCCCTAATGTTCGATAAAACCATTCAGAGATAGGTGCTTACTATGTGCCAGGCATTGATTGAAGCTCTGGGAATAAAATGAGAAAGGAGAGACAGTCCTTGCCTTCCAATAGTTTACAATGGTCGGGAGAAGAAAACACAAAAGGAATAGGGTTAGCCAGTGGTTAACTGGTGTGGAGACATAATTTGTGTGGAATTGAAACCAAGCAGAGAAACTAATAGATAATGAAGCATTTTGCTGGAAAGTTCTGAACTTTTTAATAAAGGAAAACTGAGAAAAGTTTATGGCTTCACACTCCAAGTCTCCAATCAGAGACACAAGTCAGCTGAGAGGGAAGTGAAGTGCAAATTTTCTGGAAAAGTAGTAAGGGGCTGTGTTACAAATAGCTTTAAATGGCAAACAGAGAAGTTTATATTTGTTCTTGAAGGAAGCAGTAAACCAATGGAGCAGACAATTGACATGGTGAGACTTACGTTTTAGAAAAAAAATCACATTGGTAGTTTGAATAGTTGCTGAATCAGAGTAGGGCAACTGTGTTGGGGAAACTAGTCAAAAGGCTGCAGCAAGTAGTACAGGTAAGAAATAATGTGGATTTCATCTAAGCTTGAGGCTTGGATCTCTGTGTGGAGAGAAGAGGACAGCCACAAGTGGGAAGGGAAAGGGAATAGGCATTTTTGTATAAAACATCCTATGTGCCAGGCACTAGGCTAAGCCCTAAACAAATTTGACATTTGATCATCAAAACTCTGTGAGGTAGGTACTATTTTATCTTCAGCTCACAGTTGGAAAAACTGAGTTAGGCAGAGATAAGCGACTTACCCAGGGTCACAAAGTAAATTTCTGAGCCCAATTTTATATTCAGGTCTTCTTCAATCTGGAGTCAGCATTCAATTTACCATTCCACTAATATACTCTATGCAAGTGAAAATGTGCAATATATGTCAAATACTGGATAATTGGAAATGGCAAAATGTGGCAATGGGATGTATATATGAGGTAACTGAGAATGAGGATCAATGAATGAAAAGTTTAAAAGTTTTGCAAAATTCCAAATATATAAATTCTTGAGGTGAAAAGGAAATACATTCTATTTTAGACATCTTGGGGGGTTATGATTATTACAGGATATATATATATATATTGTGTAAAATGGTCAAGAGACTTTTCTACACAAGCATGAGTCAATAGCATGACGTTGAAATTTTTTTTTAATTTCTGTACTTCACCATGAGAAGATTCCTTCTAAGAATAAGAATAAAATGATGCTTCCATATTCTTCCGTTCTATTCTGATATCTGATCACAAATAATAAGTTCAGGGGGAGATCAAGTAGAAAGAGTAAAAGACAAAGAGGGAGGAAGAGGATGCGAAAGAGGAAAAAGGGGAAGGAGAAAGAGGAGTAGGAAGAAATTTAGGTTTGTTCTTTCTTCCCCACCCTCAAACTTGACACACTAAAAACTTCCTAAAAAGATGATGGAATGGGTTGGAAAATAATTTGGCAAAATGCACAAAAATTACTAAACATCTACCTTTTGACCCAGTAATTTTACTACTAGGCCTATATCCCAGAGAGATAAACCAAAGAGAAAAAAATACCCTATATGTCCAAAATACTGGGCATCTAGATAGTGAAGAATAATAAGAATAACTGGAATAAGAAATAATACTAAGAGTTATTATTATAATTCTGAAATAAGAAATTGGAATAAGAAAAACTGGAATAAGAAAAAACTCTTCCTCAGTTCAAACCTAGACTTAAACACTTACTAGTTATGTGACCCTGTACAAGTCACTTAACCACTTAACCCTGTTAGTCTCACTTTCTTCATCTGTAAAATGAACTGGAGGAGGAAGTGGCAAACTACTCCAGTGTCTTTGCCAAGAAAACCCCAGAAAGGGTCACAAACATTTGGACACAACTAAAACACAATGAAACAACATGTGTACAAAAATATGGCAGCTGGGGCGGCTAGGTGAGGCAGTGAATAGTGTACCCACCCTAGAGTCAGGAAGACGTGAGTTCAAATTTGACCTCAGACACTTAACACTTACTAGTCTTGTGACCTTGGGCAACTCACCCCAATTGCTCTGCCCTCCTCCCTCCATAAAGAAAAAAATATGACAGCTAGTTTTGTAGTAATAAAGAACTAGAAACTAAAGAAATATTGATCAATGAGGGAATCGCTGACAAATTGTGGTATATGAATTCAAGGGAATAAAACAGGATCATAAAAAACTATGAAGGTGATAGCTTCAAATGAATGGGGGTGGAGGGTGAGAAGGGCAGCTAGCCAGAGAGGAAGAAGGAGAGCATTCCAAGAATGGGGCACTGTCAGAGAGAATTCAAAGAACCAAGACCTTGTCTTGTTTGTGTGACAGCCAGAAAAGCCAGTGGAACTCAATCAAAGAGTGTATATTGAGAAGGAAGAAGACTGGAAAGGTAGGAGTGGGGCTAGGTATAAAAGGCTTTGCATACCAAACAAAGCATTTTGTATCTGCTGCTGGGGGCAATAGAAAGCCACTGGAGTTTATTTAAGTAGGGCAGCAACATGATCAGACCTGCAGTTTAGGAAAATCCATTTATTGGGTGAATGGAAAATGCATTGGAGTATTTTTTAATAATTTTTAAAAATATTTATTTTTAGCTTTCAACATTCATTTCCACAAAATTTTGAGTTACAAATTTTTCCCCTTCTCTCCCCTACACCCAACCCAAAATAGCAAGCCTAATGAATACCCCTTCCCCCAGTCTGTTCTATCTTATATCTTCCTCCATTACTCTCCTCTAACTTTCTGGTAGGGCAAGATAGATTTCAATACCCCTGTGCCTGTATATCTTATTTCCCACTGCATGTAACATGCATTAACATTTGTGTTTTGAAACTTTGAGGTCCAGAGTCTTTCCTTTGTTCCCTCCTCACCCACCCCCACTGGGAAGACAAGCAATTCAACATATGTTGTACATGTGTGCTTATGGAAAACATTTCCATAGTAGTTAAACTGTGAAAGGCTAACTATAATTCCCTCCATCCTATTCTGCCCCCCCACTTACTCTATTTTATACTTTGGCCCTGTCCCTTTTCAAAAGTGTTTAATTCTAATTAGCCTCTCACCCAATCTGTCCTCCCTTCTATCACCACCCCTTTTATCCCCTTCTCCACTGCTTTCCTGTAGGGTAAGATACCCAAATAAAAGTGCGTTATTCCCTCCTTAAGCCAAATTCAATGAAAGTAAGGTTGAAACATTCCCTTTCACCTTCCTGCTCTTCACCTTCATTGTAACAGTGTTTTCTTGCCTCTTATATGAGATAATTTATCCTAATTTATCTTTCCCTTTCTCCTTCTCCTAATATATTCCTCTCTTACCTCTAAATTTTATTTTTAAGGTATCATCCCTGCATATTCAACCCATCCTGTGCCCTTTATCTATGTATACATGTACACACATATGCACACAGTCACATATATATATCTATACATAAATACACCCTCCTATATATACATATATTGTAATAAAAACAACAGAACTTAAATATATATAAACATCATATATATTATACATCTATAAACATACATACATATATACTCCCTTCAACTATCCTTATACTGAGAAAAGTCTCATGAATTACAATTATCATTTTTCCATGTAGTAATGCAAATAGTTCAACTTTAATAAGTTCCTTATTTTTTCTTGTTTACCTTCTCATGCTGCTCTTGCCTCTTGTAATTGACAGTCAAATTTTCTGTTCAGCTCTGGGGGTTTTTTTGTTTTTTTATCAAGAATGCTTCAAAGTCCTCTACCTCATTGAATGATCACATTTTCCCCTGAAACATTATACTCAGTTTTGCTGGGTAGGTGATTCTTGGTTTTAATCCTAGCTCCTTTGATGTCCTGAATATCTTATTCCAGAACCCTTGAGCCCTTAATATAGAATATAGAATATAGAATAGAGTAATAATTGTATTTCCACAGTATTCAAATTGTTTTTTCTTAGCAG
>CM053596.1:7758999-7790197 GCA_028646575.1 Pseudocheirus occidentalis | reverse complement strand
ACCCTGCTGATATAATGTACTGCTCGTTGGTCAGTGAGGGAACTGCTGGGCTCAGGCAGGGCCAGTGGTGTTCCTTCCAGTTCCATCCAGGCCTCAGCCCCTGGCCCTGGCCCTACCAATCTGAGGCCTTTGAGGCAAAAAAGGCATTTCTGAAGGACTAGGCGGCCCCGATAGAAAGCTGTCACCTCAAACTCGGACTCTGGAGACAGATGGGCAGATCTGAAGACCCCAGGCATCTAGAAGGCCCTGCTTCCCTCCCTCAAAGACCAAGACCTCTTGCTCCCCAGCTGGCTTGTACTCACGGAGGCCACTGGCAAAAAGTGGCATTAAGGGGTTGCAGGACAGGGCTGGTTCTGGTGTCTGGGGGAGCTGCTCCAGGATAGAGCTGGGGCTGAAGGCTAGGGAAGGAGCAAAGGTGGCAGCTCAGCTGGGGAGAAGTGCAGGCAGGAGACTCTGTGTTTGGCTGCAGCCTCCACTGGGGCCTACCTCCAAACTGCTCCTGCTCCTGCTGCTGCTGCTGCTGCTGCTGATGAGTGGACAAACTCAGGGCCTCCAAGATTTCCTGGATTGCCTCTTCCTGTGGAGGGCAGTGCAGAGGTGGTGCCATGGAGAGCACCATAGCCCCAGACCTCCCGCTGGCAGGGCAGGCCAAGCTGGGCCCTCACCTGGTCCTCCAGCTCCGACGTCTGGCCAGCCTCGCACCCCTCCCAGGCCCCTGGCAAGAACTCATAGATCTTGTGGGGGTTTTCCTCGTCCCTGCTGTGGTTGCTGACCATGCGCAAATTCGGCTTTTTTCGGTCCAGGGCTGCCCGAAAATTCCGCTTCCACGTAGCCGGGTCAGGCACATCAATACCAGGCCTATAGCTGCCGCTGGCCTCTGCCCACGCCTACCAGGCCGGGGTGGCCATGGGACAGGTGGCAAAGTATGGCTTCCCCTTGGGCCCCCACCCCAGGGTATTCAGGGCCATGCCCGTCCCAGCCCAAGGGAGTCAGGGCCACACCCTCCACACCCCATGGGAGGTCTGGCCTAGCCTCTCCCACCCAAAGGGAGTCAGGGTCTCACAAAGGCAGGACCACGCACCCCCAAGGGAGGCCTGGTCAAGTCCCTCCCACCCCAGGGAATAAGGGCCACGCGTCCTGCGCCAAGAGTCAGGGTGGGCCCCCCCCATGAGGTGGGGCCATGCCTCGCACCTGGAAGATACCGAAATCCTCCTGCAGGAGGTCCCGGCGGAGCCCGTGCTTCCAAGGGATGAAGAAGCGCGTGTGCTCCGCATCGATCCAGGTGGCGCCCAGGTGCCCGGAGTCCAGCTGCTCCCGCAGCCAGGGCAAAATCCGCGGCTTGGTCTTGTTAGCCATGACCCAGCTGGCTGTGGGGGCATTCAGGAAGCTGGAGGCTACTGGGGGTGAGGGGCCTGGGGGGGTGCAGCCTTGTCTCAAAGTCTAGGGTTGGGGTCGCAGTGGTGGGGCAGGCATTGGACCAGGGCGGAAGTGGGACGGTGAGTCCTAGGAAGCGGAGATCACTGGGTCCATTCTGTGGATCAGGAAACTGAGTCCCATAGCAGATCTGGGCACGGCTCCCACGAGTCCCACCGCCCAACGGCAGGCAGATTTCTATCTCCCACCCCCAGTCCTTCCGCGTTACCTAGATCTGGACTGGAGAATTTAGGCACCTAGGGTTCCTCCTTCCTGCTCGACCGCTGATCCCTGCCCACTCCCGGTCAGCTGATTGCATCGGGCAACTCCCCCTCCCTCCCCCCCAAGGAATCAACTCAACCCGCAAGCATGCCGGGAGGGACCGTATGCAAATGAGTGCTCCTCCCCTCGCCTCGTGCAAGTCAGGTAGGAACTCGGGCTAGAAGGAAAGTTGTTTAGAAAGTTTGCGTTTAAGTGAGGAGGTGGGGGGATGGGGCGGGGAGGTTTCGAGAAACTCCGCCCTCTGGCAACACCGAACTCGAAAACTACGTTTCCCATCGGCCTTTGCGTGCCAAAAATCACGTTCCTCTAAGCGGGGGCCCTAGCGCTTACTGGGAGTTGTAGTTTTTGTGTGATACCTCGTAAGGGAGATAGCCCTGCCCCCCCCCCCCCCCTTTCTTCCGAGATCTAGGCTTGCAGTGCGCGCTATTGGGCCCGAGATGGGCCCTAAGCAGCAGTTCAGGCTCGGCGAAAACCCCGTTCCAGGTGCCTTCCTGAACCAAGCCCAGGAAGAAAGGGTCCAAGGGCCGGAATTGGGAGCAGTGGGGTCGGACACCCTTGGCAGCTCCCTGCGGCTCTCTCTCTGCTTTGCTCTCGGTCCCCCACGTTTTTTGCACCCCTGCAAAATCTCTTTCTGCGTCCATATCTTCGCTCCCGCGTCCCCTTCTGTCTCTCCTGTCTATGTTTCTCTGGGTTTTGGAATCCTGCCCCCGCCCCCATTCAGGTTTCTGTCTCCACGTTACTGCCCACTTCAGGGGTCTCTGCCTCCTCAGGGATCTCTGCCCCTTTTGGGGCATATCGCTCCAGAGCTCTTCCGGTCTCTCCCCAATCCCGCTCCGATCTCGGTTCTCCAGCGTGTAGCTGAACCGCCGGAACAGCACAACACACGCGGCCCGGGAATTCGTGCAAGCCGCTTATTGGTAATGGACGCGACCAATGGGTAGGGGTGGTGCCTGAACTGGGCACTCCCCTGGGGCTGATTGGCAGGGGGAGGATCCCGGGTGGAGTCCCGGCTGCCTGAAGGCTTGGAGCACTACCGCCCCCTACAGTCCAATGGGCTGCCTCGTTTTCCCTAAGGGGTCCCCGCAGCTTTTGGCTGCTTCACGCCAATCCGAGAGGATCCTTGGCGCTGCGCAGGGAGGGCATGCGCAGTGCTGCGGACCCACCAATGAGCGCATCAGCACAGTGGGGCGGGGCGACGGCTAGATGGGTGTCCCTGACAGCGCGGGGTCCGCCGGGACGGCGACGGGGGGGGGGGGGGGGGGCAGGGTTAGAGATACACATAACCAATTAGAACGCTAATCGTAAAGATGGGCGGATGAATTGTCCAATGAGAGTGCGTGAGAGGGGGTGCCGACAGCGGGCAGGGGGCGGTGCACCCGCTAAAAGGCTGCCCCGGGGGAGCCGCGGGTGGGGGGCGAGTCGGGGGGAGAGAAGATGGCGGCTGCAGCCGAGGCCACGAACTGCATCATGGAGGTGAGCAGGGTCGGGTGGTGGCGGCGGTGGCCGCAGCGGCGGCAGCGGTGGCTGGGGGCTTCCTCGAAGGCGGCCACGATCGACGTCGGGGGCTGCTGGGGGGTAATCCGAGAGAGCGGCGTGGAGGCGGCGACGACGGCAGGAGGGGATGGGATGGACGCCCTGCCGGGGGCTCCCGCTCTCCATTTCGGCTGCTTAGCCGGGGATCTCAAAGCACTTAGAGAATCGTGGTGCAAGGGAAGCCTCGCAGGCTGACGGGGGGCTCGAGGGGGGACCACGTGGGGCTCGGGGAAACCGGGCACCACTTCCGGTCCGAGCGCCGCTTCCTTCCCCCCCAGCCCCACGTGGCCCCGTCGGCGGGTGGTCCTCGGGAGAGCAAAGGACCGGAGGGCTTCTCAGAGGAGGGGGCGCGAGGGACGGGCACGGGCCGGGAGGGGACCGGGATGTCGGGGCGTCGCGGGGTGGCGGCGGGAGACAGGCCGAGGTCAGCGCGCCGGGCGAGGCTATTTCCCGGAGGCCCGGCTGCGCAGGCGCTCCCCGCAGCGGCAGGGTGACCGGGAGGGGGCCGGCCCGGGGCTGCCTCGCAGCTGTCTGCGCTCGTCTGCTGGGGGTGGGGGGGTGAGAGGAGGAGGCTGAGGCCGAGGCCGCCGCCGCCGGCGCGGGGTAGAGGGAAGGCCCCAGGGAGTCAGCGTTGCACAGGGCTCGAGCCCGAGATAGCCGCAGCTGGGGCTGGGGGACCCCTCTCCCCTGCCCCTCCCCGCCCGCCCCCAGAGCCCCTGAGCCAGGCCCCCGGGAGCTAACCGTCTCTCCCTGTTACTCTCTCCTAGAGTTTTGTGGCCACCTTGGCTAATGGGATGAGCCTCCAGCCTCCACTTGAAGAAGTAAATATCCTTTTGTGAGCCTCCCCTCCTCTCCCCAGCCCGGGTCCCCTTTTCGTTGTGACCTTGGTGAAAGTCACTTTTCTCCATGCCTCAGTTTCCCTTCCATGGGCCAGAAGGTCTTTAAGTGCTTTCTCTGGCTCAGCTGCTTCCCAGTCTATGAGGCATGTTCTTGCTATGAGGCCCCTGGTCAGGCCCTTCCTCTTTCCGGGCCATAAAAGAGGCACTTGGAACATTGGCTCTAATCCCATCTTTTGGCTCAAAAGAATCCCAGGGTGGACTTTTCTATGCTGGGCCACAGCTATACAACTGTTCCACTTGGCTTGCCTTGGCTTGCCATCCTGTTGCCCCCTAATGACAATAATAAGGCAGCTTTCCCTTCCTTTATCCCAGGAAATGAGGGAGAGGCATGACAGCTGAGGGTCCCTCTCCAAACTCTGGCCTCGTGTTCTCTCTTTTCTAAAATAGAGGGTGGACTTGCCACCCACCCAGCATCTTGGTTTTGGCATCCTGGGAAGTGGGTTTGCTGTGACCTTGGGCAAACTACTCTCTTTGGTTTGCCGGCACCTGGCCCCTCTTTAATTACCCTGGTATTGCAGGGTACTGGGGAAGGCTCACTCTCTTTCCTAGGACTATATCTCTTCATCTCTCAAAGCCCAGGCAAAATCTTCCTTAACTCTGCCTCCAGCAGCCCACCTACCCAAATCTGCACCACCACCACCCCCATTCCCCAGACCCTAAGTGTTACCAATGTTCCCCCCCCCATCCCCGGCTGTGGGCTGAGCTAGAGATTGGAGAGTAGGCGCCACTGAGGTATCAAAGGGCCTCTGGGGGAAACTGAGGCAGGGATTGTGGGGGTAGGATGGAGATGGGGAGCTTGGAATGGGACAGGGAAAGAGTCCCCGGTGGTGGTGGTGGTGGTGGTGGCGGCGGTGGCAGTGAGGACTCTTCAGGAAAGAATGACTACTGGAGTCATGGTACCCCTCCCCCCAAAAGTGACCTCCTTCTCCCCACCCAGGTGTCCTGTGCACAGCCTGAGAGCAGTGAGAAGCCCAACGCCGAGGACATGACGTCCAAGGATTATTACTTCGACTCCTACGCCCACTTTGGCATCCATGAGGTGAGGGGGGGCTCCCCCATTTGGCGAACACAAGCACAGTGGGGATGTCAGCCTGGGGACAAGCAGGGCTCTGGTCAGCCTGGAGGCCTTTGGGTATATGCAGCCACCTTCTCTCTGCTGCCCTCTCGTGGCAGGCCCCACACTATGGGGACTGGGGGGGGGGGGAGGACCGGGAGGGAGGTCGAGGTAAGCCCCTGTCACAGCCACCTCTTTCTTCTGCAGGAGATGCTGAAAGATGAGGTACGGACACTCACTTACCGCAATTCTATGTTCCATAACCGCCACTTGTTCAAAGACAAGGTGGTGCTGGATGTCGGCTCGGGTACCGGTATCCTCTGCATGTTTGCAGCCAAGGCTGGGGCCCGGAAGGTCATCGGAGTGAGTTGGGGAGCGAGTGGGCCAGGGGTGCTGCTGGGAGGAGGGGAAGGAGGCTGTCCGGGCGGCCCCTGACCCTGCCGCTGTCCCTTTACCCAGATCGAGTGCTCCAGCATATCTGACTACGCGGTCAAGATCGTCAAGGCCAACAAGCTTGACCATGGTGAACGGCCGTGCTGGGGGGGGGGGGGGGGGCTGGGGAGGGGTTGCAGGGCCTGGCTGCCGCAGGAGGCTGAGCCCGGGCCCTCCTGGCCTTGTCCTGTCCGCAGTGGTGACCATCATCAAAGGAAAGGTGGAGGAGGTGGAGCTGCCCGTGGACAAGGTGGACGTGATTATCAGCGAGTGGATGGGCTACTGTCTCTTCTACGAATCTATGCTGAACACTGTGCTGCATGCTCGAGACAAGTGGCTGGTGAGGCCCCCGAGGTCCCTCTCCCCCTCCCCCTGGGCCCTGCTGCCCGCCTTCCCATGCTCGGCCCCTTCCTCATCCCCTTGACCCCTGTCCCTGCAGGCCCCCGATGGGCTCATCTTCCCGGACCGGGCAACGCTGTACGTGACCGCCATCGAGGACCGGCAGTACAAGGACTACAAGATTCACTGTGAGTAGGGCCGGGGAGGGACCAGGGAGGGTGTCGCTCTGGGGCAGGGCAACACAACAGGACTTCTGTTCCTCAGGGTGGGAGAACGTCTATGGCTTTGACATGTCCTGTATCAAGGACGTGGCCATCAAGGAGCCTCTCGTCGACGTGGTTGACCCTAAGCAGCTGGTGACCAATGCCTGCCTCATCAAGGTGCGGGGTGAGGGAGGCAGGGCCTCCCTCCCGTCTGGGTCTGGGTCAAGGTTTTTGGTTTTGAGCTGAGTTGAGGACACCTAGTCCAGTGGTCTCAAGGGGAAACTGAGACGTAGAGAAGTAGCGGCACTTGTCCAAGTCTAGGTTTGGCAGTGGCAGGGCTGGGTCCTTTTCTCCCACTGTCCCCTGTGTGGCCTGCCCTGCCTGGGGTTCAGGACAGACCGAGTGTCTGTCTCTGGTCTGGAGCTCGATGTGCCCTTGGGGCCTTGCAGGCGGCAGGGAGGGCCCGAGCACAAGTTCTGTCCCTCGGCAGGAGGTGGACATCTACACGGTGCGCGTGGATGACCTGACCTTCACGTCCCCCTTCTGTCTGCAAGTGAAGAGGAATGACTATGTCCATGCCCTGGTCGCCTACTTCAATATTGAGTTCACCCGCTGCCATAAGCGCACGGGCTTCTCCACAAGTGAGTGCTGGACGGGCACCCTCCCCCCTGAGGGCATTGGGCCAGCCCTGCCTCTTCAAGGTTCCCTGGGTGGCGATGCCGTGGTGGCTGCGGTTGATGAGCTTGAGGGCTGGACACACTGGTCCTCCTCGGTGATCTGGGGAAGTTTGTTGGAAAGGTGTTCTGGTTTTTGAGAAGCTTCTGTAACCAACTGTAGACGACTGAATTTGGATTTCTTGGGAAATTTTGGAGATTTTTTTTTTTTTTTTGAAAAGCGTGCAGTATCAAACATGTAGAAAGGGCACCTTGGAAGGCCAGCCACGTTAGACAAGCCTGTTTCTTTTCTGAGGGGATTAGGTAACTAAACTAGGCCAGGCTGTGGGGGAGGGGTCAGTCCGAGCTCAGTCCCTCCACCCTGGGTGCTGTGACCTCTCTCTGACCTTATGCTTGGCTCTGTGTTGCCCAGGCCCCGAGTCCCCTTACACACACTGGAAGCAAACTGTCTTCTACATGGAGGATTACCTCACGGTAAAGACGGGCGAGGAGATCTTTGGCACCATTGGCATGCGGCCCAATGCCAAGAACAACGTAAGCACGTAGCTGGGAGTTCAGTCCAAGGCAGCTAAGAGCTGAAAGTCTTTAGAGCCTGGTGTGGGCTGGCACCACCTCAGAGGAGGGCATTGGCAGGGAGTGACAAGTCCTGGGCTCAGGGTTACCTCCCACCAGGTGCCTGATTTTTAGAAGGGGCAGCAGGCCAGGCTTGGTCAGGAGAATTGTCTGGGGTGTCGTTCCCCAGAGACCAGGTCCAGGATTTGAATTTGAATTCAGGCCTCTTGACTCCAGTGTATGAGTCCCTATTTCCTACCTACCATTCTATGGCCCTGTTTGGGGGGGACCAGGGGGGATGGGTGCTTCCTTCTCACACTTCACTGTCTTCCCGCAGCGAGACCTAGATTTCACCATTGATCTGGACTTCAAAGGCCAGTTGTGTGAGCTCTCCTGCTCTACCGACTACCGGATGCGCTGAGCTGGCCCTGTGGGCGGATCCCGTGGGCCTCTGCCCCAGCCGGCCCAACTGCTCCAGGCATCCCACCTTGGCCGGCCCAGCCCACCCTGGGGAGCCGCCACCCTGGGGGCCCAGGGGGCCCCCTGTAGCCCCTTCCCCCGTTTTCTGTCCTCCACCCCCAAGCCCCAGCTCCCTCTTGTGGGTGAGTGAGGGGCCCAGGGGCCACATCGTGACTGTGTTTTTCATAACTTATGTTTTTATATGGTTGCATTCATGACAATAAATCGTCAGCTGGGATCTGGGGAGCAGAGCTTGTGCTGGGGCATTGGGGAGGGCCAGGCCAGGCAGGCCAACACCTCTGTCTCCCCTGCACCCCTGGCTCACATATCTCTGGGTCCTCCTGTTTCTCCTTAGAACCTCTCCTGAGTTGTCACCATGCCCCATCTGGGGATGTTCTGATTCTCCCTGCTAGGAGTGGAACTGCCTGGCCTGCTTCCTGAAGGCCCCCTTTCCTTCCTTCCCAGAAGTGGCCTCCAAGCCACCCTCCTCCCTTTGACTTATTCTCAGAAAAAGTAGCCAGGAGTGGGGGTGGGGTGGGAGGACCTGGGCCACCCATGCCTGACTGGGCTTTGTCTCAGTTGAGCAGGGAAGGTACTTGGAGATCCTACTGTCTTTAAGGCAGAGTCTGGGCTTCCAGGAGTTCTGTGTAGCTCCCCCTTCCCCCAAGGGAGCTTATCCACACTCCTTATCCTTCCCCAAATGTGGCTCGGGTTGGTTTGTATGCAAGGGTCCCCATCTTGTGAGCTGCCTCTCCAGAATGCTGCTCTTCTCAGGTGTATCAGACTCTGACCCCATTGGATATACTGGAGCGGCTGGATATTTCCTCCATCCCCTTTTATAGGTGAGGTAACTGAGGGAAACAGGATAAAGTGACTAGCTCAGGGTCATACAGCTACAGGGCTTGAGTTTGAACCTCATCAGGGTTCTACTGTGCCATCTGGCTGCTCTCCAGAGAATTAGGGGGCCAGCCTCCCAGGCAATTTGAGAACCTGGATGGGCCTTGGTTAACTCATTTCCAGCCTCCAGGCCTCAGTTTCTAAATCTGAAGTGGGGGGAGGTCAGGTCAATGTGGCCTTTGTGTCCACACCCAAATAGCACCTTGAGACTGCATTCACAGATGTCCCCAAATAGGGGGCCTGTTTACATCTCTCTGCTGGCCCATCCTTTATCCCTTGGAGTTGCTTGGGGTAGACCCCTGTGCCCTTAAAAGGCCTCTCCAGCCCTCGGGTGTGCAGCTTGCTAGACTTCTCACCCTTTTCTTACTGGGAGGGGCTGGGTGTGATTCCCTGCTCTCTAAGCTGCAGAGGCTCAGGGAAGATGTATAGACAGGGAGGGGCAGGGGGCTGCTGATGCCACAAAGGCTTTGTGCTGGGCACCAAGCCTTCCCCCTACCTGGACTGTAGGACCATTAGTCCCCTCGTCAGGTTCAGCCCCTCCCTTTCACTTAAAGCGCGGGGCAGCCGGACCCGGAGGAACGGAGTGCGCACATGCGCAGAGAGTATACGGGGGCTAGGGGTAGAGCAGCCCCCCCCATGCGTGGCGTGCATAGGGAGTGAAAGGGGACAACCGAGCGCAGGCGCAGACGTAAGCGGGGTGGCGGGGGTAGAACCTGGGATTTCACTGGCGGGAGGGGGGGGCGCTCCCCTCATATTGGAGATCTCCAAGCGCAGTGAGTAGTGAGGCGACAGCTCCTAGAAAGGGCGGCTGGGGATGCCCAGGCCCTAGAGGGAACGGGAGTCGGAGAGCACCCCAAGGAGGGCTGTGGCTGGGGGCGGACATCCGGGGACCCTACGGGCCTGGGGTCGGGGCACTTGCGGGGGGGAGGGGGGGAGCACACCAGTGTCTCTTATCACTCGGATCTCCGCCTCTCCTCGGGGCTCTCAGCATCTCAGTCCTGAAGCATGCGCGGTGGACAGACCTGGACTTCAGGACCCTTTTTTTAGCCCCCTCCTAGCTCCCCCGCCTTGATTTCCTGAGGATGCTGGATACAGTGCTGACTGGCACCAGGGTTGGGTGGGGGCCGGGGCCGCCCCTGTCCCATTCTGGGAGCTGGGGGGTGGGGGTGGGGCCAGGGCGCTGGGATGCTGAGCCAGCTATCTTCCGCGGGCTCTAAACTACATCTCCCCGCAGGCCCTGCGGTGGCCCGGCTACCGGCAGCCCCTTCCATGGTCCTCACGGCCTCATGGGATTTGTAGTCAGAGTTCCTGGGGGCTAGGATGCTCACGGGTTGGGGGAAGGGGGGGGCGGGTGAGGGCCGACGCGTGGTCCCCCTTCCAGGATCCCAGGGCGCCATGGCTGAGGCCCGCCAGGCAGCGACTTTCCGCCTAGACCTGGGCCAGGGGACTCCAGGGCGGAGGTGGTGGAATCCAGCCTTGAAGGAGGTCGGCAGTGCCGGGCTGCGCTCCTGGAGGCGGAGCCTGGCCCAGTGCAGGGTAAAGTGGCGGGGCTTGCCCACTGTCTTGCCCGCCTTCCCCCTTCCCCTGCTCCGCCCAGCTCCAGAGCAACCTCACGTGGGGGTTCTTCCAGGGGCTGACCACCAGGCTCTTCATGCGTCTTGTAGCTACCTTTGGGGGACCCCGAGTCGGCCTGGTGTACCCAGGTCCCTGCCCCAAGATCCCATTCTGAGTTCACCAAACCCACTTTTGCCATCCCCAAGTTCCTTCCAGTGGCCCCCCAAACCCAGTTCTGAGACCTCCGGGAGGGCTGGCTGTATGTGGGAGCCTGCCGTGCCTTCTGTCCTGTCCCGGCAGGATGACATGCTGTCTGGAGCTTGCCCGGCTGGTCCAGCCAGCGGTCTCTTCCTCTTGGCGGCCATCCAGGGCTCCCGGTTCATGCAGCTGGACCCCTCTTTGGGGCTAGTGGACTGGATCAAGGCCAGCCTCCCGGCCTGGTGAGGCTCCCCAGGGTGCAGGGCTTCACTGCTGCCCACCCCTCGATTTTCTGCCTGATAGATCTCTAAGCACCAGCCTGCCCCTTGGCTATTCAGGCCAGGGCCCAAGCAGAGGTGGGCGCAGGGTGGTGGGCAGTTTACTGAACTCAGAATCCCAGCCATTTCAGTGCGTCGACCCCTGGGCCGAGTTCCAGCCTGGTCCCCTCTCCTCAGGGGTGAGTGCTGGCTCCCGGGCTGCCAAGGGGCTTTGGCAGCTACCATCTTCGCCGGGGGTCTCTGGATGGCCCTGCTGCTGACCCTGCATGTGGTACTTCGGCTCCTCCTACGCTACCAGGGCTGGCTGAGCGAGCCTCGTGGGACCTTGTCCTTGCCCACGCGCTCCTGGCTGGTATGAGGAGCTTTGGGCTCGGCTTTCCAGCCCTTTTGACCCCAGATGGTCTCTGTCTCCCTTGTTCTCTGTCTCTCAGTATCTCTGATTTGTCTGGGGGGTGGGAGACCCAAAGGAAAGGGGAAAGGATCTGGGTCAGGGCCCAGTGCTTCTGCCTCCTCCAGGCCCTGGTCAGGATCTTCTCCGGCCGTCGCCCGACACTCTACACATACCAGCGCTCCCTGCCCTGCTTACCTCTGCCCTCTACAGCGGGCACTGTGGCCAAGGTGGGCATAGCAGAGCTGGGCTCCATCCCTGATACTCAAGAATCAGGGACTGGGGCAATTAGGGCTGTGGGAACCCAAGGTGTCAAAGGGTTTGGGAACCTAGGGAGTCAGTTACAGGAACCCAGGGTGATGGGGAATTGGGGGCCCTGAGATTCAGGGGTATGGGGACCCAGCAAGTCAGAGTTATAGGGACCTGGGGGCATGAAGTCTCAGGAACCCAGAGAGTCAAAGTCTTAGGGACCTGGAAAATTAGGGACCCAAAAGGATTTAGGGTCTTAGAGCCTCAGAGACAGATGGCCGTGGCCGGATACATACCTTATGTCCCCAGTACTTGGAGTCTGTGCGACCGCTGCTGGCAGATGAGGATTTCCAGGCCCTGAGCAGCCAGGCCCAGACGTTTCTACACTCAGAGGCCCCCCGGCTACAAGCTCTTTTGGGCCTCAAGGCCTGGTGGGCAGCCAACTATGTGAGTGCCCTGTCTCCACACTCCAGCGTGTCCCAACGTGGTGTGATGGGCTTGGCCACTGTCTGATCCTGCTCTCCCTTCCCCAGGTGAGTGACTGGTGGGCAGAGTATATCTACCTGCGGTCCCGAAGCCCCCTTCTGGGCAACAGCAACTTCTATATCTTGGTGAGCCCCCTCCCCTTGGTCTGCCAGCCCTCCTGTCCCTGGTCGTTGGCCAAGTAACCTGTGACCAAGCTCCAGCACTGTTTCCTACACCAGCCTGAAGCATCTTTTAAGAGGTTACTGCATGCTAGAAGGCAAAAAGGGGCCTTGCCCTCATGGTGCTTCCATTCTGACAGGGAAGATGGGGTTGAAAACACTATGCGTCTGCTGTTCTAGGCAGTGTGGGCAGCAGTCAGCTCGGAGGGAGGCACTGGCAGTGAGTGGGGCAAGGGGGCCTGGGAACGGCCTACACTCGAGCATGCCTGCTGTAGCCTGCCCTGTCCTCCCCACAGGACTTCCTGTCTGTAGCCCCCACTCCTCTGCAGGCCGCCAGGGCCGGGAACGCCGTGTACGCCATGATGAGATTCCGGGAGCGGCTTGGCCGTGGGGAGATTGAGCCTGTAAGGGGCCAGGAGGGGGCCCGACCTGGACCGGGGCGCCTTGGGAGCTGGGTGAGTGGCCTTTCCTGGCCCCGGTTCATGCTGTTTCCTGCCACTCGTGGTCCAGGCAACGCTGCTGGGGATGCGCCCGCTGTGTTCTGCCCAGTACCGGCACATGTTCAACACCACTCGGATCCCTGGGGTCTCCGGAGGTGAGAAATCTTGACTTCTGACCCCTCTCCCCTGCATGAGAGATCCTGGTGACTTCAGAACCCCCAGGGAAGTGGATAGAGCACTGGATTTGGAGTCAGGATGACCTGGGTTCAGATCCTGCCTCTTGACGTTTCCAAGAATTTATCCAGCGGCTCCTGAGTACCAGGTGCCTGGGGCTGCAGTGCCAAAGGTAGGGCCAGATGCGGGCTACTTTCTAGGGGCCTCAGCCTCATCTATAACATAAGGGCTAAGAAATGTCAAGTCCCTTGGTAGGTCCCATGAGAGAATGGCAGTAAAACCCTCTGTGACTGGTGAAAGGCCGTGTGCAGTCACAGATTTTCTTAATCATTTGGGATGTTTGGCTGTCTGAGACCCCCACATTGGCACCTGAGCCTGGGCACCAATGGCGTTCTCCCCAGACCAGCTGTATCATGTCAGAAATAGCTGCAGCCGCCACGTGGCTGTCCTGCACCGGGGCCGCTTCTTCCGCCTGAGGACCCACAGGGGTTTGGGGGGCCACCTGCTGAGCCCTCGGGTCCTGGAGCAGCAGCTTCAGCATATTCTGGATGACCCAGCCCCAGCGCGGCCCTCAGAGGAGCACCTGGCCACCCTGACAGCTGCCCCCAGGTCAGTGGGGTTCCTGGAGGGCTGAGGGCCACAGGGCTCAGGGGGTCCAGCCCCCCCTGACCCCAGCCCTGGCCCTGACAGGGCCCTGTGGGCTCAGGCTCGGGCCTCCCTGCAGGCGGGGGACAGGAGCACACAGGCCACCTTGGAGGTGGTGGAAGGTGCTGCCTTCTTCGTATGCCTGGAGGAAACTCCAGGACCCTCGAACGCATCCCCCGAGGTGCTGTTAGACAAGTTGGCTTGGTCCTTGCTGGTGGGAAGTGGCCACAACAGGTGAGCCCAGCCTGGTCCCTTCCCTTCGCCTTCACCCCCTATCCCCCAGGCTTGGTTCCCCAGATACCCCAAGTCTCCTCCCCCTCCTCCTTCTCCCCAGACTCTGCGGAGTCCTCTCTGCCAGACACTCCTGCTTCTTCTCCTACAGGTGGTTGGACAAGTCTCTGAATCTCGTGGTCTTTGCCAACGGACGCATGGGGCTGAACGTGGAACACTCCTGGGCCGACACCCCTGTCCCTTCGCACATGTGGGAGGCATGGCTGCTGTGCCCAAGACACCCCCAAGACCCCTGAGAGGCTCCCTGGAGTTGGATATCTCCGCCATCGGAGACGTGCCCAGAGAAGTCTCTCAGAGGCCAGGCTCTGCAGGGGCCAGTCCCTGAGGGCAGCCCAGGGCTAAGGGATCAGGGGGCCTAGGGAATGATGGCCTAAGGTCAGGGCCTGATGAGTGGCTCTCTTCTTCCCCCAGGCTATACTGGCCGCTGAGTGCTTTGAACTTGGCTATGCAGCTGATGGGCATTGCAGAGGGACCCCTGACCCCACAGTGGGACCACCTGAGCGGCTTCTGTGGACAGTACCTGAGGAGGTGAGGATGTGGCCGTTTTCCTGCCCCCATGCTCTTCTCCTTGTGGGTCTGTGTCTCTGGCCTGACCTCAGCCCCTTCCTTCTCATGGCGGTCTCTACCTGGGGCAGGTGGCCGCCTTTATCCCCCTGGCACTGCGGGAGGCCCAGGTTTTGGCTAGAGACACCGAGTGCCACATCCTCCCATTCACTCACTTTGGGAGAGGATTCACCCGACGCTGCCGTACCCCAGGAAGCAGCTTTGTGCAGCTGGCTCTGCAGCTGGCCAGATTTCGGGTCAGTACCCTTGGGAGAATGGGGGTGAGGGGGACTGTCTATGTACCTGCAAATCTGCTGTGGGAACAGAGAAAGAAACATAGGCTAGTGTGTGGTGGGGGCCATAGGGAGGGATAAGAATCAACAAAAATACTGGTCTAGCTGAGGAGGCAGGCCATATAGACCAGGAGGGTCATCTGGCTGGGAGGCAGGCAGTATAGACCAGAAGGGTATAGAGGGGCCCGGTATCTGTGCCTGGGCCAACACTTCCCCCTGTTCCCGGCCCATCAGGACCAAGGCAGCTTCTGCTTGACCTACGAGGCGTGTGTGACGAGATCATTTCACGAGGGCCGCACAGAGACTGTGCGGCCTTGCACCACGGAAGCCTGTGCCTTTGTCAGAGCCATGGAGGACCCGAGGCTGACGGTAGGTGCCCTCCCGTGCCTGCCTCTTAGCACTGTCCCCAGAGCCTGGCAGTGATCAACCCTGGTTAACCTCCCCCAGGATGCCCAGCGCCTGGCCCTCTTCCGAATGGCAGCAGAGCGGCACTGGGCGCTGTGTCGGGCAGCCCTGACTGGCGAAGGCGTCGATCGGCACCTCTTCTGCCTCTACCTCGTCTCTCAGCTTCTCTGTCTCCCCTCCCCGTTCTTGACCCAGGTCAGTGTCCCCTGTCCCAGGGAAGAAGGAGGCACCTTTGGGTAATGGGGAAAGCCTTGGGGTCTCCTGGCCCACACCCTCCTCCCAAACCCCCTTTTTCAGGTTCGGGCTGAGCGATGGAAACTCTCTACCAGCCAGAGCCCAACACAGCAGCCACGACTGTTTGATCTAGCCCGTCATCCGGACTATGTTTGCTGTGGGGGCGGCTTTGGGCCTGTGAGTGGGGCCATGGAGGGAGGGACAGTCCCTGGAGGCCCAGGGTGGGCAGAGGGGGACAGTGCTGGGCCTGCAGTGGGGCAGAGTCCCTGGAGGCCCAGGGTGGGCAGAGGGGAACAGTGCTGGGCCTGCAGTAGGGTTCCCAGGGGGCGGGGTGGCCAGGGCTGGTGGGTGAAGACCGTGGCACTGGGGACTTTTCTCCTCTACTGGACCCAGGCAGATGACGATGGTTATGGCGTGTCTTACATCTTCATGGGAGAGAGCATGGTCACCTTTCACATCTCCTGCAGAGTCTCCAGCCCTGACACGGTTAGAGCCATCAGAGCCCTTGTCCTTCCCAAACCTTGCAGGGGGTTTGGAGGTGTCCAGATCTCGAGGCCCCTGGCTTTCCCCATCCCCCACCCCCAGTTCCCTCATGGAGCAGGCATCCTTTGGAGCTCGCAGGGACCTTGGGGATCATCCAGCCCAGAGATTTTGCAGATGAGGAAGCTGAGGTCCAGAGAGGTGACATAGGCTTACCTGAAGAGACATAATAAGTGACAGCGTTAGAATTTGAATTCACTACCACTGTGACATTTCATGGCAGGAATCCCAAACCCAGGCTTTCCACCCCCACCCCTGAAGCGCCCTAGTGTCCAGGCCCCCGTCCTCGCCCTCTCAGGGACCCAGGCATCTGGGATCCCATGCTAGGTCCCCCTTTGGCCCCATTCTCCTTCCTTCGGGAGGGACGTTCCCTCGGGGATCTGGGTTTCTGGGCCCTTTGGGAACTCCAACATCCGGGTCTTCTCACACCCATCTCCTGCCTTTGCAGGATTCCCAGCGGTTTGGGCGGCACATTCAGGACGCGATGCTGGATGTGGCCGCTTTGTTTGGCCTAGGCATCGGGCCCAGCACAAGGGCCCACCCAGGCGAGGTGGCCAGGGAGGACAAGAATTCTGTGAGGGCCTCCCAAGGGCCTGAGTCCCAGCAGGCACCCTCAGCTCCCAGCCATCCCTAACACTGAGGGAGTGGCCCTCACTCGTCAAGGCTGGACAGATTGACTCTTGGCAGGCCCCGAAGAAGACTGAGGAGGAAAGCTGGCATTGTGGCGTCTGGAATAATGGGGGCCCAGCCTCACTTGTCATCTGCTTATTGTCACCTGGTCCTGCTAATCTCAGCCTATTCTCTTCCTATATCCTCATCCCTGGTGTGAACTCACCCCCCATTCCACCCCTAGCCGTAGCCCAGCCACAGGCTAGGGTCAAGCCCCTGCCTGACGCTGTTCCATAGGTGAGGGAACCCCCAGTCTTACTCCATTCCCAGCCTTCCATAGACTAAGATCAACCCCAACCTGACCCCATTCCATAGGTGAGGGTCAACCCCAACCTTCCTACGTGCATGGGTTGAGGTCAGCTCCAACCCCACCTCATTCCATAGTCTGTCAATCCAATCCTGACCCCCTTCCACAGGTTAAGGTCAACCCCAATGTTACCCTATTCCATAGGCTAACCCCAGCCTCAGTTCCAGCTCATCCATAAGCTAAGCTCAGCCCCAACACTAGCCTCGAATGTACCTTGATCTCAGCCCAGTCACAGGCTTTTCTGAGTTCCAGTCACCCCAGAGCCCAGGCCACAGTCCTGTCAGACCATTCTCAATGCCTCCCTTCACCCCAACTCCTCATCAGCTCCAATGTCATCTGAAGCTGAGCCCCAAACTCAGTTCAGGGTCTGCTCATTGTCAAATTCAGTTCATCCCAGCCTGCCTACAGGCCAACCTCAGTCCCAGCGGCATCAGAACCTCCAGTCACCTATGGCCCAGTCTCAGTGTGGCCCTTGACTGCACTCACCTAAGGAAGCCATGGCCGGCCAGTGTATCAAAGCTGAGGAAGTGGAGATGGCAGTGAAACAGTCCCTGCTCTCACGCAGGGGCCTGCCAAGAGCCACCGTTTTACTGAGTGCAGGGAGACCAGCAGGCATGGATGAGGAGAAAAAGACATAAGGGGTGGGAGTGGGCATCTGACCAAGCCTTGGATGGAGCTGTGGGTTTTGAGAGACAGAGAGTGCTTGTGCAAAGGCATGGAGGTGGGTCAGTGGTTCACCCTCCAGGCCTGGAGTCAAGAAGACCTCAACTCCTGTCCCGGCGCGCACTAGCTGTGTGACCCTGGGCAAGTCACTTCACCTTTGCCTCGGTTTCATTACCTGTGAAATGGGAATAATAGTGGCACCTATTTCCCAAGGTTGTTGGGAATATCAAATGAGATATTGGTCGTGTGCTTTCCTCACCTTAAAGAGCTGTATAAATAAATTCTAGCTACTGTTTGATGATGCTGACGATGGTGAATAACACACAGGCCAGTTCGGCTGGATGGAGTGCACGAAGGAGGGATGCTGTGAGAAGCGATGGAAAGCCAGAGGGTGAGAGGTTTCAAAGGGAAGCAGGCAGGAAGGTGGCACAGCGGATAGGGCATGCGAGGAATAAAGATTTCCCTTTTATATTTAATAAGTAATTTTTCCATTACGACCCTGTTCTCCTTCCTCGGCCAGAAACCAACCAACGTGGGAAATCTCTCTTATTAGAGATTGACCTAGGCCTAGATCTAATCCAACAGTCAAAGAAACCCTAAATCTGGGCTGAGGCTGTTCCTGCTCATTGCCTTTGCGCAGGCAGAACTGGGGAAAGGTTGATTTTCCTTATCAAGACAGTCGATATGGAAATTGATGTCTCTGGTTTATATTGGAGTGACCGAAGCCACGTACCCCAACGCCTTCATTTGAATATAGCCCCCACCTATCTTTGTGTCAGCCAGTCTCCAGGGTCACAATCCCTCATGAATACCTCCTCTTCAAAGGGCATGTAGACCATGACCCCCACCACCATAAGGGGTCTTTTGGTCTTAGAGATGGCCAAATGGTCATCCTTTTATTAATAGCCTGCTGGCCTTATTAATAAAATTATTAAATTACCCAAAAGCTATGACTCTTAAGCCTTTTTAAACATCATAAGCACCAACCCTGGAGTCAGGAGGCCCTGAATCCAAATCCAGGCTCAGATGCTCACTAGCTGTGTGATAGTGGACAAGTTACTTAATCCTAATGGCCCCCAAAAAAGAGAAAGAAAAAGGCACACGAGCTTAGGGAGCCAATGAAGTTTCTTGAGCTGGTGCGTCATACTGGACACATCCTTGAACTCATCTATTCCAGCATTCTCTCCCCTGTGGCCTGAACTCCCCCTGCTTACGTCAGTGACAGAGGATGAAAGCTCTTGTAATTGTTGCCTGCAAAGAGAAGTGGCCCTGAACATTTTTTTTAAATAAACTTGTATTGATATCTTCATATCATTCCAAATTTTTTAGCAGCATCTTCACCCTCCCAGGTCCCAAAGAGTCATCTTCTATCACAAAGAAAAAGTAAGAAGAGGAAGAAATGAGCAAAAGTGGGTCAGTCAATACATTGAAAAAATCCCCAAATATGTGAAGCATCCACAGCCTTGAGCCTACCACCTCTGCAAAGGAGGGAAGTGAGGAGTGAGGAGGCCCAGAATATTTGTGATTTGTTGTAGCACCACCTTTGGGATTACTTCCCTAACTCTTTCTCACATTGGGGGGCTAGGTTCCCATGGGTGACTGTCAGGGTTCTAGAGGTGACCTTGAGGGGATGGCTTTCTAGTACTGTCACTCATGAGCCCCCATCGATGTGAACCCAGTTTATAGCTCTTGACTTGGTTAGCTTTTAGCTTTTAGGAAAGGTATTTACTAGAGAGATATTACAAGAACAGTTGGTACAAATATTTCTCCCTAAATCCTGGGTTATGGCCTCCCACAAGTACACATAGGGACATGGGAAGAGTGAGGTCATGCTTAGAAGACAGTAATGAGGCACACATGTAGTATGTGGTATGACAGTAACTCAACTCATGGTAGCTTATGGCTTTCTGCAGCCCATACCAGGCATTCTTCTAGGGTGCAAGGGATCATGCCTAGCTCATTAATGACTGTCTTTGCAACTCCTTGGAATATCATTCTCTTCCCAGCAGGATGTCTTGTCTCCCACCAAGCCATTCTCTGTAATCCCAGCTGAATACACTATCAGATACTGACCCCATTCCTCTAAAGACGTGGTCAATATAGAGGAAAGGCAGATGAGGAGGAGGAGGAGGACAGAGAAATTCTCTTCTTCCCCTAGAAGGAATCACCTCACAGGCCCAAAGCTCACTCCTATGGAGGTTTTCATCCCTGGCTGCCCAGATGCCTGATAGGCTTGAAGCTGAAATTTCTTAACCTACTTAAAGCTCCCAAGGTGGAGGACGGGTTAGCTTGTTTCATGAGTTAATCAGAGTTTACTTCTAACCAAATCAAGAGGGCCATAATTTATAAAGTAATTTCACCTGCTATGTGCCTGGTACTCTGTGTGCTAAGCCTGGTGTAATACGAAAAGAAGCAAAAGACAATCCCTGTGCTCAAGTTGCTTATAGTTTAAAGGGAGAGACAACATGCACCTGCTCACGTGCACACACACACACACAGCAATGAATCAGAACAGAATAAATAAATAAATAGGAAATAATTATAAGAGGTAAAGCCCTGGATTAAGGGGGTTCCTCCCTAAAGAAGGTGGGACTTGAAGAGAGCCAGGGAGGTTGGTGGTCAGAGCAGAGGAAGAGCATTCCAGGCATGGGGAACAGCCAGAGAGTTGAAGAGGACCTACCCCAGAGGGGGGCAGAATCACAGGACAGAAGGGGGTATATATGAGATGTTGCCAAGATGAAATCGACGGACCGTGGCACCATATTGAATGGGGGCAGTGCTAAGAGAGAGTGAGGTGTCCAGGATGGCTCCTAGGTTGGGAGCTGGAGCTACTGGGAGGATGGTGTTACCCTCCACAGTAATGAAAAGAGGAGGGAAGGGTTTAAGAGGAAAGATAAGTTCTGTTATGAGTTTAAGTTGGACATCCAGGTTAAGATGTCTGAATGGCAAAGGTGTTAGATTGGAGGTCAGAAAAGAGATGTGAGAATCATCAGCATAAAGATGATACTTAAATCCATGGGAACTGTTGAGGTCACCAAATGGAACAGTCTAGAGGGAGAAGAGAAGAGAGCCAGAGCAGAGTCTTGTCTCTACCAGAGGGATACTGATGGTGAGATTTCGTGCTCTGGAGGAGGATCCAGCAAAGGAACCAGAGCAGGAGCTTCAAGAGAAGGAAAAGGAGAATGGGGGTGTAGGGGGAGTGTATTTGAAAGCCTACAGAGAAGAGAATTATCAAGGTGGAGGGAATGGTCAACAGTGTCAAAGGCTGCAGAGAGGCAAAGGAGAATAAGGACAGAGAAAAGGTCACTGGACTTGGTGGTTAGTGAAGAGGTATAGGGTTAGGGTGCACAAGACCCCAAAACACCAACACGCTGGTCCTGTCAAGTGAAGACTCAAGTCTTCTCTCAGCCAAAGAAAAGTAAAGGTTATTAAAAGTTTGCTTGTATTGGACACAAAGAAAGTCTATGCTAGGTCATTCTATGGTGCTTTCACACACATGGAAGGAAGATGGGGTCTTATATACAGAAAGGTTGTGGGAGGAATCTAGGGTGGTCTAGGGGAGGAGTTTGGGGAGGGTCTTCAAGAGGAGTCAGATGAAGTCAGACTCCAGTAATGAGTTTGGGGAGGGTCTTTAGGAGAAGTTAATGAGGTCAGACTCCAGTAAATGAGTGAAGGCTATCTGGAGACACAGACAATGGTGGGAATAGTTGATTTGGATAGAGATATTTGGATAGGTTCAAGGGTGGGAAATAGATGGACAATGGAGGCCTAGGCTAGTAAGATTAAGAGATTTGGGCTTAGCTATAAGGAAAAGCTTATGGCCTCATGCAAATGCCTCGTCAAGTGGAAGATTCAATAAGAATTCAAGCGGTTTTCCCACAGCCTGCACCTCATCAGTCAGATCACTGGTAAGAGTGAGAGCCGAGAGGTGTTACCTTGATCCGAGAGAGCAGAGAGTAGGCCCTCTTATTTGCAAAACTTTATGTTCCTCTGTGAAAATATCCATAGGGAAAAATTAGTCTCCATAAAAATATCCATAGGGAAAGACTAACCAAGAAAGAAACGTAGAGGGAAGCAGTCAAACCTCCTTCCACTATGATCTTGTAGCAGTTTTTCAGACTTAGCTACCCACATGGTCTGAAGCCTTCAGCTGAATAACCACATTGAGGAGCTCACACCAAAGGTGAGTCTACAGTTCTGTTGCTGTGAACCTGTAGAGCCTTCTAGCTGGAGTCAGCAGCAGTCTATTGATGTTCGAACTAGGGGCAAGCCCACAGCAGTGTTAGGCAGATCCAAACCCGGTTCAGGGGCTCCTAAAGCTCAGACCAGGAAGGCAGGAATCAGACTTTGTCCTGGATCAGATAGATTTGGACACTGAAAACTTAGAGATCTCTAGTCCAAGCTGCCACTGTGATCCTTAAAGAACATGGGACTTAACTCAGAGAAAGCAGCATCAGGCCCAAGAAAGTACAAAATTGGAACAAGCAAGGCATAGATGCTACCTTCAGAAGTGTACAGAGTCTGACCCTAACATAAAGTCCTAAATTAGGAAATAAGGCAGGAAGAATAAGTAAGCAAACAAACAAAAAATCCCAAAATAAAAAACTCTAATGGCCACAGGGATGTCTAAAACCACGCTTGGAAGAAGAGAGTGGGTTTTAAAACATCTTCAAGCAAAGCCTCAAAGAAAAACACGTTAGGTAAAAGTTCAACTAGAATTCCTAGGAAGAAATGAAGCCAGAGTTTGTTTGTTTTTTTTTTTAAAGTAAATTTAGATAGAGAGAATAATATTGACTCTCCGTGTTTCTGGATGCCAATAAGAATCACCTTCATCATCTAATTACATAATAGTGTGTGGGTGCGGGGACCTCAAAAATCTCCTCCCCATGAAAAATCAAAAGCCAGAGGCATCTTGAGGAAGGAACTGGAAGTTTTATTCTTTTCTCCCAAAAGGAAGAGGGATGGTCCTCTCCATGGCAGAGACAAGAAGAGGAGGCCTGTTATAAAAGACAGAACAAGAATTCATACCCTAAGGCGGTCAAGCCCCCTCCTCTTGGCTGTCCCGTTCTCCCATTGACTAGGCGGCAGGCTCTCAGTCTTGGCGCAAAATCTAACCCAATGGTGGATAACAAAGAAGCGCACCACTATCTTCTATCGGCAGGGAGGTGGGACAGGAAGTCAAGGTATCATCCATGGCCTTATTTGGTAACTACCAAAGCAAAGGAGGGGAAAAAGTCACAAGGAAAGGTGGAGATCAAAAACTCCTGAAAGGGGCCTAATGCTAACGACAACAAGGGAAGGGGGGAAGGGTCCTAGGTTGTATAATTTCTGTTTCTGGTTTCCAGATAGTTTCTCTCCCTTCTCATTCTGAGGAGTCTTCACAGAGGGTGCAGAGAGTGTACCCCACTCAATAGAATTAAGAAATTTAAATCTATGCCACTGAAAGAAATCTTCTCTAAGACTGTGAGATAAAGAAACCTTAATCTGCTTTGGACTAGCTCATTAAGTGGTTAAAGATAGAGATCCAAGCACAGTACTCTGCACCTAGTAAGGCTCAAATGTTACATTCATTTATGAAAACTGATTTGATCTTGTGTATGCTCTTTTATCATTACAATGAAAGCATGGTATTCTGTGCCTCATTTTTAAAGTAAAGTTCCATTTGAAGAGGTACCCAAAGAGGGTTAGGGCTGCCCGAGACCCCAAAATACCAACATGCCGGGTCCTGCGGAAAGAATTCCACTCAAGTCTTCTCAGCCAAAGAAAAAGTAAAGTTTTATTGAAAGTTCAAGTTTGCCATATGGAGTAGACTCTTAAGGAGCCAGTCTATACTAAGTCATTCTATGGCACTCTCTCAGGGCAAGTCTCTGCTAGGCCATTTCATGGTGCTCTCATAAAGATGGAGGGAAGATGGAGTCCTATATACAGAGGAATCTAGGGGTAGTCTAGAAGAGGAGCCTGGGGAGGGTCTTTAGGAGGAGTCAATGAGATCAATGAAGAGTGGATTGATATTTTGATAGGGTCAAGGGTGGGAAGCAGATGGACAATGGAGGGCCAGGCTAGCAACAGGTTTGGGCCCAGCCACAATGAAATACTTATGGCCTCTGCAAAAGCCTACTGAAGATTCAATCAGACTTCAAACAGGTTTCCCAGAGTATGTACCTCAAAGATTCAAGGAGAGCTCAAAAGGGGGGGGGAGGGTGTCCCAGAGCCTACACCTCATCACATTAATTCAAATAAATAAGTTGAGTTTTCCTTTCTTTGGTTTGATAAGTTTGACATTTTTGAATGAATATCTGATGAATGTTCATCTTAAAAAAAAATTCTCTAGGTGCACCTCCAAATGAAATACTCATGAGAAAATACCAATCTAAATCACTAATAACAAGAGAAATGAAAATCAAGACAACTTTGAGGTTTTGCCTCATGCCCAATGGATGGGCAAAGATACAAGATCAGTCCAAGATGAGGATTTTTGAATCAATGGGCATATTGCATTTTTTGGTGGATCTGTGAACTTGTCCAACCATTCTGGAAATCAGTTTGGATTTAAGCAAAGAAAATGGTTAAAATGTTCATATGCTTTGACTCAGAGATCCCCTTTCTAATCAAATAACCCAACAAGGTCAAGAATCAAAAGAAAGGTACTGTGTATGATAAAATATCTATAGCACCATATTTTTTTTGGTAGTAAAGAACTGGAAGTATAGTAGATGCTTATGGACTGGGGAATGGTGAAGCAGGTCATGAATCCAAAGAGACTGATGTGGATAAACAGAGTTCACTAATCAATATAGATTTTAAAAAGAAAAGTATACTTTGACCCAGTAATACGACTTCTGGGGTTGTATCCCAAAGAGATCATAGAAGTGGGAGGAAGACCCTTATATACAAAAATATTTATTGCAGCTCTCTTTGTGGTGGCAAAAAACTGGAAATTAAGGGGATGCCCATCTACTGGGGAATGGCTAAACAAGTTGTTGTATATGAATGTAATGGAATACTATTGTGCTAAAAGAAATGGGGAGGAGACAGTCTTCATATTCACCTGGAGAGGCTTATACAAACTGATGCTAAGAGAGAAGAGCAGAACCAGGAAAACTTTGTACAATCACAGATACATCATATATGTGACGACCAACCTTGATAAACTGGACTCTTTTTACCAATGCACAGTTATAAGACAACTCTACAAGTCTCAGGATGGAAGAAGTCTACATTCAGAGAAAGATCTAGAAAGAACAGAGTGTAAATGGAGACTGAAGCAACACATGCTATTGTTCTTTTCCATGTTTGGTTTTGTTTCCTCTTTCCCATTGTTCACTCCATAGGTTACAACCCTTCTATACAACCAGACTGATGTCCAAGGTGAAAGTGTTTGCAGATCCTATACTTGATTGCATGCCACCATGGGGGGGTTAGGAGGGGAGGGAGGGGAGACAATTTGAAACTCAAGGGATCTATATCTATCTGCATATGCATCTATATCTACATATGTACAGATATATGAACCAGCTCTGTTGTTTTTCTATTGAAATGCATATTATAGACAATAAGCATCACTCATTTATTGTTTTATTATAGTTTTTCCTGTTAGATGGTTAGACTGAACTCTGAAATAATTATAGATCTTATGGAACACTGGACCAAAACTCAGAAAGGGTTAAGTTCAAATTTGACCTTAGATATTTGCTAGCTATGATCCTGAACTACATGCAGAAATAAAGCTACGTCACTTTTCAAAAAAGAAAAAAAGGAGTATAGCAAATGGAAATGAAAGGGAGGTGTGTGTGTGTGTGTGTGTTAAGTGAAGCAATCACACGCACCACACACACATACACACACCACACACACATACACACACACCACACATATACATATACACACACCACACACATACATACACACCACACACATTCACACACATACACACACCATATACACACATACCACACACATATACCACACACACCACACACACATACACATACACACACACCACACATGCATACACATACCACACACATACACACATACACACACCACACACACCACACACACACATACATACACACACACACACACACACACACCAATCAGAGTAACTAACCTCAAACTGCTACTCTACCCTTGACAGCTTTACCAGGGAGAATGTCCCTTTTCAAGCAATTAATCAGTCAATCAAAGGTATTTAACTGATGTGGCCCTGCCATTTCCCTGTGAGTCTTCTCTAAAAGAGCAAGGTCAGAACTGGTATAGAAAAGTGTTTCACAGACTTTTCGGGGTGAGGGGTGGTGGTAGTTTTGTACCCACTGTTCTTACTAAGTAAATACCTGAATAGCCAGAGGAGTCTATGGCCCTGTTCTCCCAGTCCCAGGCTCTGTTATTCAATGCTGGCACACTTAAGGGTTGACCTCACCCAGTTCTCATTAGGATCTGCCACAAAAATTCTCTGGGCAATCTGGTTCTACTTCAGAATTCCTCATTCTGAGAGGTGCCAAACTCTGTACCTTGTGGAGTAGTTAAGATTTTCCTGGGTAATCTTTAGAGCACTCCCTTTGTTACTGGTCCATGTTCCTTGGCCCAGTGTTCTACCTTGGAATTAGGGTCACCAGTAAGTAAATCCTTTGTCTAAAAACTCTCTATAAGCTTGAGCTCCCAGTGGCTCTGGGGTTTTGACTGGAGCACACAGCTCCCCACTATACATTGCATGCTGCTACAGGGGACAACAGAGTTTCATGAGAACCTATCCCTGACTACATCTCTGTCCACCTGCCTCAGGTTCTACGGTTGGCCTCAAGTGTCAGCCACCACATGGATCTACCCACCCTAGCATGGCCACCCTCAGTGTCATTCACCCAAACCACTCCAGCTCTGGACAATGCTATCTCTAACTGAACACTCATTAACCCGGTTGGCCAATCTATATCAATCAATAATCAAGTGAAAACACAGAGAAAACACAGCAGTGGCAGCTGAGCTATAGTACTGGAAAACCTTTTTCCTCTCCATCAGGGTCCCTGAGAACCCAGAGGTATTCATCCCTGAAGACCTTCCCCAGTGCTTAGTGGGAGTTGGGACAATAGCTCCAGAGAAGCAGCTCGGCAGCAGAGTGGATGGAGTTCTGGACGTGCGGCCATATCTAAGATTCGAACTAACCATGTGACTCTGGGCAAATCCCTTCACCCCAATATGCCTCATTTTGGTCATCTATAAAATGGGGCTAGTAGCAAAAGGAGCCCATTTGAGGGAAGATGGGATGATGAAAACTGACAAGAGAGAATACAGAACTACTTGTTTCTCATTCTTCTTGTTTTCCTTGCCAAGGAGAATGATCATCACTCAGAAAATGGCAAATAGGGATAGCTAAAGGGATCGCAAGAAGGCTTAGCTTCCCGATGAGTTCAAGCCCCCTGGTCCTGATCAGCTCTGTCCTGGAGTTGTGAAAGAAGTGGCAACAATGAACGTCATGTCAGTGAATATTTGAGAGGCCATCAAAAACTAGAGGAGAGCCATAAGATTGGAGAAGAATGAGTGCGCCCATTTATAAAAATAGAGAACAGAGTGTGCAAACTCCATGTGGAATTAGTGCCCAATCTCTTCTTCAGTTGTGCACACAGAGAACTTGAAAGGCCTCTGGGTAGACTGAGTGTTGCTAACATGAAGAAACGATGGGGAAATGGTGCTCGGAGAGGGCCAAATGACATCATTGTTCCTGGGTCCAGGTGCTGTGTGTCCAACTGTGACTGATCAGATCTTCTACCACAGGTTGGGTGCAAGTAATCCATGTGAACATTTGGTGGCATTCTCTAAATGTGCATATCTTGCATTTCTTTTAAGCTACTACAATTCTGCTTCACTCATAGAGGCAACACTTCTTTAATGCAGGCACATCATGCTGGGTAGTCCTGTGCCAGCGGCTCCCGTGTCTCAGAATTGATTCCGAAGTCTGTCAGAGAGACCTTGAGAGGGCCCTTGTATTGATTCTTCTGACCGCCGTGAGAATGCTTGCCTTGAGTGAATTCTCTGTAAAACAGTCATTTTGGCAAGTGTATTCTTGGCTTGCAAACAACACGGACAGCTCATCAGAGTTGTGCTCTCTGCTGCAGAGTTTGAATATTTGATGATTTAGCTTGAGAAAGGACCTCGCTGTCTGGTGTCTTATCCTGCTAGCGATCTTCAGAATCTCCCAGAGACAATTCTAATGGAAGTGGTTCAGTTTCCTGGCGTGGCGCTTGTAGACTGTCCAGATCTCACAGGCAAACATAAATGAGGTTGGTATGATGGCTCTGAAGACCTTCAGTTTAGTAGGCAGCTTAATACCTCTTCTCTCCCACACTTTCCATTGGATGCCCTTAAACACTGAACTAGCTCTGGCAATGCATACGTCAACCTCATTATCAATGTGTACATCCCTGAGAAGTTTACTGCCGAGGTAAGTATAATTATTCACAACATTCAAAATTTCTCTACTTGCTATAATTAATGGTTCCATATATGGATGGTGTAATGAAGGCTGGTGGAGAATCTGTGTTTTCTTGATGTTAATTATTAGGTCAAAATTAGCACAAGCAACAGAGAATTGAGCCATACTCTGTTGCATTTCACCCTCAGAGGCTGCATTGAGTGCACAGTCATCCTCAAATAAGATGTCATGTACCCACTCTTCCTTTACTTTAGTCTTGGTTTGTAGCCTTTTCAAGTTAAATAATTTACTGGCAGGGCAGTACCTGAGATTGATGCTGTTTTCATCCTTGTCGAACGTGTCCAACAACATCGTGAAAAACATCATACAAGAAGCATAGAAACAAGCACACAGCCCCGCTTTTCTCCATTGATGACTGGAAAAGCGCTAGAACATCAGCTGTTATGTGTTACCCTACCAAGCCTGCTGTTTTAAAATTAATGTACGATACTGATGGAGTTCTAGAGGTAACCAAATTTTGCCATAATCTTCCACAAGCCCTCACAATGGATAGGACCAAAGTATCAAAGTCAAATAGATGAAACTTAGACCTG
Organism: Pseudocheirus occidentalis; assembly: GCA_028646575.1. Classification (NCBI taxonomy): domain Eukaryota; kingdom Metazoa; phylum Chordata; class Mammalia; order Diprotodontia; family Pseudocheiridae; genus Pseudocheirus; species Pseudocheirus occidentalis. Next base: position 7,761,926 of record CM053596.1, on the reverse strand, counting down.
GAACTTCTCTAGGAGTCCTTTGGCTGCAAAGATCATATTGACTATTCCTTGGCCCTTTCTGAATCCACATGGCTCTTGGGTGGATGACAATCTTCTTGGTGAAGGATCAGTCTATTAAGGAAGACTCTGGCAAGAATATTGCCGACAATGACTAAGAGAAAGGATTCCCTTCACCCCCCCCCAATTGTTACAGGACAACCTATTTCTTTTTCCTTTATCAGGATGGACAGTGGAGGCATCCTTGAACTCCTGGGGGATAACCTCCTCTTGCTGGAAGATTTCAGTCTGTTTTTGTATGAGCAACAGACCCCTGCCTTGTAAATCTCATCTGTTACCTCTAGAATCAGCACCAAGTGATTTGCCATATGAGAAGGATCTAATGGCCTTCAAAACCTCTTATTCAGTTGGAAGTTTGGCTAAAGAGGAATTGACTTCAACTCAAAGTAAATGATCAATAATTTCAGCATTGGTTGATGACAGTCTGTTGAGAACATTATGTAAGTGTTTGGCCCATCTCTCCAGGGACATGTCCTTAACACTACACAGTGTAGTTCCATCAGCACCAAATAGTTGAGATGCACCAACAAATAGCCTTTGGGGAATTGTAAAATGCTTTAGATTGCTATTATCAGTGTAAAATGGAATTTCATCTGCCTTATTACTGAACCAAGAATCCTGCATCTCTCTAAGTTCTGTTTGTACTTTATGAACTATCCTGCTGGTAGATGCTGTGGAGTTCTCTTTTTTCATTTAGCAATTTCTGAATTTCCTCATCATTTTTGTCAAACCGATCTTAATATTTGTGAGTCTTCTGACCCAAATGAGCAAGTGCAGTGTATACACCAAGTCTCTGAAACCTGCCCACTCCTTCTCTGCTCCTCTGTTGCCATCTTGTGTTGACTCAGCTTTCCCTCCAAGTTAGCAACAAACTGTTTATGTATGCAGAAGTGCTCTAATATGTTGACTTTAAGTATTCTGGTTGTCATCTTGCCTTGGGGCCACCACTTTGGTTGAATGTGAATATTTAGTTTGGAGAAGATAAGTCTATGATCAGTGCAGCACTCTGTGCTACACACTGCCTTCATTACTCTCACATCTTGTCTGTCTCTCCTCCTTACAATCACATAGTCTTTTAAATGCCAATGTTTGCTTTGAGGGTGTATCCATGAAATTTTATTATGTTTAGGTAAATGGAAGACAGTGTTGGTGATGAGAAGGTCATGAAATTCACAAGTCTTCAATAGTAAGTAACCAACTCCATTCCTCCCAAGGACTCTCTGCCATGTCTGATAATCTATGCCTACTTTGGCATTAAAGGCACCCAGAATTATAAGTTTGTACTCTTTTGGCATATTGATGATGAAGGCATCTGCATCTTTATAAAATTTTTCTTTGACCTCATCAAGGTTTTTCATGGCGGGAGCATAGGTACTGATGATGGTGGCATGGTGCTTTTCTGTAAGTGGCAATCACATCATCATGAGCTTATCATTCACTCCTTTTGGGAGGCATAGAGGCTTGTTGGCTGGGTTAGTCTTGATCACTAAACCTATGCCACCTTTATAGTGCTCCCTTTCATTGTAGCCACTCCAGAAAAAGGTGTATCCAGCTCTGACTTCAGTAAGTTGGCCTTCATTTGTCAGCCTTGCTTCACTCAGGGATGCTATCCGTATGTGATACCCCCTGATTCTCTTTCAACAAGAACTGTTTGCCTTTCAGGTCTACTGGATTTTATGTTGTCCATAAGTGTGCACATATTGCATGTACTGATGGTGAAAGGAATCACTTTACAAAACTTTTTGTACATTTTTGTTTGTTCAACCACAAGTTAGGATCCCCACCTGCTGTGGTAAGCAGGCCAGGGTTAGGAGAAGCAAACAATTTTTAGGGAGCCTTTTCTATCCCATTCCTCACACCAGGAGGTAAGCAGAGCAGTCCTTAAAAAGGGTTGTTCAGATACCCAGGGGGGTTGCCCGATCCAGTGAGAAGATGACCCTGGCATCTGGGTGGCCTGTGTGCAGGGTTGTGACTACAGCTCTCAGTGTATGTTGTTTTGTCATTTGCCCGTTAGCACAGGACTTTAAGGTAGGTAAAAATGGTAAAATGATATGGGTGATGTTTTTGACTCACCATAAATTGGATTTAAGTGAGGCATGTTTGCACAAAGTCATTAGCCTCACTCCCTCTTTCAATCATTGAACTATGGCTGCAAAACAAAAGCCAAGATGACAATATGGGTCAGGATGCCTAACCAAGCTCTGAGCCCTCACAGCTCCTGCTTCTATTACCGTCATGATCCATTGGAACAAATTGTTTGTTCACATCCAACTTTTTGGCCACAGGGATCTTCACATACTTGGGACAGACACCTCATGCCTTGCCAACAGGTTTGAGGCCCATTGATTACCCTCAGTCTGGTTTACTGGAGTGTGGCCACGGCAGATGCTCCAGCTTCTGGAGCTACAGGTGAGAGCTGGGCAGGTGGAGGCCAAAGGTGGAACGTAGCCCTCACACCAGAAGTACTAGTCTTCCTTAAATACCTGTACTCCCCAATGGGGAAATATGTTCCCATGGAAGAAAGAGTGGGAAAAAAATATTCTCAACAAGTATGTCAATGAAGGTCTTATTTCCAAGATATATAAGGAACTGATTCAGATCTGTAAGATAAAAGTCATTCTCCAAGAGATAAATGGTCAAGGGACATGAGCAGCCAAATTTTTTTTTTTTTAAAGAAATAGTTATATCCTTTTATTCAACCAAAAAAACTATAATTATTTTTGGAAGGTTTGCTTTAATGTGTTACATAGTTGGAAACTTAGATACATTTAAGCATCAGTGATCATGAAGTATCTCTTCTTTCAAGGGACGATTACTACAATTAAATAAAAAATTCTCATCCTCTGTAACTTATCCTCATCTCCTTGCTG